>CM062243.1:16919364-17502018 GCA_031216285.1 Syzygium syzygioides | reverse complement strand
TTATGTATTTTTGTTCTTTTCTTGTTTTCACTTCTTATTCGATCTAAAGCTGGGAGATCTCTTCTCCCAATTTAGTTCTAAATTTGAGAGTTTGAACTTTTCCGATCTAATTTTTCTAAATTTGAGAGCTATCTTCTCCCGATCTAGGACCGAGAGTGCTGGCTAGGTGACACATGGAGCTCTTGCATTCTTTTGCAGTTGCTTTGCCGAAATGTTTGCACCTTCTTTTAGAGCCACATATTATTTCTCTACAATGTCTCATAAATCTATTGGGAAAATATCCTTATGGAACTTTGATGATTTCAAAACTATCTTGGCACAAATATCTATTACGATAAGTGTAGATGTTCTATTTTAGCAAAAAAAAAAGTGTAGATGTTCTAAAAATTGTGTTAATATCGATGACTCAAGATAGTGGCATCAGGAGAACAAGTGCCAAAAGTAGCTCATGGTGACTTGGAGGTACCAAGGTCAATCTCATGTCCTTAAGATGTTGATAAATTCAAAAGGATCATTGAATATTCAATCGCGTGTCATTTCACCCATACCGTCACTAGAAGGCATTCACTAACTAATTATAATGGGCACATACTAATGGTGACTATCGGTAGTGCTCAAATCTGTTGATAAATCTACTATAATACTTTGAAGTTGAAAAAATTATTCATACATGTCTTATGAGTTTGATAAATGCAAGTGTTGTCTATATTTCAGGGTATGTAAAAGTCCGCATTAAGGAAAACTTAGATGTGCAAGGTGAAAAGATTCGAAATAGCTAAAAGGGCCTACTTTGTAAGGTGAACAAGTGTATAAGGATGGGAAGTTCATCAAGACTCAGAGATCCCAAAGGGAAGAGTATAGAGGATCTACGTCACCAACGTAGTCAAGTTGCCTAATGAGACGTAGTTGAATATCATCAAGAAACTTAATGTTACAAGAAACTAATATCATCAGGAAACTAGATACAATCGGGAATTGTTGATATTAGCGAAACGACTGTATTACCTATGACAATAGCTTTATCACGTGCTTGGAGGAAAATATCCCATGGCAAGTTGTTTCATCTAACTATTTAACAGTAAGTGATCTGTGCGTGGATGCTCAATATTGAAGAAATTGATTGATTATCAATCTCGAGAAATATCTATGCCGAATATACTAATTACGCATGATACCTTGATCGATTGACAATCATCTTGAATTGGACAACTAATTGATTGCATGGGTGACAAAATCTCTGGAATCTCGGATTGGACAACTAAATTGATCTGCTCAACAATTGTCCCATGCATAACTTAGAGATTGATCTTCGCAAAGATTGTCCAACAGGAAGATTGGACACTGACGAGTATAAGAGCAGATCAACAGACTTTGAAGAGGCAATGAGATCAAGAGTGACAAACAATCCATTAACAGAGAAAGCTTTACATCCTTATACTGTCTTTTGATTGTACTGAAACTATAATCTCTTGAAAAGTGTATCAATATTATAGTTTGTGCTTAGGTACGAGATAGTGAGATCTATCCACTTAATATAAACAGCATCAGTTTCAAGAAGAAGTGCTTGAATATAAACAACACAAACTACCGTAACTACTAAAAGACTGCTAGTGGAATCCAGCCAGCAAGTTATTAGTCTAAGAGACTGGACCTAGGCTTACATCAAGTCAAACTATTAAAAAGCAATAAGTGCATTGTTCTCTATCTCTTTACTTATATCTCTTACTATCTAATGGAAGCGCATTGTACTAGATACTATTACCTGCTCCTACTTATATCAACACGCTATTGTTATTCCGCTTATATCAAACTTGGCTTTCACAATTCCACAACATTTAGTCATGTTTATTAATATCACATATTCACCCTCTCTAAGTGATATTGTTAGCCACCACAATTGATATTAGAGCCTGGTGCTCATTCTTTTTGAGTGTTAATGAACTTCTTGAGTTAACAATCTATTATGGCTAGCATGCTTGGACCGGGTATTATTGAAGGATAGAGCAACACTAGACCTCCTTATTTCAAGGGACAGACTATGACATAGAGAAGAACAAAATGAAAGCCTTTCTAAGATACACAAATCCTTTGATGTGGAAAGTTATCCGAAATGGAGAAAATGTTACAACACCTAGCAAAACAACTGCTACAATTGTGACCGATGAGTCAGGCGACTCAAATGATAGAAGAACTACAGCCCAACCAACCATCACTCCTCAAGATTTTGTAAAACTAAAAGCACTGGATGCTAAAGTTTTTTACTCTCTCTAGTGTGCATTATCTCATGTCGAATATAATCGTGTTTCTTCCTGTGAAACAATAAAAGAGATATGGTACAAACTTCAAGTCACCTTTGGAGGAACAAAATAAGTTAATGAGACCAAGATAAATATACTCTTAGGCTGCGTTCGGTCGCCCAGATTTGGATTAGGATAGGATAGGATAGGATAAAGTAGGATTATAAATCCTCTTAATATCTTCTGGATTGTAAAAAATCTTATCATATGTTTGGTATAACTTGCCTTGAATTTTTAAAAAGCTTTTATAAATCCTTCAAGATGAAACAAATGAAACTGTTACCAAGATGTTTACAAGATACATGGAGATTATCAATGGACTCACACAGGAAAGACATTCATACTTGCAGAAAAAGTGACTAAACTTCTTAGAGGACTTTCCAAAGAATGGAATAATGTGGAAACCACCATTCGTGAAATATAGAGGATTATGCCTCTCCCGATTGACAAACTGATTGCTTTAAAGATAAGAAATCAAAGAAGATCACAAAGATAAGAAATCAATTGCTTTAAAACTGATACTTGTGATACATGTGAAACAGATTCATAAGCAGATGAAGAAGATGATGAAGATGTAGCTCTAATGGTAAAAAAATTCATAAACATGGTCAGAAAAGGAAGGAACTTTAAGCGAAGAAGACAGCAAGCAACCTGAAGAAGAAAATTCTTCAAGAACAAAGAAGAAGAAAGGAAATTCGAAAAGAAAAAGAAAGCTCTAAAAACAGAGACTTGGAGCAATACCGAGTGCGAAAACAGTGATGAAGACGAGTATGCAAATATTTGTCTTATGGTGGACTCAGAATTAGAGAAAGAAATTGAGATAAGTCATCCTGAAATCCTGATGAAGCATATGAATACATTGATGAATTATATTTAAAATACAAATCTGCTCTCGAGAAAATCTTGGAGTTGAAGAAAGAAAATACGGAGTTGAGGCAATAGAATCTGTCAAATGAAGACAAGATTGTTGTTTTAAACAAGGAAATCATGGAAATCAAGGAAAAACGTGATTTCTTGGAAAAAGAAAGTAATTCTTTCAAAGAGGAGATTTTAAAAAAGTTTCCAAAAAAATTTCTTTTGGCTCAAAAACTTTGGAGTACATGCTTCTCATACAAGTTTCACATTACAACAAATCCGGACTTGATTTTGAAAGGAAAGTGATATAAAAAATGATTTTCCAAAGATTAAGGAAAGATTGAGGCGTCGGCCTTCAAACAGGGTTTACTAAAATCATTTTAGAAAATATTGTAAAACCTGTTGCTCAAGACTTCTTATATTCACGTTGAGAATGCATGTTGGAGCTACTTTCATGATGCACACTGCCTTGTATAAATGTTCATAAAGTTGCAGATTTCGTTACTTGATCCCATAGAAACGATAATGGACACTTTCTAAGCCATGATTTTGCCCACCCCCCCTTTATTTACCATTCCAGATTTCTAGTATGGAGGAAAGGAGGAGTTTATGAAAAGGGTACAATGGGGGTGACTTAGGTCTCATTTTTCTATTTTACTAAAGTTCATTAGACTAAGCTTAAGAATTTATACTTTGGTACATTTAAGGTATTTTGGACTTCATAGTTATTTTCATTAGTATAGTGCTTATGTGACAGTATTGTTATTCAGTTAAATCCAACGGTGGACGAAAAGTTGTTGACGATGTGGCGTGCTATTGACTGGGCCATACTCAATAGTGCTCCTTTTTCCTGTCCACCCCATTTTTCCTCTTCCTCTTTTTGTTGATGTATTTTATCTTTCAAAGGTAAAGTAAAAACAAGAACTTCTCATTGTCTACCTAAACTAACCCATTTACAGCTCTTCTTCTTTCAATTGTACTGAAGGGGTGCACAGACTATTTCGAAGGCCTTCACTTCATGTTCGTGCAATTGGTTAGAGCATTGGGGATTTCCAACTCACAAAATTGGAGATTACTTGTTCAAATTTCATCAATTGCTCACAAAACTATTCTAGATCAGAATCACATGTACCGGCCATGAATCTCGATTTAACAGGTTAATAGGACCAGCAGGTTATTCGGTGGCCTCAAGGTAGTCAGGGCCGTGTCTTAAATTATAAATAAAAAAGCCTCATCTCAACTACTATTAAATTATTTGTTTGGGTAAATCACTGGTAATTAAAAATAATTAATAATTAATTCATGAATGATTAGTATGATTATTGACCAGAACACCATTGTATAGGGAAAAGTGAGTGAGTGTTTTCATAAGGTGAAAATCCAAATTAAGCATAGATTTTAGTCTTTTTAGATTAAAAAAAAAGGTACAGAAATATCAGGCAATGAAAAAGAAACGTCCTCATTCATTTTTTTTTTGTGTAAATATGTGAATATCATTAATCATATGAGGTACAAAGGCTTAGAGAAAACCCTTAGCATTTCAAAGAGACTAATTATGTGAGAACATCCTCATTAGTCATTAGTGCCAGTTTTAAGAAAGATTCATTATGAGTTAGACTTCCAGTAATAGACTTATTTATCCTTTTTTTTTGGGTGTAAAATGTTAGTATTATAAAGCAGATGAAGTACAATAGCAATCGACATATAAACATGGGTGTGACAGTTTCTTCTTTACATAGTTCCCTTATTGCCTCTCACGGATAACATGAAGAATTGGATGGAAACTGCTTTCTCTTTCATTTGCACCCCGAAGCCTAGCTTAAGTTAATCCCAAACGCATGTATAATTTAGCATTTTCTTCGGTATAAGCTAAAAAATTCTTAGGACACACGATCTGTGTAATTTCTTTTGGACCCACTTTCTATCACTACTAATTTGGATACTTAGTTAATTTCTGAAGGTATTATAATTCTTGTCAATGCTAAATCCATATCAATGGTGATGGAGATGATTGCGCAAACGATGATTACATAACCATCAAATACTAATTCATAGAGTATGTCACCTTTTGACCTTATTGTAATTTTACCATTTGGCATCTTAGTATATTGTTGCATTATATATTGATATATAGACCCACGGTCCATACTAGAATCGATCCCTTCTAAGTTTATGTACTAAAACAGCCTGCAAATTTATCGAAGACATGCTTTGAATATAAAGTATTACTGGCTGGACGCCTTATTATTGTAGTCCCAATAAGAAGTTTACCATATTGCCAAACTATGATAAGCACTATAATTTTGCAATAAAACTCCACGATATAAGTATAGATGGAGGTTCGTATAAACATGCATTAATGAGTTTTTCTAGCTTTTTCTCATCGAACTAGAATGGTACAATCTACACAAATTCAGAAGAATCTAACTCTCTCTCTACTTAACCTAGCTACTCAAGATCGACAACATGCATTAAAAAAAACGAAAATGACTATCACACTTATCATCAACCCTCATTAGTTTTCGTCAAAAGAAATCATCAAATGCACGCTCCTTTTCAGTCTCTGACTTTTCAAGTCCTGCACAGACGAACACATCGAGTTATATAAGCTAAGAGACTCTAAATACAGTTACTCTCTTGACTTAGGGTTTGATAAACTAAGATGTCGAAACGAACCCAGATCTTCGCCAGTCGATATATCCTGAACCATCAATTGGAGTCCATTCGTGTATTGGAAGGAATCTGAAGCCGAGATCGGGGCTGGAAAAGTGAAGTCCGAATCGCTCGATGAAGTCTCCATAAGATTAATAGCATCATCGTCTTGATGATCTCTAGTTATGGAAGTGTGATTCGAACTTGATGAGCACAAGAAGGACTCCAGCTCTGAGACTTGGTCTGAGACACTTGACATCATCCTGAGACAGACTAAATCGCATATAGCATGAGTAGATCACACGAGGGTCTAAAACATTATGTTATATGAGCAATTTAGAGATAAAAGGAATCTGGATCTTCTACTATATAATTTAATATTATTCAATCTCAAATATGTTCCACATACCTTCTAAATTTTACAAAATGATTGTAATCCACTTAAATATCTTCAATCGTTTATGCGTTTAACACATCCTAACATGGGACAAAGTCATCAAAACACAAGGGTTTACAATATCCGTCCCATACTAAGAGATGCAGAGAAAACAAATCTTGATTTTCCTCTTCAAGAGCATTTAAGTTTGAGTTCAAAATCAATGTCTTTTTGAGATAATATGAGCAAGTGTTACGTACCTATTCAAGTATTCCTGTAATTGATAAACTCTTCCTTGAGTTTCTAACAACTTCTTATTTTGTTCCTCACTTGATTCTTGAGCCTTCATATACAACCTTTCAAAATCATCGGCTCTTTCTGTTTCTCTCCGCAGCAAGACCTGAACATAACAAAGGTTACACCATAATAATTTAAGAACTCTAACAGTGTGTGTGTGTGGTAGAGTGAATTAAGTTTACCTGTAACATTTGCACTCACGTAGATTAACATGATAATAAGTTTCATACATATAAATTTAGGGATTTTACGAATAATAGAAGTTAAATTAATTACTGATAAAAGAGATATAAGTACCTTAAGATTTTCAACTTTAGAGTTGAGAGACTGAATTTTTTCAGCATCCTGAACAGAATCTCTGACGGGGTTCATCAGTTGGCGAGCATCTTCAATTATGGTTTGTGCAATTTCTCGTTCATTATACAATAAAGCAGTTGCTTCATCAACTTTTGCTCTCATTGCATTTAAAGAATGGTGCAATCTCTCTATGTCTTGGGCCTTTTCTTCTTCCAATTTAGTCTGCATACACCATTTGCAAAACATAAATTAATATCAGTCATGTGATGCAAATTTAATACTCTCAAATCTCTTTATTGGAGCTTATATATATAAGTAAATATGAAAGATTGAATAACAGCGATTATTCTCATATTTACCCGAGCCATTTTCTCCATTTGCAAAGATAACGTGAGTTCCTCCACTTGCTTCTCGAGCTTTTCTTTTTCATTTTCTTCTTCATTTGTTTCTCTTCTCATCCGATAAATCAGCTAACACATAAGAGATACACGAATGAAGATGTATGCCCCACTTTGAGATATATAGGAACTGAGAACATTAATGACTTAGAGAATTATTATGAGCAATAATAAAAAAATTGGTAGAGTACATATGATTTTAATAACAAAAATAGTAGAAGAGCAATACCATATCTCCCATTTCATGCTCTGTTCTGGTTACTTTTTTCCTTCTTTTGCCTTGTAGAAGAATTGATGCCTTTTTCAGTTGCCTATAATGCGATTGATCTCTATGACGCCGCCAGTTGCACTGGAGAAAGAAACAAATGATATTATTAATCGACATTTAAGAGTATAGCCTATGGTATTTGCAATATCAACCTGAATTGTAGCTGCTGCTTTGGTTTGTTTTCTATGCTTGAATTCATTACATGCAACCGTTGCTCGTATAGCAGCTTGCACGGTCATTGCGACGACTTTCAATTTGATATATGCATTTCTAGTCGAGTATCCACGAAATACAGTTTGTACTTTGGTAGCTGCACTTTCCTTTTTCATATGTTCATACAATTTGCAAGCTAATTTTCCTGCAAGAAATATGATAATGCTTCACCAAAATATTTTATTTGTCACTAACATAGAACAATACAAAGGTTGATGAAATTTTCTTTAAACTCATCTAATGAATTATGAGGAATTAGCAACCTTCATTAGCATAATGCGAACAAACAATAAATATCTCTATCATACCAACCTCTCCAAAAGGACTGTATGTGGATCGAACGCTTTCGTAAAGAGATATATTGTCTGCGAGCAATGCGAGTTTTCATCTGTCGTTGAATAATCTTGGCAGCGCTACTATGCGCTTGTAATCGCAATGAATCTAGCTCAGCCATTTGCCCAGCTCTTAAGAAAACTTTTGTCTTCCCAATCTGCCCAATGCATCGATAAATTTATTCCAATACAGAACCTTCAAAAGCAATGCTAATAACGTTTAATCAACAATTATGTCAAAAGTTCGAATAACAATTGTACCTTGAAATCTCGAAGAGCTAATTTTTCGAGCATCATTATACAAGCATCTCTATCATCATACCTACATAGAAGGAACTTGTAAGTTATTAAACTTTACAGGATAAAAATTAACATATTGATTATCATGTGAATTTGACCTACTCTTGCTTTAATACGTCCGGTGCAAGTATATCAAAGCGCTTTATAAATTCGGCAAAAGTCTTATGTGTAGGGTATCCAGCGCATTTGATTCTGATTGCTTCGAGAACACCCTGTAACATTTTACTTGTTATGTCACTCTACAATAATGGACAATTACAAAATAATATAAAAATAAACATCCAGCTCCATATCACACTTACACCAGAACGTAATTGCTGCATCACGCTCATATTGTCAAAAAGGAAAGGTCTTAGCTTGCTGTTTGGCTTCACGCATCTGATGTAATGAGGTTCTGTAGAATTTAGGGTATCCATCAGTTGTTGAAGTTGTAGCTGCAATCAGTATATCCAACATATCATACCATCATTTGCCAAAATGTTATTAAACCATATATAACTATGACATTAAATTGGAAAATAGCAACAATGATCGATACTATTTACTTAATATTGCTTTCGAATCCCTGGAGATTTAAGCTGAACACTTTGACCTCTAAAGTACTGAAGTCAATACTAAGTAATCCTTGGTCTCATTGTAAATAATGCATATTTCAAGGTTAATCAAGCAAGTTCAATAAAATTGACATTTAAGGCTTCAACTTAGCTCTTGACAAGTTATCTGGGACTTACAAAGATCTCTGCACATACAAAACTCGCATAGTTCTGTTTATGTAAATTTAGATATAACTTGATTATTTGGAAATGGAGTTTGGATAATGAAACTTTAAAGATTTAATTGAAGGGAGAGTAGAAAAATGAAGAAATAAATGGAGTTGATGGTGTTAGGGTTGGTTTTACTAAGGTTTATCATATAAATTGTAGGGAAACCTAGAAAATGAAGCTTAAGTTTCCTGGTTGCACTCTGCATCTTCCAATTTCAAAATATGTGCTTTCCACCCTCAAAATTCAAAACTTTACACTTTGAGTCTAAATATTTCAATCTTACCCTACTTGTTATGGTTACCCTATGGAGTTCTTATCCTAATTCTCTGGCAATGACTATTACAATGGAAATTACTTCGGTTAAATTTTGCATACATCACCTCATTGCAAATCATGCTTGGACTAAAATAGTTTTTCTAGGGCATAGCAAGGAAGAGAAACCCTAACCATTTTTACCACTTAAAAGCAAAAATTTGTTTTTTCAATGAATAAATAAATCATCATGTAAATGAAAACCTAAACCAAGACTTCCTCAACGTATGGTTTATGCATTAACCAATCTTAAACATTCTTTAAGAACAAAATATCTGATTCAAGTTCTCTAAAATATATATACTTTTGAGACCTATGGTTTCACTTCATTATGGAAGTTCATAACTCCTCATAGTCATTTTTATAAGAGAATAAGTATAATTATATTTTTTTAATTAGTTAAAAAAAAGAAAAAGAAAAGGAATAGTCATACCTTGAACCTAGACCCAAGGGATGAAAATTTTGCTGACTTTGCCAAGTCTTCTGAAAGCGGAGGGAAAAGGCTTGCTACAAAAGAGCATCTGGAGGTGCTTAGTAAGTCTTGATGTTCTGGAACAACATAGTCTTTATTCTTATCTAAAAACTGATCAGATTGGTATTGAACCTGGAAAAAAGCTCATCAAATTCAATTTAACCAAGTTTAGTTGTCAATGATATAACAGCGATAATGATGGCAATAGTATCGCCAAGCTTACCTCTCCAGCATAATGAATAATCGTGAAGTCCGTACGCGTTAACTTTGGCTTGATGAAATGCTTGTGGAACTTGAATGACTGGTAAAGCTTTTCAGAGAACGTTTCACTAGTTGATCTGGGGAACATACTGAAAATTCAAATGTATATCAGTGGAATGATCAAGTGAAGAACACAGCCAACATACAAAGTCAAGAAGTCAGGTGTACCAAGCTTCGTCGAGCAAAGCGATGATTCCGCCCAGTTTCTACATAATCAAATGGATTGGATGGTGTGAATTCAATGAAAAGTTTGGAAACCCCAATGTTAAAAGAGAAACATAGAAACCCATATATGAGATATTAATGTGGTATTTTTCATATGTGTAATATCAATGTGGCACCCAGGAGTCAACTTGGTCTGCAGGTTATTATCAAGTTATCTACAATTGCAAAAACATAGACTTAATTAGGGTATAATCAAGATTTTGTAACTATAGTTATTATGTTGTACTTTGTATCTAAATATGTTTCAAAAATCAGACTTAACTAACGGAAATTCTTATACATTTATTGAGAGAAGAATTGTAAAGCAACATGTCCAAACTTCATGATTAGAACATACAAATAATACTATTAACTCGCAATTGAGGTAAAAGGCTGTATCTATTAATATTTCCAGAAGCATACCTTTTCAATTAGATCCAAGATGTCTTGATTATCAACAAAATCCACATAGCTCCAATCTATGTCTTCCTTCTTGTACTCTTCTTGCTCCATTTTGAAAACATGCTGAATGATAATCACTGTAGTTAAGTCATAAGTTGGAAAGTCATGATAACTAAAAAATTAGGGTAAATTATCCGAGAACCCCTATAATTTGAGAGTTTGACTAGATGACCCTTTAATAATATATATATTTTTGTAAAATTTGGAAATAGAATGGGTCAATGGATGAAAACCTCAAAGTATAGGGTTTTTACAGAGAATTTACCCTTGAGATTAAGTAGGTGAAGTATGGTTGACTTAATACCTGATTGAAATGTTGCTGTAACTTTTCATTTGTATAATTTATGCAAAATTGCTCAAAGCTGCACAGAATAAAACGTAAATTAGAAAACCTCGAAATTACAATAATTGAATGATGGGTAAAACTTTAAAACATTATGACAATTACTAATTATCTAAATGGATTTGCTCGTCTCTACATCAAAATTATTTTCCCTTTTACTTTTGTTCTCCCTACAAAAATGTAAACATGGATCAGATGTTTTAAATTATATATTTATGAAATTAACTATACATCATTATACATAAAAAAAAATACTTGTATATCTTCGAAGATTTCAGGCATTCCGCATTATATAAATGTTGAATTCTGAGAGCCGTATAGCACATTAAAAACGGATATTTTTTGCCAAAAATTAACGGATATTTCCTTTTTTTGTCCATATGTCACTACACATTCAATATATTTTAAATCATATGTGAATAATTTACTCTTGCTTTTTCAGGAAAACATTATCCTAGAAATTAGAGTAAATAATTAGTGATAATCATTTTACAAACACAGAGATAGAACGCTGAATCATTACCTATTAGATTGGAAGCTTTCAAACCCATAAATGTCGAGAACTCCTATGAGGTATTTCGAATCGGGGTCTTGTCCGATGGCGATATTTATCTTGTCCACCAACCTAAAAATCTCACACAAATAAATATTATCTAACCGGCATTATCAAAAAAAAAAAAGCATAATCAAACAATAATAATAATAAAAATAATATTTTTATAATCTAATATAATACGTGCAAGAATCTCACCAATCAAATAGGCGTGAGTATATTGTTTTGGCTAAGCTGTCTCTGCTTAATGTTGCACCAAGGGGATCGAGGCTTCTCTGGATTATCTCTTCAGGAGTGACCATTAAACGCTTGCACAAAGCACCTTCTAATTCACGAATATCGCACCTAATAATATCAATTAAATATAAGAACTTATAAATTGGAGTTTCATAAAAAGAAAGGGTAGAAAAAAATACAAGATATTATTTGTTACTTTAGGAGTTGGGCAGTCATTTCGAGATGAAATTTGGAACTTTCGTCCATCACAACCGATGAGTCCGTCTCTTCGCCCTTTGAAAAGTTGATATTTCCGAGGTGGAGAATCGCAGCCACAACGCGGAATATCGAATCCTATAAAAAAGCAGAGACAATCATTTTATTTTTCCTGTGAGAACTTATAGAAAAATGATCCAAAAAGTCCTAAATCTATTCTACAAAGGCTAATTCAGTCATAAACCTTTTAATTGTGCAAATTCAGTTTTAAACCCTTTGATGATTTATCAATTTAGTCCTAAACTTTTCAATTGTATCAATTTAGTCATAAACATTTTGACGATTTACCAATGTAGTTCTTTCAGCCAAATACCCAAATAATAGGTTTATAACTAAATTAGTACAATTCAAAAGTTTACAACTGAATCGACTACTGTTCAATTAGTTTATGACTTTTTAGACAATTATCCCGAGAACCAAGCAATATGGTCAATTAATGTGAAGTTGCATAGAAAAAAAGTACTAAACCTGTTCATCCTCGCTTATTCCCACTACATTCATAGCTCTCCTGATGGCAAGGTACTCCTCTGCATCATTTACACCATCCAATTGATAGCAATTGGATTGGTTGAGATAGTGAAAGGACTCCGGATTTCCCAACTTGTATTTCTCGATTTCCTACGTTAATGTAATACAAGATAAATTACTAAAAATAAAAGAAAATATTTTTCAAATTATCTAATTTACGTATAATCATGTTGATATTCCATTTAAAAGAAGAGTAAGAAGAGGGAACCTCTTGCGGAGCTGCACAAAGATAATAAAAACTATGGTAATTACGTTCCGAGTCTGAAATTTGACAAACGCGAGATCTCTCTAGGAGATATGTTCGTATTGCTGCCCCAGATATTCTTCCGCGATTGTCAAATTGGATTTCGACGAATTTCCCGAATCGACTGCAACATTATTTTCAAAACAAAACATTATATATAGATCCATCATGTAGCATCTAATCAATATTGTCAATAGTCTTTGGCGCATGTTAGACGAGCTTAGTAGACTTCTATCACAATCACCCAATGCATTCAACTTCATCTCTTTATACTTGATTTACTCTGGTCGAAATATAAGTAATTTGCCCATGATATCAGTCTAACTTACCTTATAGTGCTAAGCTAATAAAATTTCAAAAAGTGAAAAAAAAGTCAACAAAAATTTAAAAAAAATGAGAAAAAGATTTCTAGATTTTTGTATTTTATAATCTTGTTTTTGGACATTTAGCTCGGCTAAGTTGGAAGACATGTAATTAACTTTTTATAGCGCCTAAAAGTAGGTCATTTAGCCGAAATGCACAATCGCAAAGACACGAATGTTTTAGTGCATAGGATGATTGAAAGAAAGTTTAGTGATCTCACCGTAAAACATACTAAACTTCAGTTATCATTGAATTTACTCTTTATTTCGACCAAAGAATAAAAAGAAATCGCTCTTTATTAACAAATAGGCTAATGTATAATCAAATCTATCCTAGAATGAATATGGATAGACATTGTTTGGCACAATTATAAAGTGTATTGACAAGATAGCTATAAAGTAATTGACTTAGAGAATCTCATTTATTGAATTACCTGGAATTATTGTTTCTGACGGTCTTCGCATTGCCAAAAGCTTCGAGCACTGGGTTAGACTGCAAGAAACAACGAACTTTACGTGAGAATAAGAGTTTTTTTTTCTAAATGGTTAAACAATTACTCAATTTAAATATGAAAGGAAATAAAGATTTGACAATTTTTCCCACCCGCATAAAATTTTATGTTGAATACTAACGTCATTTTCATTTTCACTTTTCTGTAAATATTTTGACTGTTGAATTTATATATAATTCTCTTAATAACTTCATCAGCAATAGTGATTAGAGAGAAAATATTTATATCTTAATATGATCATCTAAAATTTACACAAGTAAAAAGAAAACCTTTGATATAGTCATTTTTTATTTTAAGTGAAACTTTATAAAATAAACTTTATAATTAGTTCAATTCTACTCTTTAGAATGTTTATTTTGGTAAGGTACTCTTTAGAATGTTTATTTCAGTCCAAAACAAAAACTCTTTTTTGTATTTCACTTTTTTATACTGATTTATCACGCGGTGTTCTTTCTAACATGTAATAAATACCAAAATTTAACCAAACAGTAAGGCAAGTAAATTAAACATTTCGATCAAACTTATACGTGAGTGTATCCATATACATGAGTTAACATGAGTGTATTGAGGAGAATTTATAGAAATTGGTTTATAATGTGATGTGTGTGTGTGTGTGTATTATAAGACCCTTTTTTAAGAAAGAAATCATTACTAAATCTTCAAATATCAACCCTATTACTAAGAAAAGCAAGAATAAGTACCTAACTTACTTCTAGTATTTGCTGTTCAACTGTTCGGCGTCCTTCGACGAAAGTATGTCCTCCCAAAAACGCAAGATAACGCATGATCATCTTAGTAGTTTCCGTCTTGCCGGCCCCACTTTCGCCGCTCACAAGTATCGATATGTTCTTTCTCTCATCAATGATTGCCCTGTTCCATTCCGTCTCGATAGCTCAGTAGGCATAACTGGCCTCGAATTTATGCGAAAAGATAGATGTAACTTAAGCCGAGTCGAGCAGTACTAATAACCTATACGAAGCGTCAGCGATGGCAAACACGTGCGGGCTCATGTCTCCTAACAGCATGCCCTTGTACATTTTCATGACGCCGGCATCGTATAAACCCTCGAGGCTTTGAAAAGGGTTGATGGCGATGAGGATGTTTCCGGTGTAAGTCTGCCATGATTTTGTCACTAAATTATAATAGAGTCCTTCCACGGCTGCATTTAATTAGTTTAAACTCCTTTCACTAAAATTGAAATTTATCGAATATGTGGAGACATAAGTTTTTGAAATTAGAGACTTTACGTAGACTTTGTTCAAGGCGAATCGAGTGGCTAAGTTATGCAACACCCCTGGTTCGTGGAAGTAAGATAGTTTGGTCATGTCGTCGACTCCATCTTCAGGGACGTCCATGTCTTTCGCATGCAGCTTCGACAAGTTGGCGACGACCTGGCCAATGTCAGATGGGGGTGAAGTGAATTCATTAAAAAGAGAAGATAATATTTACGGAGGGTGTGTCTATTTTGCAGAAAATAAATAATTTGGATAATATTTTCTTAAAAATGATCACATGTATCATTTGAAATATTTAGTTAATGAAAAAATTTTCATTAGCAACAATAATTTTTGTTTCAATAAGTTCGTGGACAATGAAAATTTTTCCTTCATTCATTTTGCAAGCGATACAAGAGATCGGTTTTAAGAAAATGTTTGGTAGATCATTTATTTTTCGCGGAACATACGGAGACGAAAGATTTGTTTGTGCTTAGAAACGTTGTGTTTTAGTAGGAAGAGCTATTTACCATTTTGCCTGCTGATGTTTGAATTTCAGCATCTTCTCCCCTAATATCCAAGACCTCACCATCGATCCAAGCGAGAGACGGATCTTCAACCCAAACATGCGAACCTACAACGATGTTCATGGTTGTGCCCTGCAACAATTACAAACTATAAAGATTATATACTTAGAAAGCGAGGTTATGTTATATCTCATGTCACAATTCTTAACGTCTATTTTGAAAAGATCGATGTACAACAGTTATCTAATTTTTGGAGGTCTGTATTCATTTGTATCTAAGTGGATTTAGATGCATAATATGCATTGTAAAGTGTGTATATCTTGAAATGTAGTCAATACATCGACACCGATTAAATGTGGTATTATGACTAAGCAAACACCAACAAGTTCCATTGAATGTCCCACTTGTCCCCTTAAAAATTCTACGACCATGCCGGTTGACGGGCCGACTTTGGAATCTGTATGGAACTGGCCAATTTGGTTTTAGGGTCGGCCGGTTCAATTCCCAATTCCAAAAATGGGAAATTGACTCTGACATGATAGGTTACAATTTATTGGTATGGAACTTATCCACCTTCAAACCGATCACCTCTATCTTAAAAAGCACATTTTGAAAGTGCAAAATATCAACATGAGACTTTATAGATGTGCAAATTTGATTAAAACCCCAATTTTGTTTTCTTGTTCAAATGACTATTTGACACTCTCCCGTCCAAATTATTGCAGCAGGTTGCAATGCCAAGAACTGCAATGGCCACAATGATACAGAAAGGACGATTCTCAATCTCTTTTTATTGTTCTTGAATCAGATACATAGTTCGTTTCGACACCAGTAATTACATAAATCATGTCTATAGATAATTGACAGCATCTGATACAATCCAAGAGGGAAAAACCAGGGGGTCATGATCATCAAGAATGGAAAACAGAAAATCAAGAGAAACATATACGAGTATTGAAGAACGAATTGCCTGTATGAAATGTACGTACCATTTATAAGAACAAGAAGATGTGCAATCTGCTCTTCATTCAACGAAATGGAGAATCCACCGATGATCGATATTCCCATTTCCGGCCATTTTTAAGGAAAAAGGAAGATCACCAAAAGGGAAAGAAAACGTATGCTCTTCGAGGTTATTAGGATCTGAAACTCGACTTTGCATGGTCGTGGTTAAGTGTTTCTAAGTAAAGATCAACCGATGACAGTTTATGTATAACCAAAAATGTCGCCGTCCTTTTTGATGTTCTTGTGGCTCTCTCTCTCTCTCTCTCTCTCTCTCTCTCTCTCTCTCTCTCTCTCTCTCTCTCTCTCTCTCTCTCTCTCTCCACATGGTGGTTAGGTTACGAAAGTTGTTTCTCTGTAACATCACTTATGCTGATTAAACCTGTCATAGTAGTTATGTTCATTTTCTTTTCATAAGCCCATCATTAGGAATCTTCAATTTACAAAACTCTCTAAACAAGATATATATTGAGTCTAACCAGGCCAACCTTAACATCACTAATAAAGTTTATTATCATAGTAAATGTTATTTTGGCAAGTCATATAAGAATTTCAAAGATTAACATCACGGGTAATCTCAAAATCAAATAAAATTGGGGACTCTTTCGTGATCTTGAAAACAAGTCTTAGATAGGATTAATGCTAGGGAAATTTGTCCAAAAAGTCATATATCTATTGTACTTTTGCTAATTCAATCATAAACTTTTTAATTTTGCCAATTGAGTTTTAAACTTTTTCACGTTTTACCAATTGAATCTATTCGGCCAATTTTAGTCGGAAATCGCTGACATGGATACTGACTGTTCTACATGGCACGGCTAGCAGGGTTAAGGGTTTAGGGTTTAGGGTTGGATGATCGACGTTCACGCAAAATCTTTTAATATTTTTTATATTTTTTTGAATTTTTGAATTTTATTTGTTTTTCATGTTTTCTTCCAAGCCCGAGGAGTGTCGTTGGCTGACCCTCACTAGCCGCGGACTAGGGCTGTGAAGCCCTCGTAGGTCACGACCCTCACAAGGGCTTTGCGGCCCCTCGCCCAATGGCCATCGAGGGTCGCCGACCCTAGCTACTCTCACTGGACTTGATGGGAAAAAAAAGGAAAAGAAAGAAAGAAAAAGAAAAAAAAAAGAAAAGAAAATAAGAACAATCAATTTTACAAAAATATATTATAAAAAAATTATTTGCGTTAGCGTTAGCTATTTTACGTGGCATTACTAGCGTCCACATCAACAATTTCTGATTAAAATCGACTGGATTGAGTCAATTAATGAAATGTGAAAATGTTGATGACTTAATTAGTAAAATTGAAATATTTATAATTGAATTGGCAAAAGCGTAATAACTTTAGAACTTTTTGGATAATTTTCACATTGATGCTAGCATTCCATTTTCTCATTCTAATCTTCGTGGGATGCTCATCGGGCAACACAAGCCAGTCAATGAAGGAATGTTCAGAAATAAAATGCATAAATTTGTCGTACTGCCGAAACTTGCCTATCCCAACACCAACTTTGAACAAATTTTGTACCGCTAATCAATTCGGTCACGTTGGCATATGATGTGACACATCAGATGCCAAGTCAGAGAGGGTGTGGGGGTTGGGTGGAACAAAATTGATTGATTAAAAGACTTAACAGGTTCTAATGAAAGAGTACTACGAATAAATCGAACAAGATTTAAGCTCATGAACTCCAATGAGCATTGAACGAGAGTACACATTGATTTTGCCACTCCTCGATTACATTCTAAGGGTAACTAGGTTAATCCAACGAAAACTTCATAGTAAATTTTGCAAGCTTTCCAAGGAAACATCAATACGACCGTAGACATGATTAGCTCCTATTGCTCAGTTGTGACTTTTAAGTTCTTGTGCTGGTCAATATGCGACCCAGCACGGTCGACTTCGAGGTAATCCAAACCTTAGATTTTCGTTGAATCCAGTGATCGAAGGGAAGAGATGGGACCAACGGCTTTAGGTTCTATATAGACCCAACCCACCTGCCAGCCTGAGACTCTCTTGCTTCCGCACTCTCACTCCACACTTTCACGAGTTAGAGAAAAACTGCTGCAGCTGCGAAATTTCTTCTCCCCTTTCCCTCTCTCGAGCACCATTGCAGCACCTCTCTCACCGGAGATTCCCACGTGCACATCGTCATACAGAAGAGCTCGGCCATGATGTTCACCTTTTTTTTTTTTCCCTTCTTACTTGGATCAAGTGGGCATTTTAAAATTTGAGAATGCTGAAATGTAAGTGTTTATCATGAGCAGAATATGTGAATGTGGAAAATTTCCATCTAATTGAGTTTAAATATAAGTCAGTTGATTGGGTAAAAAATAATAATAATTGAGGTCTTGTTCTCTTCTGCATCTTTCATGTACCAAGAATAGGTTCCGGCCTGCAGTTTGATCTTCTGCAATTGTCATTTGTGGCAGATTGCCCCAGTCAACTGAGTTGACTTCCATTCGTTGAGTTTTTCAGCAATGGATTCCTTTTCCATCACCAGTGTGCCTTCCTGTGTCATCTGGACACAGAAAGTTCATTTGTGAAGGCTGACTGATCTATTAGCTATGGTTAATACCCCGAAAAACTCCAAATTGTACACTTGTGATAATTTTATCTCAAACTAATTTTTTAACCATTAAAAACCCCAAACTGGTACATCCATGACAAATTTGCCCTTAATTTATTTCCATTAAATTTTACTGTCAATCTACTTTGTTAAATGACACATGATAGTTGACTGATTTACTAGTTTGATGTCTTACCCTCCGTTTGTTATAGGTCTACCAATTTATGATTTTTTGTGATGTAAGTCCAATTTAATGAAAATTAATGGGGGGTAAATTTGTCACAAATGTACCAATTTAAGGTTTTTAGTGCTCAAAATATTAGTTTTGAAAATTTATCACAAATGTACTAGTTCAGGATTTTTGGTGGTCAAAAATTAATTTGGGATAAAATTATCATAAGTGTATTAGTTTGAGGTTTTTTGTGGTATTAACCCAATTAGCTATCATAGGAGTCCATTCTTTTTCTATATACATTTGACAAAATGCTTGTTAAAAAACAAAAAATAAAATAAAATCATTAGTGTTACCATTGCTATTAGTAAACCGAAAAAATCACTATTGCCCTTGTTGGTATTTTTTTTTTCTGGTAAGGTAAATCAACTTGGTATTTTATTGTTGCTCAGTTGACAAAATAGTTGATAAAAAAAAATCACTGTCATAGGTGATCGGCCATGAGTTGTGCTCTGATGCTATGACAGACATTCTTTGTGGAATGAGCGAGTTTTTGCGGGTTATAGCAAGTTGATTTATCTTTCGGAGGGCTTTGGAATTTGGAGAGCTTGTTTAGTTCTTGGGTGCTTGCTTCGCTTTGAGGAGTGTTGCATTTGGTAGGGGAATGTGCAATTGTTGTAGTATATACATACTAAAAATTGCTAAAGAATTTTTTATAAACAAAATATATTACTTTCACTGGTTATATGTGTAATAGATAAATTGGATTTGGCGACAAAAAAAAGGACTAAAATGACTTGAATCAATAAAGCATGCATTTAGAGATGTGTCGTCACAACACCGTCACACATGCATACGTTTCTAACTCTTTGTAAGTATTTTAATCTTAAGGTGTTTTTACGTTCTTTATTCTATTTACTAACATATTCTTAATTTTTTTTGTCGACAACACATTCTTACTTTGTTAAGTTTATTTGATATAAAATTTAATTCAAGTTACATATTCACATGAAGAGTTGAAAGTGAATTAAATAGGTGGGTATGAATTCTCATAGGTTGAGTTAAATATAAATATGTTTGAGCAATATGGATTGAGTTCTACCTGGGTCGAGTATGGATAGCTAAAATTTTATGGCCTGGACTATTTTCAACCCGACCCAAACTCGACATGACACACCCTTTTGATGGGCTTGCTCTAGGCCCATAGAAGATCCTATTAATTTCATGGACTAGGCAAGACTCGAGCCAAAGCCCAAGTGCTTGGCCTTTGTACGTAATTGTTTGTACTTGCCATTGTCGGAAATCAAATTTGTGCCTTGCGCCTAATCCAAAGTCACAAATTGTTTCTTTAACCATTAGACCAACCCCATATAGTTAATTCTTTCTCCAATGACAGGTTTCGAAATCAAAATTTCCTGCTCTTAGTTAGAACACAGTTTAACAAAGATTTCAATTCAGCTAGGATCAAATTGCAATTAGCATCTGCAGTTCCACATAGCATTCGATCAAACCTCAGCTTCATTCGTGATATCATGCTGCTTCTCAAGTTATTACCATCCCTGCCTTGTAAACATCTGAACCTGCTTTCGCTTACTCTTATGAAAATAGCTTGTGTTCTGATGATGTATGTCATATTTTAACGAGAAAGCTCGTCTTAGATACGTGAACTGGATTAGGGGAATGCATTACCTCTATCGCGAAACAAATAAGATGCGACTCAAAGTCTAGATGGGTGGCCTATTCTGATCGATTTTTGTTTATAGAAAGCTTCTTTAGCTTGATAATTGCGAACACATTTTGTGAGAGTTTGTCAATGAAAAACAGGTAATCTGTGCCTCGGAACAATTCTATCTTGAGTGCCAATGAGTTCACCATGAGCAGTAGAAGTTTGTTCTGCAATTTATTGCAATGTGTTCCATAACAGACTCTCCGGACAACCTAGAGGACATGTCAATCTTCTCATTTTGTGGACAACAGGTGTTTTCTTTGTTTCGTAGAGACAAAGCTTAGTGGCTTAAGGTACCATAGAAGTAATTAAACGATGGTCGCAGGTGAACAAATCCTCTTTTCTCCAATGATAAAGACGGGTGGAGCTATGGATCACTATTTTCTCTGTTGGTGGCTGTCTACCCCGACATTGATTAGGGAAGTCAACCAGGGTCCTCAAGACTCAGTGTCAAGTTGCGTGAAAGAAAAGGTTTGAGTAGGACGATTCATAAGTGCAGGAGTCGATATGAGTTTGCAAACGTTGCTGGTTTCCGCCTTTACTTCTCAGCAGTGAACCTCATTATTGACCGGACCTTAGAAAAATTGTCCAAAAAGTCCTAAATTTATTGTACTACAGTCAATTTAGTCATAAACTTTTAAATTTTGCCAATTCGGTCCTAAACCTTTTAATTATTGGCCGGAAATCGTTGACGTCGGTGCTGGCCATCCTATGTGTCATTGATGTGGATAATTTTATTTATTTTTTTAAAAAATAAAATTTTTTTATTGATTATTTTATTTTTATTATTTTCTTTTCTTTTCTTTTTTTCCTTTCTTCTTCGTTGAGCTGGCGAGTTGCCGGCCAAGGGTTGGCGGAGGTGGCTAGCCACTGGTCCAAGGCCGGCTACCTTGCCGGCCCAGGAGTGAGGGTCGCAAAGCCCTCATCGGCCATGGGCGAGGGTGGGTGATGGCTTGCGACACCCTTGCCAGCCACAGCAAGGACTCGCGAGCCCTCGCCAAATCTGGCGAGGGCCACAAGGCCCTCAAAGTGGCTCGCGAGGGCCTGGGCGAGGGCTTGCGACGCCCTTGCTGCAACTGATGAGGGCTTACAGCCTTCGCCTAGGGGCCGATGGGGATCGCTGACCCTCACCCGGTGGTCGACCACCTCTGCCAGCCCTCGATCGCCAGCTCAATGAAGAAGAAAGGAAAAAAAAAAGAAAAGAATAAAAATAAAATAATCAATAAAAATCAATAAAAAATTTGAATTTTTTTGTAAAAATAGAAAATTATCCATGTTAGCACCATGTAAGACGCCTAGCACCAACAAGACTGCCATGTCAGTGATTTTCAATCAAAATTAGCTGGAAGGACTAAATTGGCAATTCGTTAAAAGGATTAGGACTAAATTGGTAAATAGTCAATAGGTTTAGGACTAAATTGGCACAATTGAAAGGTTTAGGACTGAGTTTGCAACTTTTTAAAAAGTTTAGGCCTGAATTGGCAAAATTAAAAAGTTTAAGACTGAATTGGCTATTGTATAATAGGTTTAGGACTTTTTGGACAATTTTCCCACCAGACCTTAGATTAATTTTTCTCATTTCACTAATATTATAGTCCTTGAGGGCACCGTCAATTTTACGCATTCTTTGTAATGGAGTTGAGATTGAAATCCATTTGTGCATTACAATAAAAGTTGCAAAGAAGCACATAGCCATGAATCCAATTGTTGCAGCACACAGCCACACACCTGCTCATCAGTTGGCGCAGGATTCAGTTTCCTCAGGACAATAAGAGCCTGATTTCGTTGTTACCAACCTTTAATGATGCTTGGTCTTCTCTTCCATTAATTGCTTCTTACATTTTTGCCAATTATCTTGTCTTCGTTGACATAGTGATCCAATTTCTAGAAGGTTTTAGCATGCTCAAGACTTTTGGAGAATACATACTTAGATAAATAGTGTGTAGAAAAATCTAGAGAAGTATCTATGCAACTTGTTCAAGATTATTCCTTAATGGCGGTGGAAGAGGGCCATAAATAGCCAACCCCTCTCCACTTGAAAGACACACACCTATTAGAAGAAAACTAGGTCCCTTATACAAACCTTCTTGATATAAAACTCCTCATGTACTTCCGCAAATACTAAGAGAGGTATCAGAGCAACGTTTTTTTGTTGGTATTGGGCGTTTTTCCGAATTCCTAAAACTACCAATCCAACAACCCAACAAATAAACTATGGCCAACTCTACATCATCCTCATTTCCCATTCCTATTTTCGAAGGGAACAACTACGGCTCTTGGAGCATTAAAATGACTACTTTCTTGATGGTCCAAGATTTATTGGACATCGTAGAAAAGGTGTATGAGGCTCCGCAAGAAGGTGCAAGCGCTCGAAAGGATCAACCACCGTTTTGTGTTATTCAGCAAGCACTCTCGGAAACAGTATTTTCGAGGATAATTGGAGTGAAAACGGTGAAGAAGGCCTGGGAGATATTACAAGAAGGATTTGGAGGCTCAGTCAAGGTACGTACTATTCTACTTCAAAACTCTGAGAAGTATCAACTCAAAAGGTAGACGGAGATGTGGGCCACCGCGTTGGATGGGTCCCCCTTCAACCGATGACGGTGACGTTCCAACTACGTGCCTTGAAAAAGTATAACAATGGTAACTAAAACATTTTCGTCAATGCTTTTCTTTTAAAAAGTTTCTGATCTTTTTCCCTTATCAGAAACTAGCAGATCAACGACATGCAGAAGTAACTGTAGCCTCGGCTCTGCCATATATTGGCGGTGATGATATACCGTGTGTCGGGATGCTTACGAGAGTGTTCGGATATCTCGTTAGCCGAGATGATATACCGTTAGCCAGTATGGTATATGTGTGTATATATATTTTTACACGTGTATATCGATGAATTACCGTGTGGTAGTCGTGCATCACAATAAGTCAAGTTATCCACTCGCGTTGGAGTAAATGATCTTATGCAACACTGTTAAGTGGTTTTCATTGACATATCATGATAGGGAAGATAGTGCATTTGCTCCTTTAATTGCCTACCTAATCACTTTGTACTTATTTTAAATTCACGTTGATCTATTGATATCAGGTTGAGTGATAAAATGATTTCTAACCTTATCCCTAGATAGTTCATTTATTGAGCTAAGGCTCACCCCAATGTATTTTTAGAAATATATCAAGTTTGGAGCTCAGGGACCTTTAGACTAGCATTTTCAAAGACATATTTGAGGACAAGAGCAGAGTGCGCAGCAAAAGTTAGGGTTTATTCTTATACATAAGGTTTTGATGTACATTAGTTGAGGTTAAATTATTTTTATAGTTGAGAATAAATTAGTCAATCACCGGATAATTGAAGTGAAGCAAAATTATTTATTATTTTAAGGTTCAAATTATATGGAAATTTTT
This sequence comes from Syzygium syzygioides, assembly GCA_031216285.1. Classification (NCBI taxonomy): domain Eukaryota; kingdom Viridiplantae; phylum Streptophyta; class Magnoliopsida; order Myrtales; family Myrtaceae; genus Syzygium; species Syzygium syzygioides. The sequence goes on along the minus strand of CM062243.1, from coordinate 17,477,610 downwards.
CTGGCCGTGATAGCTTTCGGTATCAGAGCGAGGTTAACAAAGTGATAAGATGTACTACCAATTAAGAGCTTAAGTTGGACGAGAAATAAATAGATTGTGCATATGGACTTTAAGTTTAGAAATAACTTGGTGGACTAGGGATTTCAGAAGTGATAAGTTTTGATATAGAAAGCGATAGATTATTTGATAAGTTACGATCTATAGGAATTTGGGAAATAACTTTCGGAGACATGAAGATGCTAGTATTAGTTGATGAATATCATGGCAAGATGGGATTTCAAAAGTGTTAAGCTTTAACTCGAACTTCATGTAGTGAGTGATGATCTTTTGGCCTTTACATACTATTCGATATGGAAATGGTTGAGCTTCGGTTGTTGGGAAAATTGGATGGATTTGGATTACAAAGCCTAAGCTATGATATTTAGAATAAAAGCGCCGATCCTCCTATGTTAAGGCACGATCATTTTTATGATTAACTTATAATCTATAGATAATAAGTTGCGATTTTGAGGACTATGTCATGATTAGTCAAGATAATGTCACGATTTTCTTATTAAAAAAAAGGAGAATCTATATTGGAAGTTTTGATGAGTTACATGACGATATTTGATATAATAAGAATTGATCTTAGAAGTTATAAACTCGAGTTATTGTATGAAACTTAAATTTACTTGCAATTTATAAATCGGGGCAAGATATGTGATGTTCATGGTTGTAGGGTTGTGAACTTCTATGTAACAGGTTATGATCAAAAAGAGTTTTGTGGAACTGATAGACATGACGAATTACGATTGTGGTTTCCTTTAAAATGATATAAGTCAAGTGTCGAAGTGTAATTATTTATGCAGTTGTGAATAAATCAGTTAATCATAGGAGAAATTGAAGCGAAGCTAAATTATTTATTCTCTCGAGGTTCAAATTTTATGGAAACTTTGTCGTCGCGCGACGTGGGCGCCTTTTCTTCAACTACTTTTTGCTCCGAAGTTTAGGGTTCGTTTCTCCACTTAGGTCGGCGTGCAATAATCTCATACCGTGTCTTCATCGAAAAGAATGCACATGTTCTCCCCGAACAAAGGTGCGTTTGAGATGATCGCGGGCCCAGGCAACAGTGAGTGTTACTAGTCAAATATGATAAGAGATACCCCCAGTTACTCTCTAAAGCTGATTTGACGGGTTTCTACTTGCTCACCAAAGGACCACAAGGCAACCTTAATAGTAATGCTTTCTTTTATTAATAATTTGTCTATTATTTTATCCTTGTTCGTGATGCGCGTTGGTGGTCCATTGGACAAACTTCACATGCCCCGGATAGTGGCATTAGTCAATAACATCTAGGAAAAAAAAATAAAAAAAGCTAGCTAAAAAGTGGGTTGGGATGGATTTGAGTAGGATCGATTACGGGTCATTAAAATTATATTACATAAAAATGAATTAAAATGAGTTAATTTGGATTGACGAGTTTTATATGATCGATGAAAGAAAAGTTGTAATATAGAAATGGGATAATAACGCAAATGAACCCTGATCTTAAACTCGATATACAATATTATCCCTAAACTTTCAATTTGTTTAATGTGGTCCATGAACTTTAATTCAGTGTGCAATATGATTCCTAAACTTTCAATTTGTTCAATATGATCTTTAAATTTTTTGTACATATTCAACTTAATCTCTAAACTATATGAAAATGGTCAACCTAATCTTTCCATTAATTCAAGTTCTGAGATAATAATTGAATATTTTCGTATAGTTTGCGGACTGTATTGATCATGTATTGAAAGTCTAGGAATCATATTAAATAAGATAAAAATTCAAAATAACATTACACATCAAGCTATAAATTATAAATTCAGGGATTTTCTTATTGCATAGCGAACCAAAGTCCTGTGAATTCAGGAATCGTATTGCAAATCAAATCAAACTTCAGGAACTATTCGTGGCACCACCGATCCTTCGGCGACGCCACGTGTCGCTGCGGTTGACTCTGGGAAAAGTGGCTTTCCTTCCCTCCGCTCTCTGTCCTTTTTATATCTGGAAGTTAAGCTGCGAAGCGAAAACCGCGACTTCCTCCTCTTCAAGCCAAACGCACAAACGCTTCAACCATTTGCCGTGAAAGCATCGGGCGTCGTGGGAAGAGGCAAGAGCCGGCGGTCCCCGCCGCGCGTCCTCCGGCGACCGGTGCTCCGTCCCCGTCGGAACCGCGTGCAGGGCGGCGGGATCGGAGGCGTTTGAGGTGCCGACCGCTTCGAGATCCTCGCTTGTTTCGCGGAGGGGGAGAGGAAATGGTGCGGTCCTCGTCCCCGAGATCGACGGCGACGACGGAAGCGGCGACCCTTTTGCCGGGGCTCCCCAACGACGTCGGGGCCCTGGTGCTGTCGTTCGTCCCTTACCCGCATCAGGGTCGGCTAAGGGCCACCTGCAAGTCGTGGCGCGCGTTCTTCTCCTCCAAGGCGTTGATCTCGCATCGCCACCGCAACCCTAAGGCCCTCTCCCACCTCCTCTGTATCTTCCCTCAGGACCCTTCCATCGCCCCTCCTTACCTCTTTGACCCTCACTCCCTGGGCTGGTGCCCTCTGCCTCATCTCCCTGCCAACCCTCATGTCTATGGCCTGTGCAATTTTGCTTCCGTTTCCGTTGGCCCCCACTTGTACGTGCTCGGCGGGTCGCATTTCGATACCCGGTCGTTCCCCCTCGACCGCCCGCAGCCGTCTTCCTCGACGTTCCGGTTCAATTTCTGCACCGGCAGGTGGGAGAGGCTCGCCCCGATGATCTCCCCGCGCGGGAGCTTCGCCTGCGTGGCAGTCCCGAGCTCGGACCAGATTTTGGCTGCCGGAGGTGGGTCTCGGCACAACATGTTCGGGGCGGCGGGGAGTAGGATGAGTTCGGTGGAGAGGTACGATATCGAGAAGGACGAGTGGGTTGCATTGGATGGGCTTCCTAGATTCAGGGCGGGGTGTGAGGGTTTTCTGGTGAGGAGCGGTGAACATAGGGAATTCTGGGTGATGGGTGGGTATGGCCGGTCCAGGACTATCTCGGGCGTGTTTCCGGTTGATGAGTATTACAGGGATGCTGTGGTGCTTGAGTTGGATGATGGGGGTTGTGATTGGGGGAAGTGGAGGGAGGTGGGGGATATGTGGGAAGAAGGTCAGAGAAGGAGATTGGGAAAGATTGTTGTTCTTGATGATGATGATGAACGGGGCACGCCTGGCATATTCATGCTTGATGAGAATGATATCTTCAGGTACCTCACTTTACTCGAACAATCTAGCTGGTCCTTTTCATTTATTTATGTACTCTATTTCTTTTGCGTATTCTATCTGTGAGCTTCCACTTTTCAAACTAGTGCTGTATGATTTTGTATATGTACATTTATCGTTATCTTTATGATTGCATATGATGGGACACATGTTCAATCCAACTATGACATTCGAACGCTACGGCTGATTTTGCAAGGAATCTGGAAAAATGGCACTAAAGCTGAATTTGCTAGTTTTACAGGGGTTGAGTAACGATACTAGTGTTCTAGGTTAGTCATTAGTGCCAATGCTCTCACTGTATTTGTAAACCCAATGCCTTGACAGGTGAGCTAAGATCTATCAGGCAATTAAGTTGTTTAGATATTTCATTCAATCAGAGTTTCAGACGGATAGATTATGAGTGGAGATAATATGTTCCAATTGGATTCATAATGATGAGTTATCGTCTCTTAACACCTTGGCATATGTGGTGCCTGAATAGACTGCTTGAGAAAGAGCAATTTACGTTTCACCTTTTTGAAAACAGGTGCAACTATCTGAACCGATGGTAATGTTTTTTCATCTTTACTTTATGGAGCATTCATAACAAAATCTTTGATTGAGGATATGTGATATATCTTTTCTTTTTTTCCTTTCTTTTAAAGTGAAGACACTTAGCCTATTTGTTTTTACTTTTTAAGAAGAAAAAAGCAACTTTCTGCCTTCCCTATAATTTATAATGTTATCTAAAGTTTAAGAAATTATGAAAAAATTAAAGGAGTGCCAACATTTATATATTATGAAAAGTTTCGGGGGTTTCGTGTAATAAAAAAGTTAAAGTGCGTCACCCGTAAGATTTAGAATAAGAAAAAAGCATAAGTAAAAATTCTACCCAGACATACATTGACTTGCTAGCTAAGTTCTGTTGCTTACTGGTTTTGAATGGAATATAACTCTTGAGCTACTCATCCATATGTATTTTCTGCATGTTCTTGTATGTTTTTGCCGACTATGGTGTGTCCTCAGATTACTTTTTTTCCCTAACTTTTTTATATTGAACCCTACACTCTTTAATGTACTTGCTGATGGACGTTAGTTGGATACTATCTGATAGATTGGATGCTTATAAAGGAAAATAAAGAGGTGTGCAAAATCAAAGAATTATCATTTCAATTAGTTTATCATATAGGATCTGCATCATTGAAATGGTAATTGGATTGAATTGAGCTCCATATTTTTTTTCCAGCACATTTCAACAGGTATAACAGTCAACTTGGTTTTGACCCTGTTGTTTAGAGTAGCATGAAAGTAATATGTGCTGTCTGGGAAACTGAAACACATTGCTCCTGGAACTAAGCTTGGTGCTCTGCCCGTCTGTCTTGCTCATCGTTTTATGAATAGCGACGGGTTCAGTCCCAGTCAAATGACAACCCAGCTGTACTTAAGAACATCAATAGGATGTGAGAATGATTGGAACCCTGGTCTGCAAGGATAAATGCGTGGCCCCACCATCTTGACTTGGCATTGCCTTCGCATGACGGTCTCATTATTGGTCATGACTTCTGAAAGTTTATATCTCATATCCCATCATGTCCTAGTAGTACAAAACTCCATGGCAGTGGGTATTTTAAAATCACCGCTTGTATCTTGTCATTTCCAAACAAAACATAGTGTATAAAATGGGGTTTTTTTTTCCGAATTTATATATTTTATTGGTTGGAGTGACTATTGAATGCCACTTAAGTCGCACAAAATACTATGGGATGGCAATGAGGTCAGCCATGCTTTATTGCACAGAATACTGGGCAATTAAACATCAACATGTGTACAAAATGATGTGGCAGAGATGAGAATGCTGTGTGGGATATGTGGACATGCAAGGAAAATGACTTCATCCAGAAAAAAAGTAGTTATTGCCCCAATTGAGATAACATAGGAGAAGGTTGTTGGAGGTTGTTTGGTCATATTGATGGTACGTGAGTGACGGATGAAAAGATTGGTTATAAGCTCATGGAAGGAGATGATAAGGAAAATCTGAAATCACAGAGTATCTAAAACAGGATCGAGCTTAATGGTGTAATAACTCCACCTACCAGGAGTAGGCTTGGTTTGTATTGGTGTTGTTGTATCCAGTTGGGATTAAATACTCCTGTCACAACATGGATACAGGTTTATTCAGATTTATCTAGTCCATAGTGTGTTGTCAAAACCTGGATAGCATTGTCTATGAACTATCTTGGGTTATATACAAGTTATCAAATTTCCCTTAGATGTGATACCTAAAGTTTACTCATTTTATGTTATCATTTGCTGAGATTTTTCTTCAAGTTCTGTATCTGGATTGGTTACTTCGGACTCTTGTCTTACATTGCTGACTTTTTAAAACTGATGCATGAAAGATTACTTCAAAATAGTTAGGCCTGATTTGATAGAGAATTTAAAAAGAAATATGAGTATATTCACTAGGCATCGCGGTTAAAGCTTTTTAAGTATCAGGCTTGGAATTTTTTGAGCATCACACTCGAAAAAAACTGCATCACATAATTCAAATCAAAACATGCTGAAATTAAATAATCTGCCTTAACTATTAAATAGAAAGAATTAGGAAAAGTATACAAAAAGATAGATTTTTGACAAACAGAGAGGAAGCACGATATATTGTATTCCAAATGCAAAAGGAAGTTTCTTGAATTTGATAGATGAGACTACTAATTCGACGAGAATCATAATGCAGTTAAAGCTCTTTTAGTTGTGAACGGATGCAATCTACATCTACACCAAAGTTTGGTGAAAAAGTTCTTATTCTAAGAAGTATATATTTGTTTGAGTATCAAATGATGTTGTGATAAAAAGATTTCTTGATGGTAGGAATGAAACTTTCTCTCTGTGTACTGCTTAAATTTGCACTGAGAAGTTCTCGATCTTCTTGCTGATTTTCTGCTTTCTGAGCCTGTTGATCAGTTGGATTCTGATCATTTGGCTTCTACTATTGCATTAAATCCTCATTAAGACAAGGATGTGTTGTTTAATTCAGAAGATTTTGAGGTTGATTTGTGTGATTTGCTGTGGAACTATTTTGGGAAGGCATTGAATGCAGTTGATGGGATTGTTGCTGTTTCCCTATATGTGACTCAATCTGCTATGCATAAATCAAATGTTGAGAAATTGAGCTATGGAATTGATCGTGAGTGAGAATCCTATTTGCCCTAAGAGAATTCGTGCAAACAAGCATTTTTGCGGAACTCCTCTGAATTATCGAAGCTCTCTTACTACGAGCCTGAGATGCTTAATGGCAAATTGGTTTTGAAGCCTCTGAGAGAGGTACTTGATGAGGGGGTTAAAATGTGGAGTTCTACTCTTGTTGGTCAAGTTGTTGGTAAGCAATTGGATCTGAAATTGATTTATAACATTGTGAATTGATTGTGGGGATGTAATGGTGAGATTGAGGTGTTTGAGAATGATTATGGGCTGCATGATTTTCAGTGCTCAAATTCTAGGGTCTCTGACTGGATGGGAAGTCATGACCCTTGGCATATTTTGAATCAGCCATTATAGTTGTTTAATGGGAACCAACTTTATCTGTTCTGGAGATTGATGAACCTAAGAAGCCTGTTTGGCTAGAATTGAGGGAGCTGCCTATGACTATGATTGTTCCTAAAGGTTGCACCTGCAATTGGGGTACCCTTATGTTTAGATAGAGCATTAGAGAAAACAAGGGAGTCTAAATTCTGCTAAACTTTGGGTGAAAATTAATGTGAGTTCTCCTTGTGAGACTTTTTTACCTGTCATGTTGTCTGATGCTGGTGGAAGTGGAAGTCACTTATGCATGGGGCTTTAACGCTAAAGTTGCAAATTCATGGAAATTAGTGGAAGGAAAGAAGAAATGGGCTCCTGGAAATCAGATTCAGTTTGAGGAAGAGGTTCATGCTGTTAGTACTGATTTTAGACCTCATCTTGTTGCTGTGGAGAAGGGATCTGTGGTACACATTCCTATGAGGCACTAAAGTCTTTGGAAGAAGAGCCTGTTGCTGAATCTTCCGTCGATCATGAGATTGCTCAAGACGTGATGGGAGATAAATCCTGCCCAGAGATGATTGAAGATATTACCTTCAGTACTAATCAGTCTAGGAAGAAGCCTAGGGCAGCTGCACTTGTTGCTAGTAAAAATCTTAAGGCTCTAATTTCTCAAGCTAGAAGACATTGGAATTCCATGGTGAGATCTCGTCCTGGAGCTTTGGCTCCTTTTCTGGGTAGTTTTTCATGATCAATATACCAACATGGAATGTTGGAGGTCTAAATTGGTGTTGCAAGCAGATTGAAATAAAACAGGTGGTCCTGGGAAAAAAAGTAAGTGTGCTCTGTTTAGAAGACGTGAAAGTTGGTGGTTCTAATGTGGGAGATTTTGTTGCTGAAATCTATGCATATGAATTGAATAGTTGTCATTTATCAATTTGATACTGTGGTTATTGCTTGATTCCTTGCATTTCTCGTTGCAGATATGATATTAAAGTTTGTAATGTTTTGGTCTCTGTGGACGCAAATTTGTTGCTTGCTAAGTTCAGTCCAAGAGTTCTGTTGCCGTTAAAATGGTTGAGGACTTCAGTAGTACTTGAAGATACCACCTTATCCTATGAATGTTCTTCTTTTATTGCTTTGAAGGTTCCATTCTCGTTGGTCTCGCTTTGACTTTTTAAGCATTACCATTTCTGGGAGAATAGGTGGGAGACACAAGAGACTTGGAAATTAATGCCTGTAGGCTTATCTTAATTCTTTAATATGCTTGAATTTATGTTTTCGGATGAGCTCAAGGGTGGCACATGAACCTTTGCTGGCTTGTGAAACTTGGGGAGGCATTGTATTTACCGTTGTCGTGATATGTAGATGAACTTGGCTATGCATGTTAGTATTTTAAGTATATCTCGTGGTTTTCATGTGACAACAGGAGCTGCATCTCTGCTGATATCTCTATTGGTTTTCTTTGAACTTGCACGCATGTACAGATATTGCATGACGGCGAATCGTTGGCGAAAGGAGTCCAGCGTTCCAACAAAGGCTACGGGCAACACCTCGTTTGGATTTGTTGCGCTGGATGGGGAATTGTATGTTGTGACTCTTCGGAACGGAAATGATTTAGCAGAAACCCGACGGTCGCGACCATTTAAGAGGGGAGGAGCTCTGTTTGTTCAGGTTTATTGTCCAAGGAAGAAGACATGGCGAACTCTTGTCGCGAAGTCACCATTACATTGCCCTTTGGATTTTAGGAATGCTGTTGTGTGCACCATTCATCTGTAGAGTAAAAGTATAGTCTGTATTTTCTTCAAAGTCATTTGTCGTACATAAGCTGCGATGGGGTAGCTCACTGTATATGCTTACGTATATGCCGATGTACAGATTTTGTGCCTGGAGAGGACTACAGACTCTGAATAAATTCCCTTTGGAAATAATCAATTGCAGATGTATGCAGATTATTATTATTTTTTTGTTGGGTAAAAAAGAGAGCGAGATGTATGCAGATTATTAGTCTTTGAAACGACCAAAAGCTCCTACTGCTCCATGAAGCGTCATTGGGTTCACAGACGTGCATTTGCCAAAGTTCTTTCGTGATGCTAGAGGTGATGTTATATGATGAGCTTCAGTTTGACTTCATGTTTGTGCTGAACCTGTCACCAAGAATCAGATGTGTGAAGCTGAGTTCAAATTGGCAATGCCCATTGGAACGGGTCTTTGAAGGAGACGATAAGATCGTCTCTGCTTGTGAGAGCTCAGTCCAGTCATTCCAGTTGACCAGAAGCGAAAGAGCATACGTTGCCGCGTTGGGAACATATTCAAGGCCACAGCTAACCGTATCCATTATATTAATCTTAGGTCAATTTCTCTCCTTGCCGGTCGATAGTGCTTCCTTGCATTAATACCAGGAACCCAATTTGCCAAGTTTGGAGCTACGAACGTTCGTTTTTTTGACCGTCGTGGGTCGTTCCTGCTAAGTTTTGAGTACGATGAATGAACCATTTTAGACCCATTTTATGGGTCCTCTCTCTCTCTCCCCTTTCCAGTCTTTTTCTTTGCTTGTATAGGCTCGTTGGCCGTAAAATGAAGTGCACAAACATTCAATACGTTTTGATTAACTTAATTACAGATGTTAACCTTCATTACGTTTTCCCTTAGAGGAGAAATTTAGGTCTCAACTCAAGTCGGGCAAGGGATGCCTGCCCAGGTGAGGGCAACACTCACTAGCTCGGGCGAGGATGACCCATGCTTGCCCGGGCAAGGATTGCCTCCCCAACCTCGGATGAAGGCAACTCTTAGTAGATTGAGGGCGATGGTGGTCCTCACCCAGGCAACGTGACCCTTGCCTAGGGGTGGCAGGGGAACCACTTGCTTTGGTGAGCGTGGGCCGCGCTCGCCCGCCTAGGTGAAGGCGACCCTTGCCAGCTTAGGCGGCAACCTTTGCCGGCCGAGGTTCGATGATGGCTAGCGGAGGAAGAAAGGGAAAAAGAGAAAAGGAAAAGAAAAGAAAAGAAAAGACAAGAAGAGAAAAGAGAAGAAAAAAAACGAAAAGCAAAAAAGGAAAATGAAAAAATAAATAAATAATTTGAAAAATTATTATTAAAAATTCTTCACGTTAGAACTAGCCATGCCACGTAGGATGACTAAGATCCATGTCAATGATTTCCGGTCAAAATTAGCCGGATGGATTCAATTGGCAAAACATAAAAATATTTATGATTCAATTGATCGAAATTGAAAAGTTTAAGACCAAATTGACAAAATTGAAATGTTTATGACTGAATTGACAAAATAACAATAAGTTTAGTATTTTTGGATAATTTTTCCCAAATTTGCCCCTTAAGAAGGTGACAAATCAGCAATTTATAAAAGACGGTAGATTTAGCCACATAATTCATTTTAACTAACCTTACCATTACCATTAACATTAACATTAACATTAACATTCCCATCTGCTAGCACATTCCCATATGCTAGCGTGTGGTCCTCATGACCCGCCACTGTCGACATCGGCTTAGCCTCTGTTGCCCGGCCACCTTAGCCATCCCGAGTATACACGGTGTGAATACGAGAGAGGGGCAGTGCTGGAGACAGGTGACAGGCGGTGTGGGGAGGGTCGTAGTGTCTTGGTCAATGGTGGTGGATCCTCGACTGTGCACTTAACCGTTGAAATCAATCACGTGTCGATGTGTCCTCTTTTCAAGGAAGTTAATTTGATGTGTAATTTTATACTAATAAATTTAGAGGTTTCCAATTCACAAATTAATTTATTTTTGATGCAAAATTTAGCTTTGAAAATGCTCAAACCTCAAGGCAAACCCTCCTCCGCTTTGGGCTTTTAGCATTTTCTGAATGTAAGTTCAGAGTTTATGAAGTTCTTTTCTTCTAATCTTGTCCTCCTCAGTAACATATTGGTATTTCGATTATACCCCTCAACAGGTTTTTTCTTCCAATTGAAGTTCAGGGATTTTTATGAACTTGCAATTGCGATTGGAGTGGCTTGGAAGCTTTGCATAGGAGGTCAATGGACGACGTCGAGGTCGTGAGACACCATCAAAGCTTCTTTGATGGTCGAGTGACACTAGCAAGCAACGATGTTGGGAAGCTTTGGCGAGGGTCACTCGATGTCGGATCTCTCTGTGGGGGTTGCACGATGTGGGGAAGCTTCGCTGAGGGTTGTTTGATGCTGGAAAGCTTCACCAAGGTTGCGCGACATTATCAATGGTGAGTTAGATTTTGCTTGCTTTGTGCTGCCTTGGTTCTCAATGCTAGCATCAGCACGAGGGCCATAGGTAGCTAGATCTTGTCTGCATTCTATTGCTCAGTCGTGAGACTCGACGTTGTGCCACTTGGGGTTGCGTGACCTCGATGGTGCATTGGCTATGGTTGCATGACATTGACACTGATGCTACTGTTGTGCTACCAGCCTGAGCTTCCATTTACAATTGCAAGTTCCTTCATTCTCCTTTTTTATTTCTTTTTCTAATTATAAAAATTAATTTGCAATAAGTACTTTCCAAGGTGTTTACCAAACGCTATATTATGTTCATGAAAAACTTTTAAGTTATTATCCTTTGCTTAAATACAAAGTCCTAAATTGTTAGGGTTTCATTGACCTAGATAGTGGTCAATTCAGGTTGTCATAAGTTCCGAAGGCATATGTTTGACATGTTAGCGATGGAGGGCAGGTGGCTATTGGCAGAGGCGAAGAGAAAGATGACATGCGGTGCATATCCAACATTGCGAGTAGTAGAGACAAAAAAAGGGATAAAGGAAGGGAAGAGGAGAGGTTATCAAAGTCGTCTATTTCTATCACAAATGGAAATGAATATATATTTTTTATAACCCAAGGGCATGCGCATGGAGGCCTTAACCAAGAGTAGTTTTCACGCAATTAGTGGGAATTTTGAAAACGAAATCTCCCGCTTTTAAATTAGAAATTCCTTGACGCTCCAACCAATTCGTCAATTTTTCAAGTTTATATCGAGACAAAATAATGATATATTTTCTTCATGTGGCTCAGATTATGCATTAAAAAGTCCAAGATGGGGCGACATTTTTCAATGAGTGCATCAATGCTTAGGTGGTCATTAGTGAAAGATTATTTAAATATTAAGAACCACCTTTTGACATGATAGTTTAAGTTTTAGAACAATCAACAGTGGTTTTACAGAAGTTTTACATGATATCATAGTGGGAGTGAGTTCTAATCTCTCCAGTCCCCTTAGTCTTAGGCCATGGTCTAGCTTGGGTAGTGTTAGAATATTTAAATATCAAGCCACATCTTTGATCTATTAGTTTAAGTTTTTCAAATAGCCACCATGGGTCCCACCAATTTTACACTGAGGCCACCAAACTTTTTGGTCCTAAATCAAGAAAATGTTAATGAATTTTTCCAAGATGAGATTATAGCCAAAGTTCAAAGTGACGAGATAAGGTTTCACATGAAAGGTTTAAATGGAATCCCTTTCGAAGAGTCCAATGAAATATATCACTTTGCAAGAGCCATGTCATACGACCGGAATATTCATAAGCTCATCTTGTGGCAAATGGATATGTTAAAATGGGTTATAAATCTATTTCTTAACCCATATATCAGTAAATGGGTAATAAATGAATTAGTTATATTTACTAAATGGGTCATAAATGAGTATAAATGTAATATAAGTGTTAAATGGGTTATACATGGGTCATAAATGAGTTTATAACTTATTTAACTCAACTCATCTCTCTTGCCCTCACTTATTCTCGTGCTCACTCACTTCGTATTCTCATCTCAGTTTGAATATGAATTTTCCTAGATTAGGTTAAATATGGAAGTGTTTTAGCAATATTGATCGGGTCGGGTATAAGTCATTAGATTTGCATCACATAGAAATGGGTCAAAACGGATTAAATTGGTCTATTTTGATCGGACTATTTTCGATCCGATCCAAACCTGACCCAATTCACCCATTTGACGGGTCAGTGGCAAACCACCTACGTACATGAGCTGTCAGAAGTTTCCTCAAAAATGAATTTTGCCCTTCTATGCTCATGCATATTGAAAAAGCTTTTATTGCATCATGTTCAAACCTCTCTATCTGTTTCTTCCTCTTTGACCGTTTCAATCCCCTTCGTCACGTATGGGGATCTTTATTATATTTTCTTGGCAAAAGGTATATCTTTCATTTTATTCAAACCCAATAGTTTACGCACGTCATTGATCAAACGACCATGGTCCACTAGAAAATATACAAGACTCGACATATATGTATATTTTGTACATCGTGAACATGTTCGTCTATTTGTTAGTCCGGTGGCAAAGTTATAATTCCGTACCATGTACAACAATATTGAAAAGGAAAAATCATTTTATCATTAACGAAATTACATTCAAATTCGATAACGAGATCAAACTTATTTTTTAAAGAATTTTGGTTGGATCAAAGTCTCAAAGTAACGAGATCAAATCGGCGTATACTTCTATATATTCATAAGCATTGCAAGAATGTTTCCAAGTGGCATTTCTCTCTCCTCTCTCTCTCTCATAGAATTACCACCAAATTTCCTATCTCATGTATGACATTCAAGGGTCAAAACACGATGGTCAAAGTGACAGATTGAAGTCATGCAAAAGTTGGACTGGGAGCAATATAAATACCCCGATATCTCTTCCTCCCAAAGCATCAAAGTTCCTGATCATACAAACAAAACCTAAGCGTTTCGTTTCACCCAGAGAGAGAGAGAGAGAAAGAGATGAAGTTCCTACATGCAGTTGCACTAGCCATGGCACTTCTTTTGCTAGTGAACGTGCAATTCCACGAGGCCTCGAGAGTGTTAGACGACAAACCCGAAGATAAGGAAGAAGAAACATTTCATTATATCAAGGAAGGCAACATATTTTTGCAATCTCTGCAAAAGGGTTCAGTCCGGCCTCCAGGGAACGGGTGTGCCTACACTTCCAAGGGAGGCGGGCCGCCATGCATTAGCCATAAGAAATTCCCGGGCCGCACGACGGCTCCACCGAATTCATACCCGGCTCCATTGTTTCAATTTGGTGTAGCTTCCGACACTAGATGATTAATTCAAGGTCAAGAACCAAAAGATTATGCTAGATCTTTTTTCTTCTCGCTGGACAATAAGTCGAAATATCGAAATTATTTATTGTATACGTATTGTATATGAAATAGATTGTTTTTTTTTTCCATTAGTTGTTTGTGGATGGATAATTCCTACAGGCTAGCTAGACGTTGTGTGATGCATGATAAGATAACAAAGTTGTAATCTTATGTTTGTCTGATGAAATACTTAGTTGTGGATGTACGTATTGCCACAACATATGTCGCTTAATAAATCTGTGAGATGGAGTCTCTTATGAGATGAAGGCTCCTTTTACGATCTTTTGCACATAAGGGTTCAAGAGTACATGATGTTACCCAAATAATTGTCCAAAAAGTCCTAAATTTATTATACGGCGGTTAATTTAGTCCTAAACATTTTAATTGTGTCAAATTTAGTCATAAACCTTTTGAAAATTTCCCAATTTAGTTCTTCTGGCCAATATTAGCTCGTTGGCCATAAAAGGAAATGCACAAACATTCAATAGGTTTTAATTAACTTAATTACTGATGTTAACCTTAATTATGTTTTTCCTTTGAGGAAATATTTAGGTCTCGACTCACAATCTTCTCCAATGCTATCTTTGTGCACGCTCATTCAACACTTTTGAGTGCGCCTTTCACGTATTAGGTTATCATGGTATCTTACAAACGTTTGAGAGACAAAAGGCTTGTCTAATATGTTAAAGTCGTAGGTGGATTGGCAGCTTGACTACGTTGCGCACAGTTAATCTAATGCACACGTCGACCAGATACTGCTCTCCAATGGGAATTCTTTGCAAGATATTGAAGGTGTACTTAAGCCGATTCTCGTGAAGGATAGACCCATGGGTAGATTTACATTTAAAATTTTCCCCTGAACAGTTGACAAATCAGCAATTAATAAAAGACGTTGGTTTAGCCACATACGTTTCGCACAGTTAATCTCCTTCTTCATTGCTATTGCCCGACGAGAAGACTATTTATATGAAATATCCAATCTCTCTTGCTTTTAAATTGATAGGGTTTCATTGACCTAGACAGAGGTCAATTGAGGTTGTCACGAGTTCCACGAAGGCATAAGTTTGACAATGTTAGCGACGGAGGGCAGGAGGCTATTGGCAGAGGCGAAGAGAGAGATGACATGCGGTGCATATCCAACGTTGCGAGGAGTCGAGACACAAAAAGGGACAAAGGAGGTAGCTAGGAACATGGCCCTCTTCAGCCACATCAACCTCATCCAAATGAAGTGAATGAGGTTATCAAAGTCGTGTATATCACTCGTAAATGGTAAATGAATATCTTTCTGGATAACTTAAGGGCATGGGCATGAAGGCCTTAACCGAGAGTAATTTTCGCGCAGTTGGTGGGATTTGAGCAAGAAATCTCCTGGTAAAATTCCTTGACGTCCCAACCAATTACATCGATTTTTGAGGTTTTGAAGGAGACAAACCAATGATATGATTTCTTCATGTGGCTCGGATTATGCATTAAAAAGTCCTAGACGTGGCCACATTTTTTAATTGGTGGATCAATGTTTAGGTGGTTTTTAGTGATAGATAATTTAAATATTATACCACGTTTTGACATAATAATTTAAGTTTTAAAACAGTTGGTAATGATTCCGCAAAATTTTTACATAATATCAAAGTAGGAGGTCCTAAGCTCTAATCTTACCAGACCACTTATTCTCATCCCTTATCATATATTTCCACATATAGTCCTAGGCCAAAATCTTACTTGGGGAGTGCTAGAATATTTAAATATTGAACCACGTATTTGATCTAATAGTTTAAGTTTTTAAGATAGTTACCATTGGTCCCACAAAATTTACAACAAGGCCCCTAACTTTTTGATCCTAAATCAAGAAAATGTTGACGGATTTTTCCAAGATGAAATTATTTGCTGTATTATTCTTAGGAACAGTAACGATAGACAAATTAAAATTTTTCCAATTTTACAATAACAATTCGATATGTGGATGTTATTCACCGTATTGTTTCTATGAACAACTATAGAAGGAAGGCTGGTCTATGGTGTTCTTGACTCGCCAAGCGCTGCCCAGACACAAAGTTCCAAGTAACGAGATAAGGTTTCACATGACATGAGTAATATCTTCCAAGAAGGTTTAAATGCAATCCTTTTCAAAGAGTCCAATGAAATATATCACTTTGCAAGAGCCATGTCATCCTCTTTGAATATTCAAAAGCTCATCTTGTGGCAAACAACCGACTTACCTGAGCTGTCGGAAGTTTCCCCACAAATGAATTTTGCTCTTCTATGCTCCTGCATATAGGAAAAGCTTTTATTACATCACGTTCAAACCTCTCACCCTATATCTTCCTCATTGACCGTTTCGATCTCCTTCGTCATGTATGCTGATGTGTATCATACATGACGAAGACATGGATCAAAAGTATATCTTTCATTTTATTCAAACCTAATAGTTTACGCAAGACATGGATCAAAAGACCAGGGTCCATGAGAAATTATACAAGACTGGACATATATGTATATTTTGCACATCGTGAAGATGTTAATCTATTTGTGAGTCCAGTGTTGAAGTTATAATTCCGTATCATTGATAACAATTAATAAAGAAAAGGAAAATTCAATTTGTCATTAACTAAATTACATTCAAATTCGATAACGAGATCAAATTGCGAGAATTTTTCCAAGCGGCATCTCCCTCTCTCTCTCACATCGAATTACCACCAAATTTCCTATCTCATGTATGACATTCAAGGGTTAAAACACGTCGGTCAGAGTGACAGATTGAAGTCACGCAAAAGTTGGACTGGGAGCAATATAAATACCCCAATATCCCTTCCTCCCGATGCATCATACAAACCAACCCTAAGCTTTTCGTTTCACCCAGAGAGAGAGAGAAAGAGATGAAGTTCCTACATGCAGTTGCACTAGCCATGGCACTTCTTTTGCTGGTGAACGTGCAATTCCACGAGGCCTCGAGAGTGTTAGACGACGAAGCCGAAGAGAAGGAAGAAGAAACGTTTACATTATATCAAGGAAGGTGCCATATTTTTGCAGTCTCTGCAAAAGGGCTCAGGCTGGCCTCCGGGGAACGGGTATGCCTACACTTCCAAGGGAGGCGGGCCGCCGTGCATTAGCCACAAGAAATTCGCGGGCCGCGCAGCAGCTCCACCAAACGCATACCCGGCTCCAGTGTTCCAATTTGGTGTAGCTTCCGACACTAGAAGATTAATTGAAGGTCAAAAATCATAAGAATATACGATATTTTTTTTCTTCTCGCTGGATAATAAGTTGATGCATCTAAATTATTTATTTGTATTTATATACGCAATAGATTTCTTTTTTCATTAGTTGTTTGTGGATGGATAATTTATACTCACCAGATAGGTGTTGTATGATACATGATGAAATAACAAAGTTGTAATCTTTTGTTATTCCGCTGAAGTACTATTGCCTCTACATATATCGCTTCATCAATATGTGAGATGAAGGGTCTTTTTACGATCTTTTGTAGATATGGGTTCGAGAGTTAACATGACGTTACCCAGAATAATTATTCAAAAAGTCTTAAATCTATTATACGGCTGTCAATTTAGTCCTAAACAGTTTAATTATGCCAAATTTAGTCCTAAATCTTTTGATGATTTGCTAATTTAATCCTAAACTTTTTAATTGTGTCCATTTAGTCATGAACTTCTTGAAAATTTGTCAATTTAATTATAAACATTTTGAAAACTTGCCAATTTAATTCTTCTGGCCAATATTTTGGCTGAAATCACTGATGTGGATGCTGACTGCCAATCATCCTACATGGCTTGTTCAACGTGACGTGGAAAAGTTTTTCATTTTATTTAAATTTTCCTTTCACTTGTGGCCAACACTCGGCCATGGCCAACAACCGGCCACAAGCAAGGGCCAGCAAGGGCATTGCTGGCAAGGGCTCAATCCTTGGGGTTTGGGCATGGGCTGCCATCGCTAGATCTAACGTGGCAGCCCCTGGCAAGGGCTTGATCATCGCGGCCTAGGCAAGGGTTGCGCCGTTGCTAGATCCAGTGAGAGTGACCATTGCCAGTGGCCAGTCACTGGCCATGGCTGAGTACTGCCATGAAGGAAAGGATAGAAATTGAAAAAAAATGAAAAAGTCGTCCATGTTAGCGAAAATTTAAAAAAAATGCAAAAATTTTCCGCGTTAACGCCGGCTAACGACAATGCCATGCCACATAGGATTGTCGTTGGCTGACTGATGTCCACTTCAGCGATTTCTGACCAAAATTAGCCGAAAAGAAAATGTGAACAAATCATCAAAAGGTTTAAGACAAAATTGGCAATTCTTCAAATGGTATAGGTAGGACTAAATTGATACAATTGAAAGATTTAGGACTTAATTGGTAAATTGTCAAAAGTTTTAGGATTAAATTAACATAATTAAAAAGTTTAGGACTAAATTAGCTGTTGTACAATAGATTTAGGAATTTTTGGACAATTTTCCCTTTCCCATATTGTTGCCATGATTAATATTTTATGCTTTCTCTACAAAAAAACATGTTTTTTGCGACGGATTTTGCGACGAAAAAATCGCAAAAATCCGTCGCAAATCATTTTTGCGACGAATTTAGCGACGGAAAAAATTCCGTCGCTACTAGGTCGTCGCAAATTTTTGCGACAGAAAATATTAATTTTCGTCGCAAATTTGCGACGGAAAAAAATTCGTCGCAAAATCCGTCGCAAATTAGCCACGAACACTATCCGTCACAAAGTTCGTCGCAAATAATTCGTCGCAAAATCCGTCGCAAAATTCGTCGCAAATTAGTGACGAACACTATCCGTCGCAAAGTTCGTCGCAAATAATTCGTCGCAAAATCCGTCGCAAAATTCGTCGCAAATTAGCGACGAACACTATCCGTCGCAAAGTTCGTCGCAAAATCCGTCGCAAAATTCGTCGGAAATTAGCCACGAACACTATCCGTCGCAAAGTTCGTCGCAAAATCCGTCGCAAAATTCGTCGCAAATTAGCCACAAACACTATCCGTCACCAATAATTCGTTGCAAATAATTCATCGCAAAATTCGTCGCAAAAATCGTCGCAAATAATTCGTCGCTAATTTGCCGCGAACTATATTCATCACAAAATTTTTCGCTAATTTGCCAAAAAAAAAATTTTGGTCAGTAATTTGCAACGAACTTATTCGTGGCAAAATTCGTCGCTAATTTGCCATCAATTTTTTTTTTTTTAGATTGATGGACCGTGATTCTTAAGGAACTTCCATACATATCTATTCATAGCGTCCTTAATTCAGCTTGAGCAAACTAGGTTTGCCTATTCTCCACCAAATTAAGCAAAGATTATGCCACAAGGCACAAAGAATGCTCCAGGTTCTTAGATAGGGAAAAATGGCCGAATTTGGAGATCATCCATCAATGCGAAACCTTCGGCATTCATTTGCACACTAATGAACCTGTTCATCCCAACCAAGCATGTATATACCTAAGTTTAAAGAATATATTATTGGCTACATTGTAAATGTTACAATTAACTCTAACAGGCAACTCACATCCGCATTACTTTAAAAAAAAATGGTCTATCCATCATTTCACTGGTTAATCTCGAAGAAGAATATTGCAGCTAGTTTGCTGGTTCTTGGTGGCAGCTAAACTTACACTTAAACACTAAACAACCACTGAAGCAATCCAGGGGCATGGCTTGCGATCCGGAGTGACCACCGGATAAGCTTCTTTCTGTCGTCTGGCTTCGTCAGACTCTCAGGAAGAGAAGGCCAACGATAGTTGACTGTTGGGACCACTAAGGCCACACCAGCTAACCTGCAGGAAAACCCTTTCGGTAAGAACAGACTATCCTAAAAAAATTTCATGGGGTTAAGTGACACAAAGCATGATTCATCCAAGAATAAAAAGTGTGCAACCAAGGTATGCGAATTTTGAGTATCAGCAAGAATGGCAATACCTGTCCGGTATGTACTTGAGGCAACTCCATGTGGGATATGATCCCATTGAGACACCAATCACATAAAATTTGGACCCCAATTGCAACCGCTCAGCAAGTTCTTGAATATCAAGGGCTTCACTCTTCACCGTACGCTTGGAGTTCATGTCGCTGTGGCCATAACCAGCTCGATCGTAAAGAACTATATATATGCCCAACTTTTCTATGAGTTCCTGCAAAACCAGGACCGAAGATTAAGAATTTGGGCGTAAAAAGCATGTGAATGGACTATTCTCTTCTTAACAGTCTCTCAAGTATTTTCTCCCGGTGACTGCCAATTACAAGACTAATGATTACTCCAGCCTCAGTTAAGTCATTGCCTTGGTCATCAAACCAAATATACATGGTTCACCATTTTGAACAACCATTCTTAACAGCTCATTCCTCTTGCTACAGAAATCAAAAGAGATAATTTCCTACTTCTTTAGCAAAAATAGTATTAGCAGCAGAAAGGGAAAAGCTGGATGAAGTCCAATCGCTATTGGATCATCCATACCATGCCCTTCATTCGCAATCTCCATAACAGCCTCATATGCGCAGATCTCAACACCGCCCCCATTGTTAACGATGAGGATCTACATAAATCCCATTACCCACGGAACACCCTTTTTCGCTACGATCTTCTACGTGCAATTCGAAGTGCGAACGAGCGGCCCCTGAACACAAAGTTTCAAACTTTTTTCCACCCAAAATATACACGATCGCGCTAACTCCTTGCTCACCCCCCCCCCCCGACCAACAGTTTCAACATTCAAGATCATTCCAAACTAACTTAAAAAAAGGATCAATCAGAAACGGATTGGAATAGGCGCGTACTCGGGACACGGGGAAATTCATCTCCTTGGAGCTGCCGAATCCCTCTCGGTGTAGGCCAGGAACCTCCCATCCCTCAGCTTGATCCTGGAAGAGGTCACGGGCGGGTACTCCTCCAATTCGGTGCTCTCCTCCATCGTCTCCGTGGGCGGGGTTTGCACGGTGCTTGATTCCATCCCCATACGCACAAGAAAGATCCCGAGCAACAAGCCAACCACGCCCGCTGTCCCCGGAACAAGAAGAGCACGAGAAACAGAACCAACAAGAAAGAGAGAGAGAGCAAAGAAAGACAATCAGAAGCCCGGTCAACCCACCACCCCGCCCCTTCCTTTTTCAACCCTTTTCTTGCCTTTACACAAAATGGAAATCCCCCAAAAAGAAGATCCGAGAATCGAGCCGCGGGAGGGGGGCTCACCTGACGATTCCCGGTCAAACCTTCGTGGGTTCTCGAATCCGTCGCCGTGGGGGATCTGGGGCTCTGTCCCGATCCTCGAAGGAGGAGGAGAAGAAAAGGGTACGATCTGGTGGGTGTTCTTGTTCTTGTTCTTGCTCGATGGGGTTGGTGGTGGTGGTGGTGGTGGGGGAGGTGGAAGAGGGCCTTCTTCTGGCGGGTGAATCTTGGATCTTCTCTGCACGAGTTGGGGGGAGCTTCCTCCTCAGGCACATGCGTGCGGCGGCTGACGCTGCCGGCCGTCCCCTTCAGCTCGCCGCTCGTCCATTTACCGTCCGTTCCTGCAAACCCACCGCCACTAACAGCCGACGCCGCGACCTCTAGGGCTCCGGAGGCCATGGGCGAGGAGGAGTCGCGGGAGGGGGAAGCGCGAGGGAGGAGCGCGAGAGGTTTGGGGGTGTGGGGGAGAGGAAAGAAAGAGAAGGAGAAAGAGAATCAGAAGCGGAAGCAAATCTCATATCTGATCAGCAGAGAGAGAGAATGGGTGGGTGAGGGCGGGCTAATTGGGAGTGGGGGCGGGAACTCGAAATTTGCGACGGATTGATAAAAAATCCGTCGCAAATTTGCGATGGATTCATTTTCCGTCGTAAATTTACGACGGAGTTTTTTATCTGTCGCAAAAATTTGCGACGAATTTTATTTTTCGTCGCAAATTTTGCGACAGAGTTTTTTATCCGTCGCAAAAATTTGTGACGAATTTTATTTTTCGTCACAAATTTTGCCACAGAGTTTTTTTTCCGTCGCAAATTTGCGACGGATTTTTTTTTCCGTCTCAAATTTGCGTGGGATTAGTTTTTCCGCACAAATTTGCGACAAATTCATTTTCCGTCGCAAATTTGCGACGGAGTTTTTTTTCCGTCGCAAAAATTTGCGAAGGAATTTGCGTGGGATTATTTTTTCCGCACAAATTTGAGATGGATTCATTTTTCGTTGCAAATTTGCGACGGATTTTCTTTTCCGTAGAAAAAATTTGCGACGGATTTTTTTTCCGTCGCAAATTTTGCAACGGAGTTTTTTTTCCGTCGCAAATTTGCGTGGGATTATTTTTTCCGCACAAATTTGCGACGAATTTACTTTCCGTCGCAAATTTGCGACGGAGTTTTTTTTTCGTCGCAAATTTGCGACGGAGTCTTTTTGCGTCGCAAATTTGCGACGGATTTTTTTTTCCGTCACAAATTTGCGACGGATTTTTTTTTCCGTCGCAAAAATTTGCGAAGGAATTTGCGTGGGATTATTTTTTCTGCACAAATTTGCGACGGATTCATTTTCCGTCGCAAATTTGCGACGGATTTTTTTTCCGTCGCAAATTTTGCGATGGAGTTTTTTTTCCGTCGCAAATTTGCGTGGGATTATTTTTTCCGCACAAATTTGCGACGGATTCACTTTCCGTCGCAAATTTGCGACGGATTTATTTTCCGTCTCAAATTTGCGACGGATTTTTTTTCCGTCGCAAAAATTTGCTACGGATTTTTCTTCCGTCGCAAATTTTGCGACGGATTTTTCTTCCGTCGCTAATTTGCGACGAATTTTGCGACGGATTTATTTTCCGTCGCTAATTTGCGACGAATTTTGCGACGGAATTGTTCCGTCGCAAATTTGCGACGAATTTTGCGACGGATTTATAATTCCGTCGCAAATTAGCGACAGAAAATAAATCCGTCGCAAAGGTCGTCGCAAATTTGCGACGGAAATTTTTCGTCGCTAATTTGCGACGGAATTAGAAATCCGTCGCAAAGTTTGTCGCAAATTAGCGACGAAAAATTTCCGTCGTAAAATTCATGTTTTTTTGTAGTGTTTGGCAACTACGTATCCTCTTGTTAGGGCATGCACAAATAAATCCGTTTGAAAAATATATATATGTAACAATCCAACTTGTCCCACATGGGTGAACCCTTAAAAGGAGCATTCATAGTAATCACACAAGATGGTAACCAATTGAGGGCGAATCTTGCTTATGAATAACATCACAAAATCTTAACTAATTGATGTGAGAATCGAGGTGTTATAAGCTCCCTCATTTAAACCACCCGCATCCTTGTTAGCACTGGCTGTACTACCTAGTGATCCTACCCAGCAACACTCCCGCTTCTCGGTATGTGTCCCATTTCATTTTTACCCCATTTGCTATCCTTGAAGTTTGTTAAGAGCCACAACTTATGCGAGCATCGTTGCTCACGCGATCACCCCCACCCATTTTGGATCAGGTTGGGGCCTAGTTTGTCAACGAACGATGCATCTACCAAAGAGGGTTTGCTCTAATATCATTTGTGATAACTTGATCCATTCCATGTGGGCCATAAAAGGAGAAGATTAAGAGATAATTTTCCTGGATGATATTCATTGCTGTATATCAGTGATATTTATAGTACATGTACAAGGATGGCAACAACTAAAAATATGGAGAAAATCTCAACTAATTGACAGCTATCTACAATAATGAGAAGACTGAAATTATGAAGGATAATTTGAAATTTGAATTTTAAACTGATTTTCTTATACGCCCCCTCAACATGTAGTTTCCGTTGGAAATGCCGATCTTGACTCAAAGTGTTTGCATGACTGTTTTGATAGTGGCTTGGTAAGGATGTCCACTAGTTAGTCATGTGTGGAAATGTGAGAGACTCTCAATTGTTCGTCTTTTATGAGCTCACGAACGAAGTGGTAATCAATTGCAATGTGTTTCATGCGAGAGTGGAAGACCGGATTGGCACACACATAAGTAGCCCCACTATTGTCACAGTATATCGTGGGTGTTTCAAGTGAGTGTATGCCCAGTTCGGTGAGCAAGTTTTGAACCCAAAGTAATTTTGATGAGATAGCGGCAATTGCTCTATATCCAGCTTCTGTTGATGATCGGGCAACAGATCATTGTTGTAAAGTTCCTCCAAAGTGATTATGTGTTCACGAGCACAAATCGCCGCTGTGATTTCACGATATTCCAGTCCTAATCCTCGGAGAGCATGGATGACAAGGTCATCGTCATGGAGAGGTGAATCAATCATTGTCAACTCATCTGCAATAGATTTTAGTTGTTGTAAAAAATCAAAAATCGAACAAGAGTTGCGTTTAACCGTTGATAATTGGTTCTTGAGATGCATGACATGGGTTTGAGATTTGCTTGCGTAAAGTGTTGCAAGTTTGTTCCATGCACTTTGAGATGTTCCACAAGAGACAATAAGGGGAATGATGGCTTTGGAAGTGGAAGCAAAAATCCCGTTGAGCAAGAGTTGATCTTGTCTAATCCAATGAAAATAGGCGGCATTCGGGACTGTTTGATTGCCGCGGGTGATCTCTTCCGATGGGCAAGGACGTGTTCCGTTGATAAATCCTTTAAGGTCATATCCGACTAGCAAGGACATGAATTGAGCCTGCCAAGAAGCATAGTTGGTGGAAGTTAGCTTCATGGGAAGCTGCGCACCAGCAGAGATTGCAATAAGTTCGGTTGAAGTGGCTGCGGGAATTTCGGGAATGATTGTTTCAGAAGTAGAATTTGTGGCAACCATGGCTAGGAGCAGACACGGGATGAGAGAGGCTCTTAGGAGTAGATACACTCTGATACCATAAAAGGAGAAGATGAAGAGAATATTTTCCAGGATGATATTCATTGTTGTATATCAGTGATATTTATAGTACATGTACAAGGATGGCAACGACTAACAATATAGAGAAAATCTCAACTAATTGACAACTATCTACAATAATGAGAAGATTGAAATTATGGAGGATGATTTGAAATTTGGATTTTAAACTGATTCTCTTATAGGCCAAACCCCTAAAAGAAACTCAAAGCAACCACACGATGTAGTGACAATTTGAGAATATATCTTACGTATAAAGAACAACTAAGGGCTCACTCGATTGACGTAACACGGTGGGTGTTACAATGTATGACCCCTTTGAATAGTAGAATAGAAGGCTCTTTTGTTGGAAAAATTGGAGGTCGATCCTGTTGAGAAGTATGAAGAACTGTTAATAGGACAACAAAAATCATCAACTTTTGAGGCAGGTAAACACTGTCAGCAAGAATGAATTTCACACTTCACAGAACGCAAAAGTGTGGTCTGACTTTTTTTCAAGAGTTAACAGACCTTTTAAACATTGTGAACTTCGCTACTTAGGATAGGGAACACCAAAAAAAACCAAAACACAGAGAGAGAAAAAAAGAGTATTTTGCATGCGCTTTTCAGCTAAATGAAGCAATGACCGATATTTATAGGCAAGAGCTCGGCGTAGAATCTAAGAAATCGATGAATGGACAGCATATTATTAGTGCTTGAAAGTCAGTAACAGGTAACACGATCCTAGCAAATGGCTAGGGTGGAATCAAGTAATGGTCAAGTATAGGAACAATCAAAATATAAAGAGGCACAAATCAAGGGTCACGGGTAACATAATTAAATATCCTCATAAACTAGGCTTGTTAGATTAAGGCCTTGAGATAAAAATTAAATAGATAAGATGATAATTTAATTTGTTAAATCGAAACCACGGACCGAGCGTCACGTATACTTTGCATGTAAGGGGGCCAAAATCCAATTACACTTGATTTGACCCGATTTAATATGCACAAACCCCTCATCGCCAAGTCCGTATAAAACAACGTATAAAGGATGTAACTATCTTTGTAAATGAAATATGCAATGCAGCGCAAATATCTCCTATCAACATAAGTATAGAGTGAGTAAGAGACAAAAGAGATTGGAAAGTAGGTTTATAGTGGTTTGACCTTTGCACTTGGCCTCCTCCAATCTATCGGTTCTAACAGCTCAAGAGCAAGGATGGTATCCACTAGTTACAATTATTGGAGCCTTTCAACGAAGTTTAGATGAAGTTGCCTTTCCACCAAGAATAACAACACATTATACAAGTATGGCCGCTTTACTTCTACGCTCAAGCTCTCTCACGGTGATTACAACTCTCAATGAGAGTTGCAATAGAAAACCACGACTCTTTTCACTAAGAATAAGCGAGGGAAATAAATGTAAGCTCGAGAGCATTTCAATCATCTCAGCCAGCCCTCAACAATCGTTATATGATTTGCGCATTGGAGTCTCGAACTGAATCAAAATAGTCGTTGCAAGATCTCTTTTTATCTCAGAACGTTAACATGTAGCTAATTAATGGACTTTACCGGAAATTGATGAAATTGCCTCCGCAACTTTGCCTAACACTTCCTCTACTTAGCCAAAAATGGCAATCCAAGTCTGATTTACAACATTCCTGAGTGGATTTGAAGGCATGGAGTTGGCTTCAAAGCACCAGATTTGAATTTGAATCAAATGGATAAAGCGCCGGGTCTTCTGTTCCAAGTTTGTGGATGATTGTCCACTCCGTTGGTAGTGTAAACTTAAGATTCTTCAACAACGTGGTCTCTTGTTCATTTTCCCAAATGAGAAACTGTTCACCTGCTGCCTTTAGATCGTTCCTAGAATATTGATGTGCTCAGTCCAAGAAAAAGATCTGGTCGAAGAAAATAATCATCACCAAGTTCCCAGTAGATCACCTACTTCTTTAACCGTGTACGGGTGTTTGAGCCTTGATTTTTTGCGGGGAATGCGCTTTTGATTCTGAACTTAGAACCTAGCCTACATTACTTGCCTCATGAAAAACCTTTTTGATTAAAGGACTCTGCACAGTCAAGCAGATTCTTTGAATCAAGTCGAAAATAAAGAATGAGGACGGTAAAGTTGCCGCGATGACTTATGGCTTTGAACCGTATGCGTGAATTCCGAGCCTCGTGATCCTTCTCCCCTTTCTTTTCTACAACCATAAGCTTAGCCTACGTTAAGTCCCTTAAAAAAAAGTTCATTCGAATCAAGAACTAACAATTAATTCAGGGCATAACAATAAGAGATCTAGAACTTGAAAAGTGATCTACGATTTTAACCCAGTTGCGTGAATTTTTTGTGCTGGTTTTAATCTTTCGAGGATGATCCCGCTTAAGAATGAAGGACTTCTACTTAGGACGTAAATAAGCCCGGTACAATAGCTTTGAAAAGGGTACTTCGGGTTCAGATTCAATTTGGCTCGAAAAAACTGGCGTAAAGGCTAGGGATTACCTATTCCTTCTTCTTCTTCAGTTGTTGATTGGATTTGTTATTTTGATAAAATCCGTCTGGATGAAAGATTGATGCTCCATTAACTGCTTGAGCTTCTCGGAGATCATGGCACCTTTCCAATCTGAAAGGTCTTTTCATGAACCGTAATGTAAGCTTGGTTTTTAGTTTAAGAAACGAAAGGAGGATCCTACAAGGAGGATAAAAAATGGCTCAAGACACAAGCACACAATTATCTAAAGGGTGATTACAAGTCAAGGACCGCGGCGATTACGTGTGACCATTCAGTTATCAACTTGCCCTAGATTAGAATGGAGCTTCTCGTCCGGGATGTAAAGTTGGGTATGAAGCAACTAGAACTATCAACTTGATTATTGCATGTCTTTGACGACCCCGATGTGAGACAGGTAATCTCTAGTGGGTTATATAGAAAGGAAATCCACGTGGCTCAACGGGGATATTTGAAGGTTATTCTTTTCTTATCCCTGTGCCACCATCCAAGGTTTTGCACCAAAAACTTTGTTACTTATTTTTGCAAAGTTTAACATAAAAACTTATACTTTTTGGAAGAGATTTTTGAATAATGAGCTCTTTGTTTTGAGAATCCCCCCCTATTTATTGAGAAAGAACAGATGCCAAATGCCCTTTTTATTCATCGACATTATGATACAATAATTTTACTGGAGAAAAACGAACAGCAAACCCTTCTTGTTTAACCAAAAAAAAAAAAAAACAGCAAACCCTTCTTGTATACCTGTCATGAAACAATTTGACTTTAGTAAATCGTAGTGCTGAACCAAATTAAAGTACCTCCCGTTTTCAGAGAGGCGTGCGTTTGGGGCTTCGAGGGCCTGCCCCCTCCCTCAAAATAAGTATTTTGGGTGATCTAGAGAAAAGATCATCATTGTATTCCTATTTTTTTTTTTTCGAAATTTAGTGGATTCGTAAAGTGCCTTTGTGCAAAGACGTAACTCAAGTTTGGATGGTGGGTTTGCAAAGAAGGTGAGGCCAAAGGAGTGCGTGATGAACCGAAAGAGGTGCAATTGAATCAGATAGCTTATCACTCGTGGACCTTATTTCATGTATTGAACAATCCGCTTGGGATTTGCGGGCATCATTTTCCTAAAACTGATAACTTGTATCATTTGATATAATTAATTGATGAAAAATATTTTCATTATCGATAACGATTTATGCCCAAATACTTTAGTAGATGATGAAAATATTTTTCGTTCATTAATATTTGTAAGCAATATAAGTATCATTTTTAAAAAAATATTTTTTAAATCATTTATTTTTCGTGAAACAAATACACCTTTAGCTAATGTCGGCAAGAGACATATGGCCCTGCTCGGAAATGTCCAGTTAATCCACTGCTAAGGCCCAAAGACTTCAAGCCCTCCCAAATCAATGGTTTTGTAATCCTCCAGCCCTTTGTAATATTTTGTGTTTAGATGGCTCAACAACAGTGTTCCAAAAGTGTTGATTGATGCAGCGGACTGCTTTGTAATATAAGCAATGAACCGCACAAAAGCATACACATGGCTTTTCAGCTAAAATTAGATTGGAACCAAATGAAAGAGACCAGTTTCATTCTATTTACCCAAATGGGTTAGAAAATGAGTCTATTTTAGAACTTTTAGTTCATTCAGGTGGACTTCATTTTCTTAACCCATTTAAATCTATAATAAAAAAAATTCAGGAAATCCATTTATCACCCGGCTCATTGAAAATGAGTGAAAACGTGAGCTTACAATCCATATTGCGAAAGTTGTCTACTGTCCCCGAGAGGTCAACCAAGCTACTGATTAGGTTGCTAAAGCCCACCGTGACAAGGCTATTCCCACCAATTGGTTGTCTTTACCCCCTCTACTTCTTTGGAATATTTTATATTCATAAACTCTTTTGTACAACCCTAGTAGGGTTCTTTTTCCATGAACGAATGAAAGCATCTTTTCGACCAAAAAAAAAAAAAAGGCCTCGTAATGCCACCTTTACTTATTTCCGGTGTTTGGAGGTCTTCCTCCTCCACTGGGGTGTGGATTTTGTTGGAGTATCTTGCAAAATTATAATTCAAAGAAATTTGAAAAGTTAAGGGGATGAATACTCCGTTGTGTCATGCATGGGATACTATTTTTTTTAGCATGAAGTCTTAGGGTTAGGACTCGATTATAATTCGTACATGAAGTTAGGAGCTCTTGTGCAATTTTCTCTAGCTAGTTTCAACTAAGCTGACAGGTCATCCGATTAATTTACCTCTAAGTTGAGGGCTAAATTGAGATAATCCCAATCCTTTTTTGAGTATCAAAGGGATTGGAATTGTCAAATGGTCCTCAATGTAATGCCTAAAGTTTACTCATTTTGAGTTATCGTTCGCTGAGATTTCTCTTCAAGTTCTCTATCAAATTGGGTATATTACTTTGGACTCTTGTCTTGCATTTTCACCAGAGTGTGGTAAAAACGTTATTATCTTAACAATTATAAATTTGTTTGGACCAAAAATGATGTTTCGATAAAAAATTTCTTGATGGCGGGAAATAAAGTTTCTCTTAGTGCACAATAGCTAAATTTGAAGTAGGAAGAAATTCTCGATCTTCTTGCTGACTTTCAGTTTCCAAGTCTAAGGAAAAGGTCATGGAAGAAATCGACTAATCTTTCGATGCAGAACAAAAGAATTACCTAGGAATATAGATTGAATTACCAGTGAGTACTAGATGAATCTACAACTTCATAATAGTCTGAATATAATCACAAGCAAAAATATTATTTTTGGACAGCGTTAATACCAATCCTCATCTCAAAGTAATAGTGGAGGCCTTTTGTGTGTTGTTCTGACAGAGAGGCATTCGTTTCATTGCACGTTCTATTCTTTATGTGTGATTTTTTCTATCACATCAGGAAGTTATTTTCACTTTACTTAAAAGACAACCACTCACACATTTTCAAACGGTGCCTCTCAAACACACTCCATCATGGGCGAACGACCGAAAGATAACACTAAGGCTGGGAAGCGATTGGATTCTGATCATTTGGCTTCTACCACTTCAATGAATCCTCATTTTGGCTTCTACCACTTCAATGAATCCTCATTAAGACAAGGATTTGTTGTTTAATGCAGAGGATTTTGAGGCTGATTTGTGTGATTTGTTGTGGAACTATCTTGGGAAAGCATTGCGTGCAGTTGACGGGAGTGTTGCTGTTTGCCTTTGGGCCTGTTTGGTTCAACTTTGAAAATACTATTTGGGGAAATGCAAATACCTTTAGGTGAAAGCCCATTAGGGAAATGCAAATGGTGTTTGGTAAAAATATTTTGTAAAGCTACTTTAGCCAAAATATAGTGTTTGGCAAATTTTTTTTGCAAATGGACTCTGAGAATTATCTTATTTATTAAAAAAAAAACTAACCTACCTATTGTCGGAGCCGACCGCCGGCGAGCTAGATCTAGCGTCGGCGGCCGTCGCACGAGGTCGGGCAACCCCCGGCAAGCTAGATTTGCCGCCACCGGCAGTCGCCCGAGGCCAGGCGCAACCTCAGGCGGTTGTCGCTTGGGTCGCGTGACCCAGGCTGCCATTGCCTGAGATCGCTCGACCTAGGCCGGCAGCGCTTGGGCGCTCGCGCGACCTTCGACGGCCGTCGCCTGGGTCGTGCGACCTTGCTGGCGCGATCGAAGCATCGGCCACCCTCCCTCGCCGAAGAAAATGAACAATAGACGAATTTTTTTTTTTGAAAAACAGTAGACGAATCAGCATTTGGCCAAGGCTGAAAGCCCAATGCTGGTCCGGACCAGCCATGGGCTTTCAGCATTTGGAATGCTAGCATCGGCTAAATACTAGGCCAAATGCTGAACCAAACACCCTAGCATTTTGGGAAGGGGCTTTCGAGGCTTAAAGCCCCTTCTCAAAGCTGAACCAAACACCCCTTTATGTGACTCGATCTACTATGTATAAATCAAATGTGGATCAATTGATCGATGGGATTCATCGACAGATTCTTGTTTGTCCCGAGAGAAATTGTGCAGACAGATACTTTTGGGATAAACTCTTTCTGTTCAGATTTATTGTCCAAGGAATAAGACATGGCGAATTCTCTCGTTGCAAAGTCGGCATTCTATTGCCCTTTGGATTTTAGGACTGCAGTTATGTGCACCATTCATCTTTAGTGTAAAAAGTATGGTCTATATTTTCTACAAAGTTCCGTCGTGCACAAGCTGTGATGGGTTGCTCCCATTATATGCTTATGTACAGATTTTGTCTGGAGAGGACTAGAGACTCTAAATAATTCCCTTTGGAAATAATCACCGCAGATGTGCAGATTATTAGTCTTTCAAACGAAAATAATCATTGCCAAAGTGTAGATTACTAGTCTTTCAAATAACCAAAGCTCCAACAATGTGTTGAGTGATTTAAGGCCTCTCTTGCCTCAAAAGCTAGCTTAAAGGGTGAGTATTTCCCTCAAACTTATAAATTGATCACCAGTCCCTGCCACCACCAATGTGAGATAATCCCAACAATCTCCCCCTCACGCATCGAGCCCTGGGTCGAAGCAGCAACAACATATATTTTTTATGTGACTGTTGGGTCTAAACTTGTTGACAACTTGGGCTCTAATACTAGTGTTGGGTGGTCTATAGCCTCTTTCATCCCAAAAGCTAGCTCAAATGGTGAGACTTTTCCTCGCACTTATATACTGACTGCTAGTCCCATTCAACAACCAATGTGGATCAACCCCAACACAATGCTCTATGCATTGGGTTTATGGAAAAGCATTTTCCATGTTCTTTCCATGATGCTATAGAGCTAGTGTTATACGACATGCTTAAGTTCGACTTCATTTTTGCGCTGAACCCGTCACCAAGAATTGGACGTGAGAAGCTGAGTTCAAATTGGCAAAGCCCATTCGGACGGGTCTGTGGAAGGAGACGATAAGATTTTCTCTAACTCGTGAGAGAGAGCTCAGTCCAGTCAATCCCGTTGACCAGAAGCGAAACAGCATATGTCGCCGCGTTGGGAACATAGTCAAAGCCACAGCTAAGCATAACCATTATATTAATCTTGGGTCAATGTCTCTCCTTGCCGGTCGATAGTGCTTCCTTGCATTATACGAGGAACACAATTTGCGAAGTTTAGAGCTACGAACGTTCGTTCTTTTGACCGTCGTGGGTCGTTCCTGCTAAGTTTTGAGTACGACGAATGAACCATTTTAGACCCATTTTTGGGAGTATGGGTCCTCTCTCTCTCTCCCCTTTCCAGTCTTTTTCTTTATTTGTATAGGCTCGTTGGCCGTAAAATGAAGTGCACAAACATTCAATACGTTTTGATTAACTTAATTACTGATGCTAACCTTCATTACGTTTTTCCTTTGATGAGAAATTTAGGTCTCAACTCAAGTCGGGCAAGGGATGCCAGCCCAGGCGAGGGCAACACTCACGAGCTCAGGCGAGGATGACCCATGCTTGCCTAGACAAGGATTGCCCTTGCTGACCTCGGGTGAGGGCAACTCTCGCTAGATCGAGGGCGATGGTGGCCCTCGCCCAGGCAATGCGACCCTTGCCCAAGGGTGGCAGGGGAAGCACTTGCTTTGGTGAGCGTGCGCCGCCCTCGCCCGCCTAGGCAAGGGCGACCCTTGCCAGCTTAGGCGATAACCTCCGCCGGCCGAGGTTCTAACGTGGGAGATTTTGTTGCCGAAAAACCTATGTATATAAATTGAATAGTTGTCATATATCCATTTAATACTGTGGTTATTGCTTGATTCTTTGTATTTCTCGTTACAGATATGATAGTAGAGTTTGCAATGTTTTGGTCTCTGAAGACGCAAATTTGTTGCTTGCTAAGTTCATTCCAAGAGTTCTGTTGCCATTAAAATGGTTGAGGACTTCATTAGTACTGGAAGAAACCAACCTATCCTATGTCATATGTTCTGTTTTTTCCTTTGATGGATCCATTCTGATTGGTCTCGCTATGACTTTTTAAACATTACCATTTCTGGGAGAATAGGTGGGAGACACAAGAGACTTGGAAATTAATACCTGTAGGCTCATCTTAATTTTTTAATGTGCTTGAATCGGATGGGCCCATGGGTGGCACATGAACCTTTGCTGGCCTGTGAAACTTGGGGAGGCATCGCATTTACCGTATATGTAGATGAACTTGGCTATGCATGTTAGTATTTTAAGTATATCTTGTGGTTTTCATGTGACAACAGGAGCTGCATCTCTGCTGATATCTCTATTGGTTTTCTTTGAACTTGCACGCATGTACAGATATTGCATGACGGCGAATTGTTAGCGAAAGGAGTCCAGCGTCCCAACAAAGGCTGCAGGAAACTCCTCGTTTGGATTTGTTGCGCTGGATGGGGAATTGTATGTCATGACTCTTCAGAATGGCAATGATTTAGCAGAAACCCGAAGGTTGCGACCATTTAAGAGGGGAGGAGCTCTGTTTGTTCAGGTTTATTGTCCAAGGAAGAAGACATGGCAAACTACCGTCGCAAAGTCACCATTACGTTGCCCTATGGATCTTAGGAATGCTGTTACTGGCACCATTCATCTGTAGAGAAAGTATAGACTGTATTTTCTTCAAAGTCATCCGTTGTACATAAGCTGCGATGGGTTAGCTCACTGTATATGCTTACGTATATGCCGATATACATATTTTGTGAATGGAGAGGACTACAGACTCTGAATAAATTCCCTTTGGAAATAATCAATTGCCGATTATTGACACCTAATTTTTAGCTCATTTTTTTCATATTTTCAAAAATTTCAAAATTAGGACTAGGAATTTTGGCCAAGCCTAGAAACCTATTTCTAAACCAACAAATAATTTTTTAACATTTTTCTGCATTTTTTCTTAATTTCTTTTAGTCAAAGTGAGAAAATCAAGAAAAATAGCAAATGGAATCAGAAAATTCCATAAAAATAGTCATTAGTTTTATCTTAAATCTAATTTCATGAATAGATCATCAATTTTGAAAAATCTCAATTGGGTATATTTTTTTCCCAAAATTAGGCAAAATTAAACCCGAATTGAACCAAAGATGCAATTAAGTTTGTTCTAATCATTTTTAAGTCATAGTGTCTTCACAACAAATGAATCTGGGAACTTGAATTACGTAATGGTAGGTCCAATTGCACAATTTGACATAAAAATAAAAAAAATCCCCCAAATTCAATTGAAAATTAAGAATTTTGAACCCAAATTGGGAATTGTGCCCAATATGAAATTGTCGAAATATGAGACTGCCATTTCTAGGATTAATCAAATGTGGGTAATTCAATTTTGGCATCAATTTTGCCTAATCAGGTCATTAGGACATCAAATTGAATAAAAACCTATTAGCCCGAATACAAAAATGTGAAAATCTTAGACACAGTCATAACAAAAATTGGGGAAAATTATATATTTGGGTTCGAAATGTGATGGGAAATTCAATTTTGGGGTTTAATTCTGAAAACTGGGTCAAAATTGAGCTTGATTGACGAATTTAGACCAACCCGTGTTTGCCGGGTCGGCCGGGTCAACCCGACTCGACCCGGGTAGGTTGTCTTCTTCACCTGGCTTGCCCGAAACACAATAAACCCAGAAAAAACCAATTCAAGCCCGCAACTTCACTGATCATTTCTAGCTATTTTGGCACGTGAAAATCAATTGGGCCAGCTGGAAAATCTCTGGCTAGCACCAGTGAACCGATCTAACCGATCGGTAATCGATTCTAATCGAATTCGGGAAAAATGGATCAACAAAAACAAAAAAAAAAAACTGAAACATTGAGGAGAAGGTGTTCGAGAGATTGCTAGAGAGAGAAAAGGGAGAGAAATAGGTGAAACCTAAGAGAAAAAGCTAGAGAGAGAGGGTTGAGAGTCCTCTCATGAGTGTTTGGTGCCGCCGTGAACGGCGGAGCACAGGCAAATCGTGATTTGGTCGTGATTCTCCCCTCACTGTTCCAGTCAATTCGGCTGGTTTTGAAGGCCTAAAACCGAGCACTTTCCGGCCAATCCAGAGCTCTTCCGGCGAGGCCAAGACCACCAAGTGGAAGTACAAGTGTCAGGGAACAACCCTATAGGCGTGGACCACTTTGACAATTCCTCTTGATCATCGGACGAAGAAGTTAAAGTCGGCTCACAATCATTTTTTTCAAAATTTTCCAGAATTCGGTTTCAACCTCGATATGCATGTTTGTATGATTTCATCGATGAATCTTAACATTTTGATGTTTATTACTAGTTTCTAATAATTTTCGGTGTTGTTTGATTGCATTTTTTGGTATTAAAATGCATTTTTCGAACTGAAATTTCACCGGCCAATGAACGTCCGCTGCTGTTCCAATTAGTCTAGATTGAAAATAGAACACATAGACTTCATAATGGTGTAATCAGAATGGTGAAATAGTCGCTGGAAGGGCATTGGCAGTGATCACAAACCGGTGGCCCCGAAGATGTTCAATATGGAAATATGCACACCAGGTGCTCGGGGAAATGCCCCAATGAAGTTCCTTTGAAAAAGTGCCGTTTTGGGCACTGTGCTCGCCGGAGAAGGTGACTGGCGTCGGTGTTGCAAAACCCGGTTCGGTTGGACTGAACCGGGTCGAACTGGGCCGGTCCGGTTCATTTTCCCTGCAGGAAATTTAAAAAAATTTAAAAAAATCTGAAAAAACTCATAAAAATTCATAAAAAAATTAATTAAAAATTTTCCACAGAAAAATAAAAAATTCAAAAATTCAGAAAATTCACAAAAAATTTAAAAATTCATAAAAATTCAGAAAATACAAATAAAAAATGTAAAAAATTGAAAAATTGGAAAATTCATAAAAAATTTCATAAAATCATAGAAATCAATTCTCGGTTAAAAAAAATTTTCAAAAAAAAAATAAAAAAATTCAAAAATTTAAAAAATTCACAGAATGGTCCAAAAACACCGTGGCCAATCATAAAAAGTGAGATTTGAATTTTTGAAAGTGCCTAAGTGGCATTTTTAGAAAATCCCAAATTCAGGGGTTACAACTCCTAAAAAACCCTAAAGCCCTAAAAAATGTAGATCATGAAATGAATAAGCTTCTAGAGCTTCATTAGGGTTTGGATATTTTGATAGATTTTTATTTTTTAGATACCACTTAGGATTGATTGATTTGATTAACTTCGATTGTGTGTTTAATACTTGTTTGTTTCTTTTTGCGATTAGAACAATTAGAATTAGTGGGTAAGCCTCGGAAATTCGCATGACACGTTAGACATCATATCGTTTTTATGTACCGAAAGGGCGTTAGGGATCTCGATTCAAGATCAATAACGTAACCAAGTCTTCGTACTCAGAATCTCTGGTTCGTAGAATTGTAGTATTTCTCCCGTACTTTGATTATGTTTCTAGTCTACCTACCAATAATGACTAGTGGCGACTTCAAAATCACAAACCTTGACTAAATAAAAAATTACTTTCTACTGTCACATGAGATATGGTTTGAGAGAGACTCTTACAGGGAAATACGTTCTTAGTGCACAAATCGCGCAAATCCCGAAAGCCCAAAAAAAAAAAAGCGCGGCACGATAGGCTTGGCGACTCCGTTGGGGAAAATGAATCTTTTCTAAGTGGACTAAGGCCTAGATAAAACGATATGCTTGTGTTTTGTGCTTGTAAGGATCCCTGGTACGTCCCGCTAATGATAAGTGTTAAATGGCTTTGCAGGCGGGTGTTATAAAGGGTGTTGTCTTTGCTAACCCTTGTTTTGCAAGATGGTATTGGGATTGAATGTGTTTTGAATGAATTTTAGAAGTGCTGTTTGGTCATTAATTGCTATTCATGTTTTTAAATTGTTTTAGCACTACACAATTAACACACACCACCCGTGGCCCAACCCCGGCTATATTTAGGATTATCCTTAGGAGGCATGTGTTTAGGCGAAACTATGGGCCAATTGCTCATGGGATCGTTTAAATACAATGCCGATCGTCGAGGTGGAATAATATTCCATAACTTTAGGCCGATTGCCTATTGGAATGGAATCCCTTATCCATTAAGGTGATGACCTTGAACCTTTACTATATCTTACCCTTTTAGGCATCAAAACTTCACTGGTTGCATTCGCTTGTCTTTGTGGTTGGTATACCCAAAACCAAACAAAAATATCATGGTAAGCAAGTATCGTTCCATTCCATTCTTTTACAATTATGTATGTTAGTTGGTACATTCTTAAAAATGCATAAATGACATTCAATGCTTGGTCTAAATGCCCTTTCATTTTAGAATGCGTGATTAGGGCGTCATACTCCATTTGACTATTTTTTCATTTTTAGATGAAATGTATAGGTCCATTGCGGATTTCTCACGTAATTCAAATGTTTACTTGTTCATTTCCATATATTCGAAGTTGTAAATCATAGTTTAGGACTTTATGGTCTAAATGGAGTATGACAGAATGGGCATTTACATCACACATTGAATTTGTCCATAATCTCAACTATATGTTGTTTTAAGGCTTGAATGTACTTAAAATGACATTTGCATTACTTTCAAGGCATGCAAGTGTATTTTACCTCCTTTCTACCTCAAAAGGACATATGATTGAAATGGAGTAAAATTGATTTGCAATCCATGGTGATTAATGACAAATTTTTTTGCATAATTAGGCACAATGAGGAAACTAGACATCCAAGTAATTCCCATTCTTTAGAAGGAACTTGTTGCTTGGTGGAAAGACATGTCCAAGGATAACCAAACTTGTGTCCAAGAAAGGCTTGGATACCTTCTCAAACTTATGCATGTGGAACATCAAGTCAGTTTAGTCCAAGCTTTGGCGTATTTTTGGGAGGTTTCCACCGCCACATTCCATCTTAGAGAACATGAATTGGTACCAACATTAGAAGAATATCAAGCCACCATTGGAATTCATTCTAAACCTAGGGTCATAGAGCCACCCGTTGGACTTAATCCTGTAAGTCTTTTAGCCGAATTCCTTAACCTCAAAACTTCCAAAATAGAAAAGTTAATCAAATTAAACACGGGTAGATTTCCATTATCCTTCCTAATAGACAACTTTTCAAAACTCTCTAAGGAAATGGGAAACATTTTAGCACGGGTATTCATTTTAGCTTTCTTCGGCTTTGTTCTATTCTCCGTGTCTAGAACGGGATTAGACCCTTAAGTCGCTGTGATCGCAAGACAAGCATGTCTTAAATGGGATTTCTCTAAAATGCTTCTTGCCCAAACTGTCATCTCCTTAGACACATACTAAAATCATGGGAAGGGTATCTTTCAAGCTTCTATTGGTCTTTTGTCATTATGGTTCATCTCACACATTCGACCATGGTGTCGTTTCATGAACATTCGCGAATTTTGTTCGGTGCTAAATCCAATTGAGCGATACATTCGTATCCAAGGAAAATTACCCAAACAATCTTTCTTAGATTGGGCCAATTTCATTAAAGCCCTGACTCTTGATCAAATTCAATGGCAGATCAATTGGCCAAAGATTAATAAGGTGAAGATCACGAGCCGAGAGGAAAATGCGGTACCGTTGCTTGGTTTGAGTGGAGGAACAGCTTATTGCCCTCTAAGGGTTATTAGACAATTTGGGATACTTCAGCAAGTATCACCAGCATGGAATTCCGAAGAGTTCACCTTTGACATCCCAAGTGAAATTATACCCGAAGAGGAGAAGAATGTCCTTCAAGCAAAAATTCACAAAATCATCCTATCCTTGGATAACCCACTTAAACAAATAATCGAGTGGCCAAAAAGCTTAGAAGGTGATATGAAGATTTGCATGGCCTCCAAAGAATACATCAAATGGATAGAAAATAATCGTCCAATTGATGTTGAGCCATATGTCCCATTGAGCGTGGTACCAAATCCTATAGATGAGAATGTCCCATAATACATTGTTCCAAGCATGCTTGGAGTGGAACCCTATGTTCTTGAAGAGGTTGTGATCGATGTGAAAGAATGGGAGTCTCGAGCCAAGGAATGGGAAGAATACCAAAAGGCGAAAGCTATCTTAGCTAGCAAGAAGCCTAGGATTGGATGATTTAGATTCCCATTTGAGTTTAAAACCATGATGTTAAACAATTTTAAATTTTATATGCAATGATGGATTGATCATTTTCTAAATATGCATAAATAATTTCAGAACACGATTTCAAAACATAAAGGAATCACCATGGATTGCAATTCTTTAAATTGTATAATTTTTTGAGAAAGACATTGATGAAAAATTTTATACAAAGTTAAGGCTTGTATGAAATTTCTTATACTTGATAATCTCACGAAACCATACAATTAAAATAATGTAGGGTTTCATGATCATTTTACTATGTTAATATTGGGTCTTTTTTAGCGAATCAGGTTGTTTAGCAACGGAAGGTAAAAGACCTCGGACTCGCTTACAAATTAGAATGGCATAAGAAGAAACCTACACTCGACTAGCTGAAGTCGAGAATCAAATAACCCAAATGGTTGCAATGATGGTAGAAATGAAGACTTTTATTCTTGCATGTCGAAGATCTTATCCTACTACTCCGAATATAGGAGCTTCAAACATTACCGAAACACCGATTGAAGACCCAGACAGAAGTAAAGAACCGATTCAAGAAAATCTTCTAAAGACTACACCTGAGGTGGTGAATTTGGAAGAGGATGATCAAATCAAAAAGGCATCCAAAACAAAGGATGAAGAAGAGGCCAAGAGATTAGCCAAAATTGAAGAATGCTTAGCAAGTCAAGGCTATGAGCTTCAAAGATTCAACAAGTTCTCACCGTATGCAAAGGTGGTTATTCCAGAAAATTATAAGGAACTGGAGTTCGTGAGCAAGTATGATGGCATTGGTTGTCCCAAGAGCCATTTGAAATATTATCTCCATAATATGGCAAGATATTCAGATAACATGCAACTTCTTATCAGCACATTTTAAGATAGTTTGAGAGGGGTGGCCCTTGCATGGTACACAGCTCTCGACATAGAAGACTTCACTGAATGGGATCATTTGGCGAGAGAATTTCTTCGCCAATACAAGTTCAATGTTGAAGTACTCCCAACCAGAGAGGATCTCGTCAGAATCGAGAAACGGAAGAATGAAGGGTTCAGAGCCTATGCTCAGAGATGAAAAGCTGTTGGCTTACAAGTAAAGCTCATCATAAGTGAAGACGAGTTCATTGAGCTCTTCCTAAAATCATTACTAACTGAGTATTATAACAAGCTTCATGTATCAGGCTATCAAACATTCACCATGTTGGTAAATGTGGGTGAGAGAATTGAATGGGGTTTGAAAGAAAAGAAGGCTCAAGAAACAGTAGCACGAAGGCCTTACCGCGGGAAAAAAGATAAAGAACCCATTCGAGAAGTGGCTATGGTGTCGAGCCCAGGTACTCATCAAGCATCATTTCCGAAGCAATCAAATGTTGCTCGGAAAAATCCAAGGCAATTTGAGTCAAATTAAAGGATCGTGAGACAATATACACCATTACCTCGACCTCTGTCAAAGCTATTACCAATGCTTTTGGAAAGGCATGTGGTGGCCAAGGAAGTACTGAGAGATAATCCTGCGAGATTTTCTTGGTACGATGAGTCAAAGACTTACGCCTATCATATGAGAGAAAGGGGACATGATGTAGATAATTGTCCCACTCTAAAGTACAAGGTTCAATGGCTCATTGACAAGAAGATATTGAATTTTCAAGAGCTCGAGCCAAATGTATATCAAAATGCTCTTCTAGAACACAATATAGTAAACATGATTAAGGAAGAAGAAATAGTGATCGAGTCTGACGATGAAGATAAATATGAAATCAAGATTAAAGTTTCTCGATTAGGAGATGCTCGCTTTCGTCAAGAAGCACTCCTAAAAGGCAAGATTGTAAACAACTTCGGAGAAGACTCCGAAAAATATAACTTCCAAGTGAAATATACCCCACCGCCATGGGCATTCAAAAATGAAGTAATTGTGCCTGATGGCTAGAGTGGTATGGACGATGAAACTAGTTCTGAAGGGAAAGCTCTAGCTAAGAAAGAAATGCTTCAAGATGAAACAGATCAGGATGAAAAAGAAGAAAAAGACTCACCGAAGTGATAGGCCATTTGTTCGAAAAGCATAAAGACAAGGTGAAGTTATCGATTATCTGGGTCAAGATAGCGGTAAATACAATTATCGTATCAAATATATACCTCCTTCATGAGCATTTAAGAACGAAACAATCACACCTGATGGTTGGGGTGGAATGGATGCTGACGAAGCCAATAGAATGATGGTATCCATGATTTCACCATTTCTAATCAAGCTTGACGAGGTAGATAAATATAAGGAGGAGGAAGGTCCTCTCACACCAATCACTATTCAACTTTCCATTGATCAGCTAAGGATCAAAGAAGAAGAAACACAGCCTGTGATCATCACTCTCCCTCCAAAAGAAAAGTGTGATACTAAGTATGTACCTTGGGATTACTCTTCCAAGGAAGTCAATGCCATAACTCGATCGTGGAGATGCAATGCCCCGAAGGACAGAGAACACGAAAAGAAAGGAGTGACTGAAGAAGATGTTAAACAGTTGCTTTTGGTCATGAAAATGAGCGAATTTGAGGTAATTGAATAGCTAAGAAGGATGCCAGCACAGATTTCTCTATCGGATCTCTTTAAGACTTCAGAAAGCCACAAAATGGTGCTTATGAAGCTTCTTAATGAGGTGCACATCCCAGAGACAATTAATGAAGTACAATTGGAAGACTTTGTCGGCACTATTCTTCTGAAGAATCAAATTGTCTTCTCTGACGAAAATTTCCCAATTGACGGGCGTTCCCACAATAAAGCCCTGTATATGGCCGTCAGATGTCGGGGCAAAGAGGTGTCATAGGTGCTGATTGATAATGGTTCCACACTTAATTTGTGTCCACTAAATACACTGCATCGCTTGGAGATTAGTGAAGAGCTCATCAAACCTTTTAAGGTAACTGTGCGCTCGTTTGATGGAATGAAGAAAGACGTTATTGGTATTATTGAGCTCGAGGTAAACATAGGCCCTGTGCATTTCCTGATTGACTTCCAAGTAGTAGATATTCCAAGGGCTTTCAACTTGTTACTCGAAAGACCTTGGATTCATATGGCTAGCGCCATTCTTTCAAGTCTCCATCAGAAGGTCAGGTTTGTCATTAATGACAAAATAATCACCGTAAATGGGGAGACAGACTTCACCACCTACAAAGAAAGTGCAATACCGTATATCGAACCCGAAGTGAAAGAAAAACCAAGTTATCATTCCTTCAAAATGATCTTAAAGGTGCAAATTCCTGCTGGTTGCATCATGAAATCCCCGGAGTTCTCAACACTATCCATTATGTCTGGAAGTATGTTATGCCAGTATGGATTTACGCTCGGTAATGGTCTTGGATCGAAGTCCCAAGGAATCAAGGAACCCATCATTTCTCTCGTTACAAGAATGAAGCACGGAGTAGGTTATATTCCAAATAATTCTAAAGATCACCATGGAGACCAAGGCCAAGGTCGAAAGAACCATGGAGGCTGTAGAGGCTGAGGTGATCGTCTCATTAATCTATCCATATGGAAGGACAAAGCTAAAATGCTTCCTTATCATTAGATCCACATCAATGAAACTTTTTCTAGACCTTCCAAGCTACTTCAAGAAGAGGATTTACATGCAGAGGAAGAATCTATTCTGCCAAGTTTATTCGAGGAGAATACCATCAACGTTATCATAACGGAAGCAGAAAATACCTATGCACTGGAGTAGGAAGATTCTCTTGAACTTTTGTTGCTAGTTTTCCGTTGTATTTTGTTAATTGTCATTTCAAATTTCTTGTGATTTCAGTTCAGTTGCAGTTTACATTCTTTTTGATATAGATGTAATTGCGTTTTTCAATTCAATAAAAGTAATCAAATGTTTTATTAAGGACATGTAGAAACAAAACCAAACCTATGATGAACATTATCGTCATTCATGAGGCTTGAGGTTTTGGGTTTCTATATTGCTTCTCATTATGAAAATGATTTTAAGAGCAAGGAAGTCTGATGATATGAGGACTAGCTCTGTCTTTATGTTTCTTCAAAATAAATTTCAAAATGAATTTCAAAAATTTTTTCATAGGATCACGTGTGTTACTTACTTCGTATGTAATTACTAATCATGTTTGTTACATGTCAAGCATGAACATTCACATATCCATAATAAGTTCATATGTGATCCAAA
Source organism: Syzygium syzygioides (assembly GCA_031216285.1). Taxonomy (NCBI): domain Eukaryota; kingdom Viridiplantae; phylum Streptophyta; class Magnoliopsida; order Myrtales; family Myrtaceae; genus Syzygium; species Syzygium syzygioides. The sequence goes on along the minus strand of CM062243.1, from coordinate 17,434,295 downwards.
TCTTTCCGAGGAAATCACTTGCGATATTGAAGTAGATAATGAAGATGAGGAATGGATTAGAAGAGAATGGATCCGTCATGAAGAATCAAGGCCACTCACGTTAGAGAAAATGATTACTGTTAATTTGGATGATAAAGAGAATCCCAAAGAAGTTAAGATTGGAGAAAATCTTCCCTCAACAGAAGTAGAAAGGATCACAGATTTGCTCAAGGAATATCAAGATATATTCGCATGGTCTTATGCTGACATGCCAGGCCTTGATCCAAGCATAGTCAAGCATGCTTTGCCAATTGATCCAAGTATTCCACTAAAGAAGCAAAAATTGAGGCGAACAAAGACAGAATTGGCGAAGAAAATAGAAGAAGAAGTGATGAAATTACTCAAAGTCAGTTTCATTGAAGTAGTACCATATCCAGAATGGTTTGCCAACATGATACCCGTAATGAAGAAAGATGGTCGGGTGCGGGTCTGCGTTGATTATCGCTACCTAAATTAAGCAAGCCCTAAGGATGATTTTCCACTTTCACATATTGATGTACTAATGGATAGCATTGTTGGATTCGAAACATTTTCATTCATGGATGGTTTTTCAGGATATAATCAAATCCTCATGAAGAAAGAGGATAAGGCAAAAACATCCTTCATAACACCATGGGGCATATTTTGTTACAAAGTGATGTCTTTTGATTTGAAAAATGCTGGTACCACATATCAAAGGGTAATGGTAACTTTGTTCCATGATATGATGCACAAAGAAATCAGAGTATATGTGGATGACATAATTGCAAAATCCAAACAAGGAGAAGATCATGTTAAGGTGCTTCGCAAATTGTTCGAAAGACTTAGAAAGTATAAGTTGCGGCTCAATCCCAATAAGTGTGTATTTGGGGCAAAATTTGGTAAATTGCTAGGATTTGTGGTCAGTAACAGGGGAATCGAAATAGATCCTTCAAAGATTAAGGCAATATACGACTTAAAGACTCCTTCTACGGTAAAAGAAGTGAGAAGCTTGTTGGGGCGATTAAACTAAATTGCCTATTTCATATATCAGCTTTCTGAGACTATTAAACCATTCTTCAAATTATTAAAAAAAATGCCAAAGTAAAGTGGGATGCGGAATGTCAACAAGCCTTTGACAACATTAAAAAATATCTAGTATGCCCACCAGTTTTAGTACCATAAATTCCTGGAGTTCCGGTGATCTTATATTTGACGATTCACTATGAGTCGTTAGGAGCAGTGCTTGTATAAAAGAAAGCCTCTGCATTGCTGGAGTGCATGGAGGAAGAAAAGGTGACCTTAGTGGTGTATCAACTTCAGGGTGTAGCAAATGACTGGTGGAGGCCACCCAAGGTAAGGTTTTTCTTATAAGCACGATCCTAAATTGAGCTGCCTTCATTAAGACCCTCAATGGGAAATAATTCTCTGAGACTGCACACGAACTAAAAATGACAGAGTTTTTACGAATTTGTCAAACCAGATGACTGTGGATCAGTACTAGGTGGAATTTGCAAGATTGTTTAAGTTTACACCAAGGATGGTGGAAGAACCCGTGGACAGGGCGAGGAGGTTTTAAGTCGGACTGAAACCAAATCTTCGTAGTCAGTTGATACTCCTAAATCTAAGGGACTATAATGAGCTTTACAAGAGGGCTCAAATGGTTGAGCGGGACATGACAGAAAGGATTGTCGCTTTTGGATTGCGGTACTCGCCGGCTAAGGACAATAGGAACTTTGGAAATAAGCCTATGACTGGGAATAGGCAATTTGTCCCTCTAGTGAGAAAGAACTTTGGAAAGCCGAATTACTATCCCAATGCCGCATGTAGATCTTGTGGAAGGAGGCATTGGAATGGCTCTTGCCCAGGTAGACTCAGAGTGTGTTTTGGATGTGACTAACATGGTCACCAAGTGAGAAACTGCCCGAATTGACAAGCTGGGCCGCCAATGCCACAACAGCAACCGTGGGTAGGACATCAAGCAGGAGCTGCCCTGCAGAATAACCAGGATCGGCCGTAGGCATAATGAAGGGTGTGTGCTGTGGTTGGGAAGGAAGCGAAGGATTTGTCTAAAAGGTCTAAATTGGATGTTTGATGATATTTAGGGTATTATAAGCGATTTTTGAAGTTATAGATTAAATGGTCATGTAAGACATAATTGCTCATGGTGAATAGACGCAATCAGTTTGTGAATTTCGGAATTATTGGTGATATCCTTTGACAAGATTTTGATGAATGAGTTATCGCTTGGAAATTTCGGATTTTGTAAAGAACTAGGGTGATTTGTTTTGGCAGACCGTTGGATTGAAATTTGATGGTTTTGGTTCTATCTTTGAGGTGTGGAAAGATAATTATCTTGTGGTTAACTTATTGGATGAGGGTTGCCAAGGTTATTCGTTAACCATGATTGACTAGCTGGGTAAGGCATCAAGGCTAGAGGATATAGCCGAGGCATGTAATCTTCTCGATATCTTTCCTCAAGAATTGCCAAGATTGCCACCTGAGAAAGAAGTGAGATTTGTGATTGAGTTGGCCATAGGACAAAGCCAATCTCTAGAGCACCCTATAGGATGGTTTTGTCAAAATTAAAAAAGTTGAGGTGCAAATGCAAGAGCTGTTGGACAAGGGATTCATTCGTTTCAGTGCGTCGCTACAGGGAGCACTAGTATTGGTTGTAAAAAAAAAAGATCGTTCATTGCACGGGTGCATTGACTATCGGAAGTTGAATCAAGTGACCGTCAAGAACAAGTATCCATTACCAAGAATAGATGACTTGTTCAATTAACTACAAGGGGCATTGATATTCTCTAAGATAGACTTAAGAACGGGCTACCATCAGTTGAGGATTAAGAAGGAGAATATACTAAAAACGGCATATTGGACGAGATATGGACATTACGAGTTTAGCAGTGGCACCGTTTGGACTAATTAATGCCCCAATCGCCTTTATAGATTTAACGAATTGGGTCTTCAAGGAATTTCTGGATCAGTTCATCATCATTTTCATCGACGACATTTTGGGTATATTTGAAAAGCCCTAAGAGCATGAGCAACATCTAAGGATGGTTCTACGGACCCTAAGAAAGTATGCACTCTATGCCAAGTTTAGTAAGTGCAAGTTTTGGCTAAATCGAGTAGCATTTCTTGGACATGCGGTTTCTGGGAATGGAATTTCAGTGGACCCAACAAAGATTGAGACAATTACAAATTGGCGGAGACTGACGATAGTGATAGAGGTTTTGAGTTTCTTAGGCTTGGAAGGGTATTATCGAAGATTCGTGGAAAGGTTCTCTATGATATCTACTCCTCTAACTCGCTTACTAAAGAAGGAAATAAGATTTAAATGGACAGACAAGTGCAAGAGAAGTTTTTAGAAGCTGAAGCATAAGTTGATGACTGTGCCCGTATTAACAATACCACCAGGTCCCGAAGGATATGAGATCTACGGTGATGCGTCACTAAAGGGATTAGGATGCGTGTTAATGCAACATGGAAGAGTGGTTGCATATGCGTCACGACAATTGAGGCCTTACAAGCTCAATTACTGAACACATAATTTGGAACTTGCGGCTATCATCTTTGCACTTAAGATTTAGAGGCATTATTTGTGTGGGGAAAAGTTTTAAATCAACACGGACCATCAGAGCCTAAAGTACTTATTTTCTCATAAGGAATTAAGCATGAGACAACATCACTGGATGGAGCTTCTTAAGGATTATGATTGTGACATTCTGTATCACTCCGGAGAGGCCAACAAAGTGGCAAATGCACTTAGTCGAAAGTCAAGCATCGCACATATGATGGTTAAAGAATGGACTCTACTCGAAGGGGTGCGAGATTCAGAATTCAAGTTTGAAATTAGTCACCTCTCAAGTTTATTGGCTACTTTAAGGATCGAATTGGAAATTTAGGCGAGGATCAAGGTATTACAATCTACAAACCTCGAGATTCAAAAGATTTTGAGTATAGATACAACTAAGAGAAAAATCGACTTTCAAGTATTCGAGGATAGGATTTTAAGGTTTCGTGAATGACTGTGCATGCTAGATGACGTGGAACTTCAGGAGGAAACCTTGGCAGAAACTCACCGTAGCAACTACAGCATTCATCCGAATAGTGCAAAATGTATTAGAATTTGCATCAGCACTACTAGTGGAACGGAATGAAAGTGGAGGCGTAACATTGTAAGCCTGGCGGACAGTTACAACCTTTGGAAATTCTCAAATGGACATGGGAACATATCACTATGGATTTTGTCATGAGATTATCAAGGAGCCAGAGATGCCATGATTCAATTTGGGTTATCGTCAACAGATTGAGTAAGTCGGCACATTTTCTAGTAGTGCGAAAGGATTTCGCGATGAATAGGTATGCCGAGTTGTATATGTGACAAATGATCCATCTTCATGGAGTGCCAATTATAATTACGTCAGGTAGAGATGCTAAGTTTACCGTAACCTTTTGGAAAAGTTTTCAGACAGATATGGGGACGAAACTATAATATAGGACGGCCTATCATCCGCAGATGGATGGTCAGTCTGAAAGGATAATTCAAATGCTCGAGGTCATGTTGCGAGCGTGCGTGATAGACTTTAAAGGAGATTGGGAAGAGCAATTACACCTCGTCGAGTTTGCCTACAATAACGGTTATCAATAGAGTATCAGAATGGCACCATTTGAGGCGTTGTATGACAAAGCATGTAGAACTCCAGTTTGATAGGATGAGGTTGGCAAAAGAAGTATAATGAGTCCAGAGTTAGTACAATAGTCAGTCGAGATAGTTAAGATCATCTGAGACAAGCTTAAGACCGCTTAGAGTCGTCAGAAGAGTTATGTGGATCGGAGATGCAGGCCTTTAGAATTTCAAGTGGCAGATCATGTCTTCCTTAAGGTGTCGCCAATGCGAGGAACGTTCCGTTTTGGCAAGAAAGGAAAGTTGAGTCCAACGTGCATAGGTCCGTTTGAGATATTAGAAAAGATTGGAACTCTAGCCTATCAACTAGTCATGTCGCCGAATTTGTTTCAAGTTCACAACGTTTTCCACGTGTCTATGCTGAGGAAGTATCAACTGGATCCAACCCATGTGCTGAATTATGAATAAATAGATATGGATGATAGGGAGTCGTATGTGAAAAGACCTATCTGGATTGAGGATAGAAAGGAGTAGGTTTTGAGAAGCAAGACGATCCCGTTAGTTAAAGTCGTTAGACAGCATCACGGTACGGAAGGAGCCACTTGGGAAAGTGAAGAGATCATGAGGCATCAACACCCCCATTTGTTTGAGTAGTGTAATTTGATTGTAAATTTTGAGGACGAAATTTTTGTAAGGGGGAAGAGTTATGACATTTTGAATTTCGATCCATTTTCGGGATTTATGAAATGAATATTTCTTCAATGTACTTTCAATTAAATCTCACTCGAAATTCATCACTCTCAAGTAAACTAACCATTAGGGAATGGCGAGCTAGGACTTAAGTACGTAGACCTAAGAACTTGGCCATGGATTAACACTTCGACCATAAGGATTGGCGAGAAAATATTTTGGGCCGTTAAAGGCTAATCTAAGGATGGTTATGGAACGATTTGCAAATGTCGTGCAATTGGATCACGGATGATTCCGCTTGACTATTGTATGAATTTCGAACGATCCTAAACCTAATCCAAACGATCGCGTCATTAAGAATTAGTAATTGACCCTCGCAATTACATGACAACCGAAGTCGCCATGGCTCGAGTAAACTTAGATGTGACTCGATATTGAATCGGCCACGAGTCGATACGCATAATTCCTAAAAGTCGCCCGTTAGTTCAAGATACGCTAAAGTCACATTCGATTGAATTTGGCCATTAATTAGAATTCGAATTGGGCATCGAAGTTTCAAGATTTCTATGACTAATTTGTCGAACGTCATCTCATTAAACATGGCCCATCGTCGGGTCGATCGGAATTTCGAAAAAAAAGGAAAATTGTAGATAAATATTTTGTGGATAATGTTCGAACATTTCTCCCTCCTCTCTTTCTCCTCTCTCTCTCTCTGCTCCTTCTTTCTCGTAGGCCCCCATGTTACTGTTGACTTCCTGCTGCTCCTTCACGTGCTACTACTGTCTCTGCCTTGCTGGCCACTGACTCTATTTGCTTCTGCATTGCTGGTTGCTTCTACTTTTCTTTTGCTGCTAACTTTCCACTGCTACCCATGCCTTTGTTGCTGTTGCTGCTATTGTTGCCCACGCTTGCTGACCAAGCCCACCAGCTCCACCCATTCTCCTATGATTGACTTTTCTCCTTCCTCTTCTATTCTTCCTTTCGTTCTTTTATTTTCTTCTTCGTTGCTGCTTCTGCTTCATGCTTTCTGCTGCTTCTTCTTCGTTCTGTTGCTTCTCGCTTTTTCTTGCTACACGCATACTCCTCTCCTTGTCGTGACCAGCCCAGCTCAACCATCCAGCCAACATCCTCAGCCATCCAACCAACCGCCTCAGCTGTCCAGCGACCACTCACTGACGTCTGTCATTACTGCACCGGCGAGGTTGCTGCTGCCCTGTCGCTCGATTTTTCTTGCTTAGGCTCCTAGTATGTGTTCTCTAAGCCTTTATTAGGATAATCGGTTACTAATGGACATGTTTAGGGGTGGATTAGGGCTGTTGATAGTTGGTTTGATGGCTGGTTGTGCTTGGTTTGCTTGGTGGTGCTTGTTGGTTGATATCCAATAAGGTTGCTGCTGCGTTGCTAGATTTTTCAATTTTTACTGTGATTTTTATGGATTGAATTTGGGGAAGTGTTCTACATGAAAGTTGCTCATGACATCTTGTAATATAACATAAAATAAATCTGGAATTTTTGGAGATCATTTAGGATCATTCCTAAGTCTATTTTTGGACCGTATTCAATCTGCCGGATTTACCGTTCACCCGACCTTCTTGTCTTTCTGAATTTTTATAAAATTTTCTAGGCCTTGTTTCAACAAACTTCCTTCAAAAAAATTGTTAATAACACTTGGTTCTATGGCATATAAAAATTTCAAGACTTTCTAAAGTGATTTGGGTACTGGATGAGATGCATTTTGATGGTCAGGTGGCCTGACCGGACGGGTTGAATTTTGTCTGACTTCAAGTGACAAAAAGAGGTGTTTACAGTTGAAACTGAGTTTTGAGTTCTTCACGGAATATTTTAATCATGATGTTTTATACGACATATCCAAAATTTAGAATTTTTAGAGTTGATTTACTATTTATTTAAAAAGGATTTCAGTCACTACGTAACTGCCCAGTTTGGACCCGGTTTGGTACATTTTCGGCTTTTCTTTCTCTCAAGAATCATTTGGTATTATCGTGGTATTTTGACGGATTTAGTTGACATTGAGCTAATTTACAAAGATAAGAATTGATAATGATTGTTGAGGTGTGCATGGTCATGACATGTTCCTTCTAGGCGGGAGTTTTAGACGATGCCCGGCGGGAGTTCGGATGCCGTATGGTATCCGAGATTGCCGGGGGGTGTTCAATCCTAGAGGATATTGATCGCGGTGGAGGCCAGATCGATACTCCTAAGTGGAATGCCGTTGGGCACTCGGCTTGCCAGGGGGTGTTCGATCCCCAACGTTACCGTCGCCGAGGTAGCGGGACAATGCTTGATTACGTCAAAAGACCGGCAAGAGTTCGGTGGTTCGAGAGGTCGTTAATAATTTGGACTTAATGAGTACGGTTTGCATTGGGGAATGCTTTGCCTGAATTAATTGATGAGCACGTCTAGATTATTAACAGTGTTATGCATCATTATGCCTTGAATTGCGTTGTACAAGCTTGATGAGCAATTGGCCATATTATGGCGGGATTCTAATGTGCAAGGCTTGCATATGTGCTGAGGTGAGGTAATGGCGCATGTGATTGTTATGACATGTTGGATGTCGGTATTACATGATTAGGATTGCTTGGAGGTGCGTGTTAGCCTAAGCGAGGCTTAGGTAGTTACTTATTATGATTTATCTCATCCCCCATTGTTAAACATTTTTCAGGTTTGGAATGAAGAGTAGTCATCACATGCGGTTCGGAGTTCTGGGGTGATGTTGGGTATTGGATGTATCATCCTTTTGGTTGCCCTGTTGTAGAGGAGTTGAAGTTAACCTCCCTTTTGTATATGTGGCCTCATTAGGAAGTGGCTTCGTGTAAGCCTTGTAATTGTGTAAACCTCTTGGGATTATCTGTGTGAGCTTATAATGACTTGCTGGTTTTTATGGGAAATGTTTTCCTTACTACGCTGTCTATTTGAATGTTATATGGAGTGTTTGTATTCACTTCCGCATGCGTTTAATTGCTAGTGTTTCGATTGGGTCAGCGACAAATCCTGGGATGTCACATATTGGATGACCAAGAAGGGATGTTGCGGGCTCGTTGGGATTCGGGGCGTGATATAAATGAGGGTCTCTTCCAGACCATACCTCATGGGATAATGGGTATTTGTTTTCTAATATTTTTTATCTAGCCTAAGTTTTAATTGAGTGTTACCACTAGTCATTATTAATAGGTTGACCAGAAACCTAATCGAGGTACATGAGAAATATCACGATTCTGCGAACCAGAGATTACATGAGTAAGAGGACTTGATTCCGCTAATGATCTTGAATCGAAATCTCTAATGCCCTTTCGATACCTAATACGATATGAAGTATCTAACGTGTCACGCGAGTTCGCAAAGCCTATCTATTAATTCTAACTATTATAATCAGAAGAAACCAATCAATCAATGATTAAATGCATAATCAATTTCAATCACACAAAACAATTATAAAATGGTCTCTAAAATGAAAATCAATCAAAACACCAAAACCCTAGTAAAGGCATAAAGGCCTATTCATTTAATGAATTGTGTAGTTTTAGGGTCTTATAGGGGTGAGACCCCTTTCGGGGGTCAAACCCCTTTTAGGGTTTTTTAAGGGTAAAAATCCTTTTTAATCCCTAAATTAAGGAGCTCCCAAAAATACCACTTAGGCACTTTAAAGAATTCAATTTCACTCAAATTGGGTGGCCACAGAGTTTCTAAGCCTTTTAGTGAATTTTTGAATTTTTTGAAATTTTTTTACATTTTCTAAATTTTCTAATTTTTGAGGATTTTTTGGATCTTTTGATTGATTTTTTTTGATGAATTTCCTAATCTTCTATTTTTTAGGATTTTTTGAATTTTCTGGTTTTTTATGATTTTTCTGAATTTTCAATTTTTTATGATTTTTCTGGATTTTCTATTTTTTTTAGTATTTTCTAATTATTTTATTATTTATTTTTGAATTTTCCCGCCGAAGGATGAACCGAGTCAAATCCAGTTCAGTCCAACTTGACCAAGTCAGACCGGCTGGCATTGGCGCTGACCAGTTATCCGGCGAGCACAGCACTAAAACGGCTATGTTTCTAGCATTTTTCCCTTCAGCATTTTACTGAACACCTAGCAGGCACAGTGCTAATCTAGGTGTTTTCAAGGCCATCGCTTTGGACCAAGCTTCGGCGACCTTCCTATGACTTTCTAGACATGATTTTAGATTCTGTGTTGAGTCCTTATCATCTTCTATTAACCTAAGCTAGTCAATTCGCTGTTGAACCTCTGCCGGCCAGTGAAAAACCCATTGAAAAACCCATCTGAAAAGCCTATTTCAGAACAATTCTAGCTAACAATTCTAATATCTAGGTCGGTAACCTAACACCCTAGTCTTTTCTAGTGTTCACACAATAATCAGAGCAATAGAAAAGCAAGGAAAACTAACTTGAAACAGCCATTGGCCGTCGGGAATGCTCCAGTGGGGTTTGGAAGCTCCGATGCATGGTGGCCGACTTAGTCAAATGCAGTTTCAACGATTTAGAATGCAAGAAACAACGAAACTTGAGATCAAAAACATGTTTTGGACATCTATAGACTCAAAATCTCAAAGAAAATCACGTAATCAAGCATGATATAGCTTAAACATCCATTCTGGAATTTTGTCAAACTATGATCATAAGTCAACTTTACCTTCTTCAATGAGGCTCGATTCTAAAATTTCGAACTAAACAGCGACCGTAGAGTGATTCCTTAACACTTGTTGTCTCAACCAATGGTCTCTATTTCGCCGAGAAGGTCTTGGATCGACCGGCCGGAGCTCACTTTTAGGCCTCGGTGGTCAACTTTGTTGCTAGTTTCCGGTGAGCAGATTCACCGTCGAGACTGATTTGCCGGTGCTTTTCCGACCAAAAAAGCGTCGATCTCTTGGTCTCAGAGAGCCTCAACTCACCCTCTCGCTCAATCTCTCTCTTTCTCTCTCTCTAGTAATTCATCAAACAAATTTTCTATGTAGATAATGATCTTCCCACTCTTTTCTGGCCTTTTCCCAGAATTGTTCTTCGTCATAATCAACTCCCTAGTTGGCTATAACGGATTAAGATGGACAGTTGGAGATTTTCCAGCTGTCTAATCTGTTTAATACATGTTGGATTCACTGGAGTATGTTTGTGAAGACGTGGCCTCGAGGAGATATTTTCTCCTTTCACGAGTGGGCAAGTGATCGGGTAAGGAAAAAGATTGACCTGAGTCGAGTCGAGTTGATCTACTCGACCCAGTTTGGTCCAAATTCGCGAATTAAGTTCAATTTTGACCTAATTTTGCAAATTTGACTCCAAAATTGGATTCCTCAGCACATTTTGCATCAAAATATGAGATTTGTACCAATTTTTGTTACTATTAGATCCAAAAATTCCCAAATTTGAATTCGAATCCTGTTTTTGTTCAATTTAATGCCCAAATGACCTAATGAGGTAAAATTGATGACAAAATTGAATTACCCATGACTTTTTAACCCTAGGGAAGGTATGGGCCTTATTTGAAAATTTCAAATTGTACAAGATTCCCAATTTGGGTCTTAAAATCCCTAATTTTCAATTCATTTTTGGGGGCTTTCAATCCTTTTGTTAAATTGTGAAATTGGACTGACTAATATGCAATTCAAGGTCCCAGAATCAATTGTTGTGAAGATACTATGGCCTAAAAATGACTAAAAATGACTCAATTGAATTTTTGGTTTAATTAGAGTATGAATTTACCCAATTTTGGGAAAAACATATCCGCAACTGAAATTTTCCAAAATTGAAGTTGCAGTGATGAAATTGGAATTAAAAGAAGGCCAATGGATATTTTTGGGGAATTTTTTGAGTTCCAATTGGTATTTTTCTTGATTTTTCACTCATTTTGGCCAACAAAAAATGAGGAAAAATTCACGAAAATTCTAAAAAATATTATTTTTGGTTTAGAAATAGGTTCCAAAGCATGGCCAAGGTTCTAATCCTAATTTGGTGATTTTTAGAAAAATTTGAAAAATGGGCCAAAAATCAGGTGTCAACATTAGCCTCGGAATGTGAAGTCGACGAAGCCCTGTTTGAACGACCGAGGTGGCCAGCCATGGTAGCCACTGGTCGAGCCTCGACAGGGCTCGTCAAGCCCAAACATAGGTCGGGGCTTCACCAATTGACTCAGGCCAACCTTCAAGCTCCCTTAGCCTTTAACGACCCCTATAAAGCCATCCCCGAAGACCACAGCTCACCAAACGGCCTCTACACAACCAACCAAGGGTCAAGAATAACAAGCCCCTCTTGGGTATTTTGTCGAACACATGGAGTGCGTGACCAAAGTAAGGAGTCTTCGACCTCTCTTGGGATTAAGGCCTGCTTCGGCGGTCACGACTCGCTTTCGACGGCGAGTATATACCAGTATTAGGATCGGTATAGGTTGGTATTCACACGAAACGGTTGGCATGAGACTCGGCCAAACTGCAACAAAAAATAGGGGAAAACAAGGCCTTTAAAGGACTTATCGATTGAGGTTGCTTTAGGGGGGTCACTGGCCGATTTACAGCAACGGCGAGACAGGCTACTTCCTCTTCGAGACCTACAAGCTCTCAACTCTCCATTTTCTCTCAGTTTCTCACTCAAAAATCTCTCCCAATCTCGCTCTCTCCCTCTGCTTTATTCTTGCTCAAAGGGGCCAATCCTTTCTCTCTCTCCTTCACTTGCTTATATAGCGACTGGTGGGTAACTGCTCTGCCTTGAAAGTCCTCTCCATTAAGTACTCTCAACTGCTCTCTACTCCATTGACTTCATTGGCTAGACTTGCAAAGTGGAGCGGCTTCTCTGCATCTGTCCTAAGTGGCCGATTACAGCGACAGGGTGGACGGAGGAGAGAGGGAGAGAGGCCAGGTTGGTAAGGGGAAGGAGAAGAAAGAACTAGGTCGAGCCGAGCCTAGCTCACATGGAAGGAAAGGAAAAAAGAAAAGGAGCGGGCTGGGCCCACGAGGAAGAAAGGATAGGGCCGAGTCGACCCGGCCCTAACCTAGCCCAATTCGATTTTTTAAAATTATTTTGAAAACTCTAATTAGTACAATTACTATTAACAGGCCTAATGCCTAGATGAGATGCAATTAAATAAAACTTTTTGTTTTAGGAATTAAGGACATTAACCCCTAAAAATTTTTATAATTAATTTTGGCAAATTAATAAAATAGATGTAAATAGCTACCCCTCTTTGAAGGTAACCTCACAAAGGTTGAGCCTGCAAAGGTTATATTCAAAAATAAAATGACACATAAATTTGGCTCGTCCATGTACGGTGAATGTTATCTTTAGCGGGACCATGGGTCCTATTTTCATGACGCGATATAAGATGATGCATGCCAAAGCAAATAAATACATACCTGAGATTACTTATCTTGCCAGGAGGGTAGAGTAATTCCAGATAGTTAATATTGTGTGTCGAGGATCGAACCTACCTTCGTTCACCTTGATGGAGGAAATTGTTTATCTAGGACCCGAACGTATCTTTGATTGCCTTGGCTGAGGTTTGCTTGTCGAAGCACTTGAATCTTGTCAAATGTACCTAAAAAGACTTGATGTGAATAGAGGGAGGCGATCCCATGTCCGAGGAGTATCGTAACAATCGTAGGTACTTAGTGAATAGAGGGATCAAAGATAGGTTCGGAGGTACCACAACAATCGTAGGTACCTAGTGAACAGAGGGATTAATTCAATGTTTGGTTGGTGAGCAAAGAGTTGGTCCAATATTTGGAGAGTGCCATAACAATCATAGGTACCTGGTGAACAAAGGGGTCGGTCCAATATTCAGTTGGTGAACAAAGGGCCACTCCAATGTTCAGGAGTACCATAACAATCGTAGGTACTTGATGAATAGATGAGTCGATCCAATGTTCGGTTGGTGAATAGAGGGTCGGTCCAATGTTCAAGGGGTACTATAACAATCGTAGGTACCTGATAACGGTCCAATGTTCGGTTAGTGAGCAAAGGGTCAGTTCAATGTTCGAGGGGTACTATAACAATCGTAGGTACTTGGTGAACAGAGGGGTCGGCCTAATGTTTGGGGGTATTATAACAATTGTAAGTACCTGGTGAATAGAAGAGTCGGTACAATGTTTGGTTGGTGAACAGAGGGTTGATCCAGTGTTCGGGGGTACCATAATAATCGTAGGTACCTGAATTTTTTAAACGGACATGGATAGAAAAGTACTTACCTGGGCACGTTCCTGCTTCTTAAGGGCATGTCTCTTGTCAGACATGTTTTTGTGCAAAAGTATATGCATTCATCAAAGAAATAGACAATTAAGGTTATTCTAGAACACATACATCTTTTGAGACATTTGAGTTGCATTCCGCGTAATGAGAAATGCTTTTCTTTTTCGAAGGAGCACTTGGATTATCCTCTGAGTGGTTTGAAAAGAATTATAATGAAATACCTAGGGTTTCTTACCTGAAGATTTGATGGATCATCTATTGAATAACTAACCTTTTTTTGGGAATGTCAACCTTTCTCTGGGGATGCCGACCTTTCTCAGGACACATCTTTGGGGATGGTAAAGAGGGCTTTTCCAGTGCCCAAATTTTCGTGGCGTACTACTAGGGAGTAAGAAAGACTCCGAGACACGAAAGCATACCGTGTCAATTTCACTTAGAGAATTGGGGTGCCGATTTAGTATCTGAATTTCTTCTTTGGATACACCAATGGAGAATAAGAAGAGACTCTGAGTCACAAAAGGACGTTAGGTCAATGAGGGACTCTGGATACAAAAGCACGCCATGTCAATCCCGTTGAGGGGAATGTTCAAGAGTCTTTGGGATGTCTTTGGAGACAACGCGGAAGTCAAGCACTCTTTAAGTTTTCACGGACATTTTATCTGTCAAAGATTATTAGAGCAAATATGCATGCATTCATCAAGGATATAGACAAGCTAGGCTATTCCAAAATGCGCATTTCAAAACTTACTGGAGTTGTAGACAATTCAATTAAGGCTCATGCATGAGGATTTTGCCATGTTTGCATCACCAAATATCTACCGAGGATAATTATCAATTGAGATAATTTTCACTTGCAAAGTGGACTTCTCAAGAAGCTGAACGAGGGATCTTCAGTTGGAAAGGAACTTCTGCTTGCTCTTATTGAAAAGGGTTGTTTGTCTTGATCATTAATGCGGAATATCGAAAACACTCAATCTGACCATCGTCACATCAATATGGGTCTAAATTTTCTCGCAAGCGATACGATCTTGTCAATTTGAGAGGACTTTATCAAGATCATAATGCAAGCTTGGTTAATGATTTAACAAAGGAGACTGTCTGAGTCAGAGGCATGAAAGAAAATATTCTGTAATCAAATCCGGGTTTACAAGTCAAGAACCCTACAAAATGAGATAGAAATAATCTTACTCGCACTTACTCGAGTGATGTTTATAAACAATTGAAACTCTACGTTAACTCTAGTGCCCTAATTAGATGAGACTTCATTAGGAATGTAATGTAGGTTCAGTTCACAGGTCGAGGTACAAAAGGGTTCTAAGCTCAACAATGTGTGTAAAGGTGAAAGTTGGTGATCATCTCAGCATTGTCACCAGTCTTCTTTTTCACCATCGGGATCTTCTTTGTAAACTCTCCGAGGTAATTTTGTGCTTTGGCTTCTTGAACTTTTATCCAACAATTGCAAATTCGCTTGGGGATACAAATTCCTTTGCTTTTTATTGCTTTTTATTTTTGGGCGTTTGCCTTGCTTTTATCAGGCACACTGCTTTTTCCATGCCCTTAATTTCAATTGATTTATTTCATCATTTTTTACTGTTCTTTTGGTGTTGTCAGGACTAACCTAGATAAGTTTGAATAAAACAATACTATTAGGCTCTATGGGGTCTTCACCTCATTCGGCATTCTGGACCATGATGATTAAACTATGGTGACTTTTGACGTAGCTAGCAAGGATCACCTAGAGGGGATGAATAGGTGATCTAAAACTTTTGATCTATTTTTTAAAGTGGAAACAAATGATTAAGAATAAAGTTTGAAAGATATTCAGATTTTGAGCAAACCTTATTGACAATGTGCTAGTCTGTAGTATAAAAGATAGAATGAGAGTTTAGGAATAGAGAAATTGCACACAAGAAATTATAGTGATTCGGTTTAGATCAAGCCTATGTCCATTCTTCCACATTGACAGCCTACCAGCTAAATTTCACTATGTAATAAAAAAGGATTACAAGTTTTAAATAATATTACTCGGTGAATGATAGAACTCTCTATCTCACACGATCACTCTTCCAAATATTTCTTAAGATCTCAATGTTTTCCTCGGGAAAGCCAAGTAGTAGAATCGGAGCATGCTCGAACTTTGGACTTGTTGATTCTTGCTTTCGTTTAGTGCCTTCTGCTCCTCGTTAGTCTCCTTTTATACTCCTCCACTTTCAAACTAGCTGTTAGATAGTTTTGAGAGGATTATCTTCCAATCTTCACCTTTAATAGATTTGTATAAAATTGATTGAGTAGCCATTGGTTGACAAAATCTGAATCCCGCTAAATCTGGTCGCCCATAATACCATAAACTTGGTTTTCATAAATAGAGCTTTATCCTTTGTGATATATATACTTACCATAATGTTTGATTGTCAATCAATTATAGCCTTAAATTGAGTCAATAACAAACTTTCCTTATATGAAATCTTCGCCATATCATTAGTTGTTTATGTTTCATTCTGAATAATTTATCAGTCTGAATAACTTTTGGTTCTTAATTTATATACAAAAGTTAAGTCAGTGTGGGTCTTTAGTAAGGTTTGAACCTTTCATAAGTAACATATGAAGTTCTTTGTCTACATAAAATAGAGTCTGAGTGACTTTTATGGTAGAGTCTGAACTTCTCGTTCTAAATTCCATAAAGTCTGAAGTCTTCCTTATGAACCTCGTAAAGTTTGAGGTCTTCCAGAAAGTTTAGTTCTCTCAAAGTATTAAAGTTGCCACTTCCAGAATACATATACTTGGATCAAAATACTTTAGAGTACATGTCAGATTTACAGGAATAACATAGATAGTTTTGTCAACATCAAAATCTATTATGAGGTTTTCTCAACAATTTCTGTCACATCCTCAATTTCAGTCCCTGAAAAATGTCTATGGTTTAAGTTTGATGGTTTTCCAATTGGAACAAAAATTTCTACTCTTGTTTTGGAAAACCGTATTTCGGATCCTTGGTATTCCTTCGTTTTGTTATTTTTGGAGAGACTTTTGTTATTCGAATTTCCAAATACTTTCTTCTTAAAAGCTGTTCCAAACATCATGACGTTTTACATACTTTAATTTTAGAATTTTTGGAGTTGATATGAGTGGTACAATGGCCTAATTTTCGGACCGTGTGAAACTGCCCAGAATGGGTATTTCGGTGATGTCCATACTGTCTTTATTTTCTACAAGCTTTTCTGGGCCGATTTTGGAAACGTTTCCTTCATGAAAGTTGTGGAGAACTTCCTTTTTTATAAAGTGTGTAAATTTGGGAATTTTCTGAAATGATTTGGATTCTGAACAGAGCTTATTTTGAGAAGTAAATATTCTGTTCCAGCGAACTGTTTTTAGTCTGTTTTTGAGTGACTGAAAATGGTGTTTATAGAGAGAATTAGTTTTGTGTTCTTCATGAAAAATATTTATTAAGGGCTTGTTTATGACATATCCAAATTTGAGAATTGTCGGAGTTCATTTACTATATTTTCAAGTCCGATTTCGTGAACAGTGCAAAACTGTCCGGTTTTGTCAGATTTCAAAGATTTAGCATTTTCTACATGAGAATGTGGGAATTTTGACTCGATATCTTCTGGTGACTTAAAGTATACGTTCTGAGCTTTCAAATGAGACATTTTATGCTTTGATTGGAGGTCATCCCAGGGGAAAACGAAATTAACCAAGTCAAGGGTTAAATCTTTTTGTAGAAGTCACATTTATTGGTCCAAACTTATCACCTTCATCATGGCTTTTAGCTTATGTTCTTAATGGCCACGTGAGGTAAGCAATGACCTCATGCCCCAAATGACCTAAGCCATGACTTAAGCCACACATGACATATGCCATGACTTCATACCCCAAACTTTGGCCCCAAGTTTTGTCTCTATAAATAGAAAGAAGGCCATTCGGCCAAGGGGGAGAGAAGGAGAGAGAGAGAGAGAGAGAGAGAGAGAGAGAGAGAGAGAGAGAGAGTAGCCGTGAGGGAGAGAGAGAGAGAGAGAAAGAGAGAACCAAAGTTGATTCTTCATCATTTTAGTTCATTAAGAGCATTTAATGACATTAAATGCATGCTATGATGAGTCTTGACTTTGAGACCTTGTCATGATGGTAATCTATCTTCTTGGGCAAGCTTGGATTAGCAACTTGATGAGCAAGTTTGAAGTTCTGTAAATAGAGGAAGCCTCCCCTCTCTCTCACGCCACTCTCTCCTCATCCTCATGTCAACTTCATCATCCTCTCCCTTTTCTTTTGTTTCTTGGCCCAAGAGATTCACACTCAAAACAATCCCGAACCGGCCCGTGACTCTTCTCTTTCCTACCCAAGAGCCACGGTTTGGCCTTCCTAGGCCTAAGTTTGCTCGGCGAAACAAGAAGGAAGCAAGGAGAAAGCCTGAAATTTCCCGAGCTCACCCGTCTTGAACCCTGCTCTCTAGTTTTATTTGTCATTGAGTAAGTAAACTTCCTAATATTGGGAAAGGAAGTTGTGATGCATTGTGACACGGTTTGCTTGGACCGTTTCTCGGTCGTTTGGTTGATTGTAGTTGGTTCATTTCCTGATTTAATCATGTTTCGTGTTTAAAGTTTGGGTAAAAGTACAATACAAGTGCCATAACTTGTGTACAGCGCTCACTTTAATGCCATAACTTTTTTTTGATCACTTTAGTGCTAAAATTTTTGAAAAACGATGACTTAAGTGCTAAAATTTTTTAAAAACGATCACTTAAGTGCTAACTTCGGTGCCGTACACAATTTTTCGCCGAAAATCTGACGTGGTATTTTTTTTAATTAATTTTTGAAGCTGACGTGGCTCGCCGGAGTCTTGCCGGAGAATGGCACTTAAGTGATCGTTTTTCAAAAATTTTAACACTTAAATGATCGTTTTTAAAAAATTTTAGCACTTAAGTGATCGTTTTTAAAAAAATTTAGCACTAAAGTGGTCCAAAAAAAAGTTATGACACTTAAGTGATCGTTTTTCCTCTGACTTGGCACCAAAGTGATCCGAAAAAAAGTTATGGCACCAAAGTGAGCGCCGTACACAAGTTATGGCACTTATAGTGTTCTTTTGCCTTGAAGTTTGTTTTAGAGGTAGAACCGAGACTTGAATGGCAAGGTGCACATGTTATAACCATGCTTGATGTTCTCTTGTATGAATTTTGCTATTGATCTGCCATTGATGCGAGTGCGGTAAGGGCCGGCTTGTGCTAACGGCAATCCCCTCGTCCTCGCTTGATATTAGTAAGTTTACTTGCTAAGTCTTCCCGACTCATCCTCCGTTGTTTCCCCTTTTTCAGGTCCATAGGGATGGCATCTCCCCCAGCCCACGTTGGCAATCCCGTGAAGTTGAGAGCCGAAGTGCTCACCGTGATAAATGTCAGAGAAGACCGCGCCTATCGCCGAATCACGACGCTGGTGATGAGGGTCTAACGGACTTGGTGCCTCAGGGCGAGCCGGCTCTGGGATAAAGCCACGGGTGGGATGTGAGATGGCCAGGCGGACGGGATCGGGGTGGAGGTGAAGAAGCAAGGAGCGAGAAGCCGTAGTGGGTATAGGATAACCCAAGTCAAGATTTGCTATTCATAATCGACTATGAAAATATGTATTGTTTTCCATGGCCCAAAAGGCTTGTTAAAACATGTTTGCATGCTTTGTAAACATAAGGTTTGCTCATGATGCTTTTTGTCTTATTTTTGCTATTGTTCTGAATGTGATTGTCCCGAGATATGCTTCCGCGTGTGTGTAAATAAAGATAATAATGAACGGGACGTCACATGAATAACCCCGAGATAGGGGGCGTCACAGTTTAATTTGGTATCAGAGCAGGTTCCCCTCCAGTAAGTGCAAGTTCGGTGATGAGCCAAGAAGAGGCTGTGGAATACTAAAAGGACCCGATCTGATGAGGGCGGGGAGCAGTCGCCGAGGTAGAACCTAATCAAAGAGCGGCTCTTGGCTATGAAGTGGACGCCGGGCCATGAGGTTTGATCAAGGTGCGGCCTCTAGCAAGAGTTGTCGCCGGGATTGAAGACATGAACAAAGTGCGGCTCCTAGCAGGCTTCTAAAATGATGGGTAAGAGAGGAAGAAACCGAACTATGCACTGAATGGAGAGAATGATTCTGAAATCCAAGCGGAAATAAAGACATGGAGTGATAAGGTGCGCTGAAGTTGGGGTAGTTAGCTAGGAAACACCCCTACGCATGTGAATGATTGATTGTGGTTGAATAGGTTGTGTGCCAATATTTATTTGTGACCATTGACCTATTCTTGTGTTGTAGAAAGATCCCTTAGAATACCAATATGAGTGCTCGGAACCCGACTGCGACCTCAACCTTGAAGGGGAAGTCGAATCAAGACCCCCGAATAAACGGAATTCTGCAGGCTCTAGCGATCGTGGGAGAACTGTTGGGACAGCAGGCCCAACAACGAATGCCTAATGCTGAGAATGTGGCAGCAAATGGAAATGGAAATGGAAATGGTGGCCGTACAATGCACGGATTGGTCGAGCAAT
Source organism: Syzygium syzygioides (assembly GCA_031216285.1). Taxonomy (NCBI): domain Eukaryota; kingdom Viridiplantae; phylum Streptophyta; class Magnoliopsida; order Myrtales; family Myrtaceae; genus Syzygium; species Syzygium syzygioides. The sequence continues at coordinate 17,414,251 of CM062243.1, read as the reverse complement.
TCCTGAAGCTCCAACCCCCGAAGTTTATCGGAACTGGAGACCCCGAAAAAGAGGAATCCTGGATCAATGAACTCCAGAAAGCATTTGAGCTTCTGCGACGTTCTGAGGAAGATAAAGTCACTTTAGCAGCCTATCAACTGCAAGGTAATGCCAGCTATTGGTGGAAAGCGACCAAGGAAATCGTGTTCCCAGAAAATGCTGCTGTCAACTGGAATGCTTTTGTTGAAGCATTCAACGGAAAGTATTTTTCCGAATGTGCTCGTGACTGAAAGATGAAGGAATTCTTACAACTTCAGCAGAACAACATGACGGTGGACCAGTACGAAGCAAGGTTCGCTCAACTGTCGAGGTACGCCCTTAAATTTATTGAAGATCTAGTGGAAAGGGCAAAAAGATTCCGAGACGGTTTGAACCTAGACATCCGGAGACAGTTGGTGCCGCTGAACCTTAAGGATTACAACGAGTTGTATGAACGAGCCCAGTTGGTGGAGAAAGAGTCCCTAGAATGAGCTGCTACGGCGACTAACCAAGGAAAGCCCTATCATTCGGCTTCTCAATCCAACTAGCATCATGACAAGAGGCCGATGTCGGGAGAAAATCATTTCTCCACTCCCAACAAGAAGATCAAAAATCAGAAGCCAATTTCCACTACAGGTGATGCATGCCATACTTGCGGAAGATTTCATGGAAATGCTTCGTGTCCAAAACAAACGGGAGCATGTTTCGGCTGTGGTCAACAAGGCCACTGCATAAAGGATTGCCCGCAACGACAGCAAGTGAAGCAGTCACAGCAACCACTAGTGATGCAACAAAATGAAGTTCCACCACGTGACAATCGTCCTCCAGCTTAAGGAAGGATTTATGCCATTACTCAGGAAGAAGCAAAAAACTCCAAGAATGTTATTATGGAGACATGATAAATCGGGTGACTGGAACTGTACTTGTACTGTTTTATCATAGTATTTATGTACGACATTTCAATGTATCAAAAAATCCAAGCAAGCAAGCATAAGAAATATTTTAGGATGGTAAAAGATAAATCAGAGTGGCGTAGCAGAAGCGTGGGAAGCCAAAGCTAGAAGATTTTCCATGAAGAAAATTTCGACATTTTCCAAAAAAGCTAAATAGGGCTACCTTCAGAAAGGAAGGTAGAATCCAACTATAATAACAATTATCAGCAAAGCATCAAGATGGCGCCATTTGAGGCATTATACGGTCGAGCTTGCAGAACTCCAGTCTGTTGGAATGAGGTCGGGAAAAGAAGATCACGGGTTCAGAGCTAGTCCAACTCACCTTAGATGCTGTCCAAATAAGTAGAGAAAAACTTAGGACGGCACAAGTCGATAAAAGAGTTAGGTTGACAAGCGCCAGAAACCACTTAAGTTTCAGGTAGGCGACTATATCTTTCTGAGGGTGTCACTAAATCCCAGGTACGTTTTAAATTTCGAGGACAAAATTCTTTTAGAGGGGAAGAAATGTCACATCATCAATTTCAATCCCTGGAAAATGTCTATGGTTTAAGTTTGATGGTTTTCCAATTGGAACAAAAATTTCTACTCTTGTTTTGAAAAACCGTATTTCGGATCCTTGGTACTCCTTCGTTTTGTTATTTTTGGAGAGACTTTTGTGATCCGAATTTCCAAATACTTTCTTATTAAAAGCTGTTCCAAACATCATAAAGTTTTACATACTTTAATTTTAGAATTTGTGGAGTTGATATGAGTGGTACAATGGCCTGATTTTTGGACCATGTGAAACTGCCCAGAATGGGTATTTCGGTGATGTTCACACCGTATTTATTTTCTACAAGCTTTTTTGGGCCGGTTTTGGAAAAGTTTCCTTCATGAAAGTTGTGGAGAACTTCCTTTTTTATAACGTGTGTAAATTTGGGAATTTTCTAAGATGATTTGGATTCTGAACAAAGCTTATTTTGAGAAGTAAATATTCTGTTCCAGTGAACTGTTTTTAGTCTGTTTTTGAGTGACTGAAAATAGTGTGTATAGAGAGAATTAGATTTTGTGTTCTTCATAACAAATGTTTATTAATGACTTGTTTATGATATATCCAAATTTGAGAATTTTCGGAGTTCATTTACTATATTTGTAAGTCCGATTTCGTGAACAGTGCAAAACTGTCCGGTTTTGTCAGATTTCAAAGATTTAGCATTTTCTACATGAGAATGTGGGAATTTTGACTCGATATCTTCTGGTGACTTAAAGTATACGTTCTTAGATTTCAAATGAGACATTTTATTCTTTGATTGGAGGTCATCCCAGGAGAAAACGAAATTAACCAAGTCAAGGGTTAAATCTTTTTGTAGAAGTCACATTTATTGGTCCAAGCTTATCACCTTCATCATGGCTTTTGGCTTATGTTCTTAATGGCCACGTGAGGTAAGCAATGATCTCATGCCCCAAATGACCTAAGCCATGACTTAAGCCACACATGACATATGCCATGACTTCATACCCCAAACTTTGGCCCCAAGTTTTGTCTCTATAAATAGAAAGAAGGCCATTCGGCCAAGGGAGAGAGAGAGAGAGAGAGAGAGAGAGAGAGAGAGAGAGAGAGTAGCCGTGAGGGAGAGAGAGAGAGAAAGAGAGGACCAAAGTTGACCATTCATCATTTTAGTTCATTAAGAGCATTTAATGACATTAAATGCATGATATGATGAGTCTTGACTTTGAGACCTTGTCATGATGGTAATCTATCTTCTTGGGCAAGCTTGGATTAACAACTTGATGAGCAAGTTTGAAGTTCTGTAAATAGAGGAAGCCTCCCCTCTCTCTCACGCCACTTCTTCTCTATTCTCACGCCACTCTCTCCTCATCCTCACGCCAACTTCATCATCCTCTCCCTTTTCTTTTGTTTCTTGGCCCAAGAGATTCACACTCAAAACAATCCCGAACCGGCCCGTGTCTCTTCTCGTTCCTACCCAAGAGCCACGGTTTGGCCTTCGTAGGCCTAAGTTTGCTTGGCGAAGCAAGAAGGAAGTAAGGAGAAAGCCTGAAATTTCCCGAGCTCACCATCTCGAACCCTACTCTCTAGTTTTATTTGGCATTGAGTAAGTAAACTTCTTAATATCGGGAAAGGAAGTTGTGATGCATTGTGACACGATTTGCTTGGACCGTTTCTTGGTTGTTTGGTTGATTGTAGTTGGTTCATTTCCTGATTGTTTCGTGTTTGAAGTTTGTTTTAGAGGTAGAACCGAGACTTGAATGGCAAGGTGTACATGTTATAACCATGCTTGATGTTCTCTTGTATGAACTTTGCTATTGATCTGCCATTGATGCGGGTGTGGTAAGGGCCGGCTTGTGCTAATGGCGATCCCCTCGTCCTCGCTTGATATTAGTAGGTTTACTTGCTGAGTCTCCCCGACTCATCCTCCGTTGTTTTCCCTTTTTCAGGTCCATAAGGATGGCATCTCCCCCAGCCCGCGTTGGCAATCCCGTGAAGCCGAGAGCCGAAGTGCTCACCGTGATAAATGTCAAAGAAGACCGCGCCTATTGCCGAATCATGATGCTGGTGATGAGGGCCTAACGGACTTGGTATCTCAGGGCGAGCCTGCTTCGGGATAAAGCCACGGGTGGGATGTGAGATGGCCAGGCGGACGGGACCGGGGTGGAGGTGAAGAAGTAAGGAGCGAGAAGACGTAGTGGGTATAGGATAACCCAAGTCAAGATTTGTTATTCATAATCGACTATGAAAATATGTATTGTTTTCCATGGCCCGAAGGGCTTGTTAAAATATGTTTGCATGCTTTGTAAACATAAGGTTTGCTTATGATGCTTTTTGTCTTATTTCCGCTATTGTTCTGAATGTGATTGTCCCGAGATATGCTTCCGCGTGTGTGTAAATAAAGATAATAATGAACGGGAAGTCACATGAATAACCCCGAGGTAGGGGGCGTCACAATTTCTCCCTTTTTTATGGTTACAAAAATAGATTTGAGAATAAAAAAAGCATATGTATCTATAAAGCGCATAAGGCACATATAATGAATATAAGTGCAAATTTTTAAGGTCTTATTGAGACCTGATTAAAAATCACAAAATTAGGAGTGGAGAAGAAACATTATCTTGTGTGGACGAGGTGTTCGACGATATTCCAGAGAGAGAAGAGAGGAAATCCAAAGAGAGAGAGGAGTGGAGATCCCCTGATCAAGTGATCGGCGCCATTCGATTGATCATCTAGGGACAATCTCCTTCTCAGGCAACTAGCACAAATCTGGTCACAAAGCCCTGAAAATTGACCTCGGCCAATCAATCCAAAGGTGCTCTAGCGAAGCTGAGACCACTAGCTTTGAGTCCAAGTGTTGAGGAAGAGCTCCACGACCACCAATTACTTCGAAAACTCTAATTGATCCTTCATTGAAGCAGGTAAAGTTCAGTCATGATCACAGTTTTACAAAATTCCAAATTCTGTGTTTGAGCTTCACTGTGCTTGATCATGTAATTTTGTTATGATTTTGAGTTTCTTAGTGCTCAAAACTTGATTCTGATCATGATATTGGTTGTTTGTTGCATTTTAGGCCATTAAATCTAGATAAACCGAGTTGGTTGTCCCTTAGATCACCTCGCCGGAGCAGCCCTCACCTCACCGAAGCATCCCTAACAGTCAACCACCATCCCAAGTCAGTTTTCCTTGCATTCATATTCTTTTGTTGTTGATTCAACCGCTAGAAAACAGCTAGGGCTAATCGTTTGATTATCTAGAAGCTAGAAAAGTTAGTATTGATCAGTTTTTTATTAGAACTTTTCGGATCAATTTTCCTCGGTTGGCGAAGGTCCAATGGTGATTTGACGAGCTGATGTTGATAGAGGATGATGTAGTCTCGATGTAGAACTCAAAACCATGTCTTGGAATACATTGGAAGGTCGTTGGACATCAATTTGAAGTCGTGGCCTCGAAAACAATAAGCTCAGATGATGCCCAACACCTGCTCAACAAAATGCCGCAATGAGCAAAGGGCCGAATGACGCCGTTTTGATGCTGTGCTCGCCGGGCAGTGGCCGACACCAGTGCCGGACGGTCTGACGTCAGACCGATCCGAACCTAGTTCGGCCCGATTCGCTTTCTCGACAAGAATTTTTTTAAAAAAATAATAAAAAATTACAGAAAAAATCAATAAAAAATTTAGAAAACAAAAAATTTTAAAAATTTTAAAAAAAATTTGAAAATTCAATAAAACTTTAAGAAAATCCAAAATTTTCAGAAATTAGGAAAATTCAAAGAAAATTGGAAATTTTCTAGAAATTTCATAAAAATCTAAAAAATTCAGAAAATCAAATAAAAATTGTGAAACAATTCAGAAAAATAAAAAGATTGGAAAATCTCAAAATCCCATAAAAATTTCAAAAAAAAAATCACAAATTTCAAAAATTCATATAATTGTTTAGAAACACCGTAGCCAATATTTGCAAGTGAAATTAGAATTTTTTGAAGTGCCTAAATGGCATTTTTTGGAACGCCTTAGTTTAGGAATTAAAAGGGGTTTTTACCCCTAAAAAACCCTAAAACAACACAAATTATTTAATGAACAAGCCTTTAGGGCTTTACTAGGGTTTGGATGTTTTGGATTGTTCTTTTTTAGAGACAATTTAAGATTGCTTTGCTTGATTGCAACTGATTGTGTAGTTAATGATGATTGATTTATTTCCTACGATTAGAATGGCTAGAATTAATGGATAAACCTCGAAAACTTGTGTGACACGTTAGATACATTGTATTGTTTTAGATACTAAAAGGGCATTAAAGATCTCCATTTGGGATCATTAGCGTAACCAAGTCCCCTTACTCAGAATCTCTGGTCCGTAGAATTGTGGTATTTTTCCCGTACCTCTCTTAGGTTTGTAGTCAACCTACCAATAATGACTAGTGGCGTCTCCAAATTGAAAATTTAGATTGAATAGAAAGATAAAAATTACAACCCACTATCATGTGAGGTATGGTTTGGGAGAAGCCTCTATTTGTCTAGTGATGGGATGTTTGTGGAATGTTTGGGCGAAATATCCGTATCGAACCCTAGTTGCCCATTCGGGATCAGTTTCCCCATTCATGACAAATGGAAGTACCGCCTTAGCATGCCAAAAGCATAGCGCGACAGGCTTGGCAACTCAGCTGGGGAACTTTAGTTTTCTAAGTGGACTTAGGCCTAGATAGAACGATAAGCATGTGTTTTGTGCTCGCGCAAAGATCCCAAGTATGTCCCACTAATGATCGTATTAAATGATTTTGTAGCTAGGAGGTATAAGGGGTGTTGTTTTTGCTAACCCAATAAGGACGGATGAATAAAGAGAGAGACTTGCAAGGATGAGAGCTGAATTAGCTGTCTATCGGTTGGATAGTGGTGACATAGTGACACATGTGGTTAGTGTCAACGAGATGATACAAGATATCATCTTGAATGGTCATAAGCACTACTCAAGGCTTGAAGCTGTGCACGCTTCACCCTAATAGAGCCTTGATATTTCTTCTTCATAGAATCCCAAATATCCTTGGAAGTTTCTTTGCAAAGAATAGTTTGCAAGATGGGACGATCAATAGCCTGAAAGAGATAACTTTTTTCCTTCAGGTCCTTTAGCTATCTACCTTCCAATTCTGCTTTCTGGGAATCCATCAAAGCCATGCCTGCTGGTGGCTCTTGAATTCAAGATTCAACAACTAGCCAATACTCCTTTGACTGTAAAAAATTCTCCATTAGCATGTTCCGATGGTCATAGAGACCATCAAAGCGTGGAATGGCTGCTTGCGCAAAATCAGAATTTATGGCCATTGGGTAAATGAAAAAGTAGATGAAAGAAATTTGTTGCTGCCTCACGTGATTTCACTCTCACGGTCTTAAGGCTCTGATACCACTATAGAATCGAGAAAAATAAAACAGAGGTATAATAATATATACAAGAGAGGCGGGATGAGGCTGAATGTTATATCTCATTCAGAACTTTGACGCCTTTAAATAGGCAAATATACAATAGAAACACCACCAAAATATGACCCATGACAACCCATGATATGCATAAGTCAATTACTCCACTAACTCCTAAAGACTAGGGCAACTGAGAAACAAATCAACTAAGTGTGCATAAAAGGAAATAACATGTTCTAAGATATGTGCATTGTCTGGAACATTTTACTTCCTGCTGCTCCTTATCAACCTGTGAGGGAACTGTAGGGTTCATTAACGAAAAACAACGCAGCGGAATATAGAACCCTAGACAGGATCCATGTGTATATTGAAATCGAAAAGGAATTTCGAAGTGTACCTTTTGCAGATCGAAGATAAATCGACAACTGATTATGTCTGGATTAGCGCCCCAAGTGTTGCGCCTCTACCGGTATCCACACACACGAACGGAATTCTCCAACGATCCACGTGCTAGCAGAAGATCTTGAAGTTTTCCTTTTCAACGCCTTTTGATTTTCGATATTGTATAAAAAAAAAACCCTAGAGAGAGAACAATTCTCTATCTATTTATACAGCCTCATTATCCAGCGGAATTAAAAGAAGTGGGCCGGGCGATTTGGGCCCACGTTTAATCGTTATCTCATAACGCGTACGACCGCATAGATAATTTAAATAAGAGAATAAATTAAAATCTACTTCTTAAGTAGATCAAGGTGCATGGAAAATATTAAGTCCGTTCGCTATTGTGTGCGACCCTGTAGGTTCACTAAATATTAGCAATGTGCTCAAAACCCTTTTGGCCCACAAGTCATAAGCGGTCTCTAGCAAGACATTATGACTACTTAAGTATAGTGAAGGTCGATTTTTCTGACACAACCTAATCCATAACTAATATTAGAGTATCAACATCGACTGATTCCTAGGGCAGATCACTAACAGGAACATGTGTGTGAGGAATTGGATCCGAGTCAATCAAATCATCACTAACTTGTGGTACTGAAGCCATCTCTGATTTCCTAATATCCTGTATTGTCTGATCTATAATGAACACAAAATCTCTGCTTCTTACAACTTTCTTCTCAACTGGATTGTAGAACTTGTAGCCAAACAAGTCCTGTCCATAGCCAATGAATATGCATTGTCATGTTTTTACATCATTTAGACCTATGATCTTTAGCAATAAGCACAAATGCCTTGCATCCAAAGACACGCAAATAATTATAAGAAACATCTTTGCCTGTCCAAACTATATCAAGAACATTAAACTCTAAAGGAACACATGGAGTAAGATTTAATGCATGTGCAACTAAGGGTGAGCACGAGTCCAGGATAGAATCGAGAACCAAAGAATCGAACTGATGGGTCAAGTTCAGTTCTTGGTTCTAGGGAGGGAAGTTCTGGTTCCCAATTCTATTTTTTTAGGAACCGAGAACTGGAATGGGAATCGGGAACCAAAATCGAAAACTAAAACTGAAATCGGGAGCCGGAACCAAGAACTAGGAATGGAACCGGGAATCCTAAATCTAAAATCCCTAATTTTCTTACTACTTCTCACTTCTCACTTTTTAGCTCTCAAATTCTCATCTCCATCCACATGCTCATTACTTTGCTTAACTTGTCATGTAGAACATTTCCTAAGGTTTATTTAGACCATTGATATATTGTGGTTTTGGAGTATCCACCATTCGCACGCTCATTACTTTATTTAACTTGTTATTTTGGGTATTCATTGTCATGCATCCATGCCAACTTTTTGTTCTTTAGTGAGATCGATTGTTTTCATCGTTCACTCTTTCAAGAAATAACTTAAGCTTGATAGTTGCATAGTTAGAACCATGGTAATAATGGATGAAAAGAAAAAGTTGTAGTTGCAGTTACAAATAATTGATACATGACACTTGAATTTTAAATTTAAAACTATTATTAAGTTATCAACTATGATTATTGTTTCTTTTGATTTAAGGTGGTTAGAATTTGGAATAATTTTCATGGATGTTTGAGGACCAAAAGCTCATCTTTCTTTCCTTTTTCCCGCTTCCCATTTTGTTTGTGGTCCAAGATATAGATATTGTCTTGATTGACATGCTAATCGCTTGTGAATTCTATTGCATATCGATTCACGTAATAACTTCTCATTTTAATTATATTTATTTGAACCGTAATGCTAGGAAAACTAGTCTTTTATATTTTCTTTGGTGAATGATAAGCTTATTTGGTATTGTTGTGTTAATTTTCATTTTGTTTAACTAAAAATAAAACCCAAAAAAAAACCTAATGGACCCTCAAACCTGTGACAGGATAGGTTATAGGCTTCAGATTTTAATGGGTAGGTTCCAGGTTTCAAAAAATTAAAAACCTGTACTCGAAGGTAGGTTCTAAGTTCCAGGTGGAACCTATAAGGAACTCGGAACCGCTCACCCCTATGTGCAACTATACTTAAAGCCTTACCCTAAAAGGATCTTGATAGCTTTGCATGTGAATGTAAACATCTTTCCCTTTCAACCAGTGTCTTGTTTATTCGCTTAGCTAAGCCATTTAACTGAGCTGTCTTGGAAGGTGTCTTTTGATGTTGAATACCTTGTTGTTTGCAATATTCATCAAAAGGTGCAGTATACTCTCTCCCGTTATTAGTTCTGATTCATTTCAGCATCTTTCCGTTTGTCTATCAATTGAAGCCTAAAACTACTTAAAAGCATCTAATACTAGATATTTAGTTTTCAAGATATGAATCTAAAGTTTTCTTGAATAATCATCCTTGAAAGTAACAAAATATAGAGAGCCACCAAGTGATTTTGTTTTCATAAGACTGTAAACATTAGAATGCACTAAATCAAGTAAACCTAACTTTCTCGAAGGAGGGGAGCTTTTGAATGCAACTTTATTTTGTTTTAATAGTGAGCACACTTCTTCAGTGATGAACTTTTCATTCCTAAAAGTAGCTTCTACTTGGCCAATACTAACAAGCCCTTCCCACTAATGTGATTGAGCCTCTTGTGCCAAAACTCAGTTGTTTCTTCGCTGTCTACTATGTTAATTTTGTCTGTGGACAACTATGTTTGCATAATGTACAAAGAAGAACATTTCTTACCTTTAGCCATAACCATATAACCTTTAGAGAGCTTCCATCGACCATCATTGAAGGTGTTGCAATACCCCTCATCATCCAACTAACTTGTGGAAATCATATTTAAACAAACATCAGATATATGCTTAACATTATTCAATACTAACCTCATGTCTTTGTTGGTCTCTAGGCACACATCACCAATGCCTACAACTTCAGCAAATCCATTGATTCCCATCTTCATAGGTCCAAAGCCACTTGACTTGTATGATATAAAGAAATCCCTACGATGTGTAGAACGAATAGATGCACCACTATCAATTACCCAATTGGTCTCATGACATAAAAGATTCACTGCATCACCATCAAAGACAATAAGAAATTCTTTTGCTAGTTCAGAAGCACAATTTTCATCGCTGTTGTTATCACTTTTCTTCTCTTTACTTTCTCTTTTTGTTTCTCTCTTTTCTACATATGGCAATACCTCTGGATATGTCCCTTCTGATGGCAATAATTGCACTCAACATTTGCAAATTTATTGGATTTTCCTTTGCTTTTATATAGGCTCTTATCTCTATTTCTCGGACTCGAGTCTTACTTCTTATCCTTTGCTCAACAACCAAGGCATCAGAATGTGAAGAGGGTTTTTGTGTCTTCCTTCTTATCTCTTTTTTCAAATCATTACTCTTAGCCAAATTCATGGTAATTGTACCATCGGGGGCTAAATAAAACAAAGATGTTCGAAACATCTCTCACGAGTCCGGCAAAGTACCAAGCAACCATAATGCTTGTATCTCATCATCAAACTTGATTCCCATTGAAGCCAATTCATTTATAATTCCTTGAAAAGAATTTAAATAATCAGTCAAACAAGTACCATCTTGATATCTTAGAGCTATCATCTGTTTTATCGGAAATAACTTGTTATTTCCAGTCTTTCGAGCATGCAATTGTTTGAGCTTATTCCACAAACTGAGTGCATGTGTTTCCTCAAAATTATGGTTCAAAACATTATCATCCACCCACTGCCTAATGTAACCACACACTAGACGATGAAATATAGTCCATTCAGCATCAGTTTTTTTCTTGGGCTTCTCATTATCAAACATGGGCAAATAATAATACTTCACATACAAAAGGTCTTCCATTTTTCCTTTCCAAACATAATAATTCAAACCATTCAATATAACCATTCTACTCGTAAACAAGAACCAATGCTTTGATACCACTTTGTTGAGAGGACAATGACAACTCGAACAATATCGGATTAGCGCAACGGAACAAAATAGTCTCCCCTCTTGTGCAAACCTTATAGGAAACAATTGAGTAGAGCAATATAAATACCAAGCACCCACAAAGAAAAGGCAAAAAATTTTACATGGAAAACCTCCTCATTGTGAGGAGATAAAAAACAAGAGGACTAGAGTCCACCTAAAAAACTTCACTATCAGCAAAACTAGGTGAACAAAATTCTTTTCTAATAAATACTAGAGGTACACGGGAGCAAAGACATCATTCTTGGAAATACACATGAACTCACAAGAAACAAATGATTAATCTCACTAAAAACACATATTCGGTTAAACCCATGAAAAACTTGAAGTAGGGAGCTTCAAGTGAAAATCAAACCAATCATATTCGAGAAGAATGTGTCATGAGCATGCTGAAAAAGTTTCAACTCAATTGGACCACAAATTGACCTCCGATGTTAGCTTGATGAAAATCAGATACTTCCCTCAACCCAAACTTTCTGTTCTCTCTTTCTCTTATTACTGCATCTCAACCAACGCTTTGTTTTTGTGGCTACAACAAAAAAAATAGTGAGAAACCCTATTGCTCCATATGGCTTATCATATGGGCTCAAGCCTTAGCCTTGCAATTCATTAGGCTTCCTTCACGTGAAAACGAACTAGCCAATAGAAGTCTCTTCCAAAATTGTAATTCAAAGAATTTGAAACTTAAGGAGATGAATATTCCCTTGTGTCACGCATGGAAATTATTTTTCATTGTAGACTCTTAATGTCACGCCCCGTGCACCATCCACTGGGCCCCAGGCATGTGGCACCCCTTTCATCAGTCATTTAATTGCGACATCCCACAAGGCATCGCCGACCCATCATATTATCTAACGAATAAGTACATGTGGAAGCGAATTCTAAATCACCCAACCAACAACAACAACGGCAAAAGAACACTATAAGTGACATAACTTGTGTACGACGCTCACTTTGGTGCCATAACTTTTTTTCGGATCACTTTGGTGTCAAGTCGGAGGAAAAACGATCACTTAAGTGCCATAACTTTTTTTTGGACCACTTTAGTGCTAAAATTTTTGAAAAACGATCACTTAAGTGCTAAAATTTTTGAAAAACGATAATTTAAGTGATAAAATTTTTGAAAAACGATCACTTAAGTGCCAATTTCCGGCGAGACTCCAGCGAGCCACATCAGCTTCATAAATTAATAAAAAAAAATGCCACGTCAGATTTCCAGCAAAAAATTGTGTACGGCACTGGAGTTGACACTTAAGTGATCGTTTTTCAAAAAATTTAGCACTTAAGTGATCGTTTTTCAAAAATTTTAGCACTTAAGTGATCCAAAAAAGAGTTATGGCACTAAAGTGAGCGCCGTACACAAGTTATGGCACTTGTAGTGTACTTTTACCCAACAACAACAATAGGGATAGCATAAAAAACACAATCACTAAAAGCATGCTTGATATATATATATATATATATATATATATATATATATATATGCATTGATAACAATCGAACGTTAGCAAAATACAAACCCATAACTATGGGCCTCTCTTCGATTCAAACAAAAGGGTCGGGGGTTTAACCTAACTTCTCTATTCACGAGGACCACCTAAAAAAGGAACACCTTGTCGACCCAAATGATCATCATGTACTCCTTGTACACGATGTCAGTCCCCAGTGCCACAACTTCAGTAACGTCCACCTCCCTAGTAATGGGGTACCCAAAATGAACGGTCCGAGTATCCAATCTAGAGGCCTGAAAAGAGTTGAACAACAAATGAGTAAAACTCAATAAGTTGAACCTCTAGGCCTTGAGTAGGAAGGTACCTCGCCTCGGAAACACAAAGGGTAACTCATCAACTTCGCATACCCCAAAACCGTCAATTAATCACGCATACTTCATGCCTCCTATCGGCACACCAAATTCACATAACTATTTCGCATGCGAAGCCTCGCTTCAAAATGACATGCGATAATTACACATAATAATCGAGAACACTCCATATCACATAATAATGCACAATGCATTCATGTGTTTTGATTATTACGACCACTTAGGGCCATGACTGACACTCACGTCGATGGTCTTCCAATGTAACCGGGCATCGTCCCTCGCAATCATACGAATACGGAACCATGTATGTGATCAAGCAAGCATATCAACCACTCAAGCCAATTATTATCTTCCACTTAGGCCAATGCAAGAGTGTTTTATGCTCACGCACTTAGAACATCTAAATTCCACACATAGAAACTTGTACTAGAGTAATCACGCATGAAAAAAAAGTGTATATTTGAAATTGGATAAATTTGGACTGCTTACACAGTAACTGAAGTCTCTTTAAAATAAATAGTAATCATTCCTTATGAAGAGCATAAAACCCAATTCAATCTGTAATCATGTCGTTTGTCACCCAAAATCATATCCGAAATCAGCTCGCTAGAACAGGCTACTCTATCCTTAAAATATATCTCTTTCAGTACCCAAATCACCTTAAAAAGTCTCGAAATTGTTATATACTATAGAAAGAAAAGTCGTTAATAACTTTTATGAAGAAAGTTTGTTGAAAAAAGATCTAGAAAAATTTATAAAAATTTTGAAAGATAAGAAGGTCAGAGAAATAGCATTTTAGGATAGTTTAAACACAGTTTGAAGATGGGCTTTCGTGCGACCCAAATGACCTTAAAAAATTTCAGATTTAAAATATGTTAAATGTCAAGATGTGAAGAACAACTTTTGTGAAGAACACAACTTCAGATTCAGCCCACAAGAATCTCTACGAAATAGTAAACTGAAGAGGTACAGTAACAATAAATCTAGTTTTCAAACCAAACTTCAAAGATTCAAGCTCTAATTGGTACCCACGAATCTTCAATCCACAAAACTCATTCCAAAAGGTCCAAACCAACATGCAATAGCCACTTGAACATCAAAAACACATATGATGGAACAAGCTCAAACACGACTAACCTAGGACCGATATGCGTAGACTAGAGCCCTAGCCAAGGTTTAGAGGAACCACTTACTTAAACCATTCAAACTTCCAGCGTCAACATGGCATGGATGACACGGCGGCGAGCGATGAGTGGCCTGGCACAGCACGGTGCAGCACGAATGGTATGGCAGTGATAGTGAGGATGGCGGCTCGACGGTGAGTAGTGAGTAGCGTGGATGGCAGTGAGGCAGCAAGTAACAATGGAGATGGTTAGCAGTGAGGGTGGTGGCATGAGAGAGGGAGAGAAGAGAGGGAGAAATGAGAGTGAGTGAGAGTGAGGAATGAGAGAAATGAGAGTGTTATCCTCTCAAGTGGTCTTGCAAGAAGAGAGAGAGAGAGAGACTAGTAATTCACTCGCACTCATGGCCCTAAGCTTAGGCTAGCCTAGCCTTTAAAAATATCTCCACCAAATCTTATAAATGCAAGACAAGAGCACATGCTAGAAACTTAAGGGAAATCAATTCGAGAAGCTAATCAAGCGGGCCCTCTTCTCCTTTCTTCCCCCCAAAAGTGGCGCCCAAGCTAGCTATGATACGACCAAAATTTGTCTCATCTCAACCAAGGCTTCTAGAAGTTGCATTTAAATGAAAACTATAGGTTAATCAATCATAGGACACCCACCATGCACATATTGCCTTAATGTGCAATATCCAAAAAAATCAATCAAGGTCCAATGGGGCAAGATAGCCTTACCCTCTTGATTGACGCTTAAACGAGATTGAATAATTCCAATAATGCGTAATTAATCGGCGTAGAATTGAGAATGTCACAACTCTTCCCCCCTTAACGAAATTTCGTCATCAAAATTTGCAGAATTACTTAATTTCTCAAATAGATGGGGGTTTTGGCACTTCATCGTCTCTTCACTTTCCCAGGTCGCTCCCTCAGTTCCATGATATTACTAGAAAACTTTGACTAAGTGAATGACCTTATTGTGTAGCACTTGCTCCTTTCTATTCGTAATATGTACCGGCTTTTCTACGTATGACATTCCGTCATCCACGTCGATTTCTTCAAAACTAAACATGTGTACCGGATCGGGTTTATACTTCCTTAGCATGGACACATGAAACACGTTGTGAACCTAAGCAAGTCTATGCGGCAATGTTAGTCGATAGGCCAAAATCGCAATTCATTCTAAAATCTCAAAGGGTCCAACATACCTGGGGCTCAGTTTGCCTTTCTTATCAAAGCATGACGTTCCTCTCATAGATGAAACCTTAAGAAAGACGTGATCACCTACTTGAAATTCTAATGGTCTATGTTGACTAACCGCATAACTTTTCTGACGGCTTTAGGCAGTCTTAAGTCTTTCTCTAATAATCTTAATGGCGTCCACTGATTGTTGGACTAGCTCTAGGCCAGTGATCCTTGTTGCACCAACTTCGTCCCAATATATGGGAATTTTGCAGGCACGACCATATAATGTCTCAAACGGTAATATTCCGATGCTCTGTTGATAGCTATTGTTGTAGGTGAACTTTACAAGATGTAGTTACTCTTTTCATCCTCCTTTAAAATCTAAAACACAAGTTTGCAACATCCTTGAGTATCTAAATGGTCCTCTTGAATTGACCATCCATCTATGGGTGATAGGTTTTGCTACACTGAAGCTTCATTCCTATAGTAGTCTAAAGACTTTTCCAAAACGTTGTTGTAAACTTGGGATCTCGATCTGAAGTGATAGTCACTTACACTCCATGAAGACGAATTATTTGCCGCACATATAGCTCAGCATATCTTTCCATTGCAAAATCCTTTCGCATAGAGATAAAATGTGCTGATTTGGTCAATCTATCAACTATGACCCAAATAAAATCATTATCTCGTTGGCTCCTCGGTAATCCCATCACAAAGTCTATTGTGATGTGCTCTCACTTCCATTCTGGGATTTCTAGCGATCGCAGAAGTTCACCTGGTTTGCAGTGTTGTGCTTTTACTTATTGGTATGTCAAGCATTTGGCTACATGCTTGGCGACATCTGTCTTCATGCCATTCCACCAGTAATATTGCTGAAGGTTTTGATACATCTTCGTGCTACTAGGGTATATGCTGTAGTTGCTTCTATGAGCTTCCGACAAAATCTCTTCCTTGAGTTCTGCATTGTTGGGCATACATAACCATCCTCGGAATTTTAGTAGTCCGTCTTCTGCCACTTGGAAATCTGGTTTCCTCTTTTCCACGCTCTTTTGCAGAATCCTTTGGATTGATAAATTCGTTGGTTGCAGTGCCTTAATCTTTGTCTGCACCTTTGGTTCAATTTTGAGGGCAGCTAGAAAACTAGAAAGATGGTTTACCTCAAATTTGTAATATGAATCTCGTACTCCTTTGAGAAGAATCCATTCTTGAACCATCAAATGCACAGTGGTTGACTTCTGACTGAGCGTATCTACTACCTTGTTGGCTTTTCTCGGATGATAAAGAATGTCACAGTCGTAGTCTTTGAGAAGTTCCATCTAACGTCGTTGCCTCATGTTTAACTCTTTTTACGAAAATAAATACTTCAGACTTTGGTGGTCTGTGTATATTGTGAACTTTTTTCCGGACAAGTAAGCCTCTAAATCTTGAAAGCAAAGATAATCGTAGCCAATTCTAAGTCGTGAGTTGGATAGTTCAGTTCGTGGGGCCGTAGTTGTCTAGACGCATAGGCCACCACTCTTCCATGTTGCATCAAGATGTAGCCCAGTCCCTTATGAGAAGCGTCACTGTAAATCTCATAACCTCCAAGACTAGACGATATCTTTAAAACTGGGGCAGTGGTCAATATTTACTTGAGCTCTTGGAAACTTCTTTTGCATTTATCTATCCATTCGAATTTCACCTCTTTCTTTAGTAGTCGCGTCAAGGGCGTAGCTATTCCGAAGAATTTATCCACAAATCGATGATAATAACTAGCCAGACCTAGGAAACTTCGAATTTCTATCACTGTCATCGGTTTTGGCCAATTCATGACTGCTTCTATTTGTGTTACGTCCATTAAAATTCCTTAACCAGATATTACGTGACCAAGAAAGTCTACGCAATTGAGCCAGAACTCACACTTATTGAGTATGGCATAAAGTGCGTGTTCTCGGAAGGTCAATAAGACCATCTTCAAATGTTGCTCATGCTCCGCTAGGCTCTTTGAGTACACCAGTATATCGTCGATGAACACTATGATGAACTGATCCAAGTATGCTTTGAACACTCAGTTCATTAAGTCCATGAAAGTAGCCGGGTCATTAGTTAAATCAAACGGCATCACCGTAAACTCATAGTGATGATATCGGGTCCAAAATACCATCTTTGGAATGTCCTCCTTCTTGATTCTCAACTAAAGGTATCCCATCCTCAAGTCTATTTTGGAAAATACTGACGCTTCTTGAAGTTGATCAAATAAGTCGTTGATCCTCGGCAATGGGTACTTGTTCTTGATCGTCACTTGATTGAGTTGTCGGTAATAGATGTAAAGACGTAACAATTCATCTTTCTTCTTCACGAACAAGACTGGCGCTCCCCAAGGGGATGTACTAGGGCGAATGAACCATTTATCAAGCAATTTTTACATTTGCACTTTCAGTTCCTTCAATTTTGATAGCACCATTCAATAAGGGGCCTTGGAAATAGGCTCTGCTCCATAAGCTAGCTCAATCACAAACTCTATCTCTCTTTTTAGAGGCAATCCTGGTAATTCCTTTGGAACGACGTCGGCAAAATCTCACACCACGACGATGTCTTCCATCTTCGGTTCTTCAATGGACATGTTAACCACGATCGCCAAATAACTTTGGCAACTAGTTGACCTACTTCAAACAATGAAATCAGGGGTATAAAAAGTCCTCCCCAATTTCCTATGATCTGGTAGCTAGGACTGCCAAATGGGTTGAACTAGATCAGCTTACTATTGCAGTCCACTGTAGCCCATTGCTTTTTGAGCCAATCCATTCCGATAATGACGTCAAAGTTATATAGAGCCAAAACAGCTAAGTTTATGGTTTCCTTTTGCCCACTTATAACTATCTCACACTCTTGACAATCTAACATAGACAACATCTTGTCCTTCATAGGGGTGGAGACACTAAGAACCGTTCCCAATGGTTTTTGATTCCAACCCTGCTAATATAGCGAACTGTTAAGCTACGAACGAATGCTTGGCTCCCGTATCAAAGAGTGCATAAGCAGTACGTTCATGTAAGGAGATCATACTGTGATCACGGCCTGAGAGTCCTTCGCTTCCTCTCTGGTCACAGCGTAGACTCTTCTTTAGGCTGGGGGTCAATTAGGGTTGCTCTGCGGTGTAGTTTCGGCTTGTTGTCCCACGTGTAGTTGTTGGGGTTGTATCCCTGATGATCAACGTGGCAATTTCTCACTTGATGACCTTGCTGGCCACACTTGAAACAAGCTCCAGCTTTTGTAGGGCACGGGCCTATTCCGTGTCACTTACCACAAAATCAGCATAGTCCGTTCGGTGATTACTCCGGCTTTCAAATACCGTTCTTCTTGTTAGGAGCGATGAAGTGTCTTCCATTGGACATCGGTCTCTTACCGAAGTGATGGGTGCAACGCCCCCACCTCGAGGTTATTCACGTGACATCCCATTCATTGTTATTTTTCTTTAAACACAAGCGAAAGCATAATTTTGGGACAATCACATTAAAAACAATAGAAGGATTAAGACAAACTGTATCATGAGCAAACCTTATATTTACAAGACATGCAAACATATTTTACAAGCCAACTTAGCCGATTTTAGCCATTTACACATAACAACAAGTGGCTTGGGTGTCCTAAGCCCAATACTTCGGATTCACAGCTCCTAGCTTTCCCCGAACTCTAACATGGCTCAAACACTCCCTGTCGTTGCCGTCCATTCGACCATCCTATGGACCTGAGGGGGGAAAAACGGGGGATGAGTCGGGGAGACTCAGCAAGTGAAAACACTAATATCAAGCGAGGATATATCAATCGCCATTAACATAAGTCGGCCCTTACTGCACCCATATCGATGGCAGATCAATAGCAAAGTTCAAACAAGAGAACATCACGCATGGCCACATCGTGCACACTTTACAAATAAAGGCTCGATTCTATCTCAAAACAATATCAAACATGAAACATGATCAAATCGAGAAATGAACCAACTACGACCAATCAAACAAACGAGAAACGGTCCAAGCAAATCACGTCACAATGCATCTCAACATCCTTTCCCAGTATTAGGGAATTCACTTACACAACAATTTAAACAAGAACTAGAGAAAACGAAGCGTGTGAAGGACAGGTGAGTTTTGGCGATTCTCGGCGTGAAGCTTAAACACGAATATTCAGGCCTCGGACGTAGCTTTCTCACTTGATCGAACAACAAAAAGAAGGATGAGTTGGTGAAGCTCTCTCTCTCTCTCTCTCTCTCTCTCTCTCTCTCTCTCTCTCTCTCCCTCCCTCCCTCTCAGCTTCTTTTTCTCTCTCCATTTCTCTCTCCCCTTGGCCAAATGGCCTTCTTTCTATTTATAGAGAGGCAAAACTTGGGGCCAAAGTTTGGATGAGGTAAGCGCACGAGTCATTGGAACATGAGGTCATTGCTTACCTTGCAGCTTCATTAATAACAAGGGACAAAATTTCTTGATGAAATGCCTCCAAAGTCAAATGGCCATTAATGCATGTCATGATGGTGGTGCCTCTAAAGTCTTCGTTCATTAATGCATGACATCATGAAGGACCACCAAAGTCCAAGCAATCAATACAAGCCATTATGAGGGTGGCCTCCAAAGTCAAGAACAATAATGGCCAATTAATAAAGCTTGGAGGATAAGCTTTGACTCGATCAATGCCTTATCCTCTAGATTCCTCTACAAATTTCCCGAACCGTGTACTCCCTAGAACCTTCTAACTTTGCTGGTTTCTCACGCAAACGACTCGTGCCAATCGGGTCACACGAAATATACCAATTGGCACAAAAATCATATCCTGTGCCATACTTAATCACAAGATTTTATGAAGGTTTTCCGCGATAAACACACACAATAATTCCATCCAGCCCAAGGTTCGGTGCGGATATATCCTTAAATATCACCAAAAGATATCAAGTCGAGATTTCAACGTTCTCATATAGAAACTGATAAATCTTTGAAATCTAATAAAACCGGACAGCTTTGCACTGTTCATAAAATCGGACTTGAAAACATAATAAATGGACTTAAAAAATTCTCAAATTTGAATATGTCATAAACAAGGTCTTAACAAACATTTTTCATGAAGAACACAAAATCAGAATCTTTCTGTAAACACCATTTTTAGTAGTTCAAAGACAAATTAAATACAGTTCACTAGAACAGCATTCTTATTTCTCAAAGTAAGCTCTGTTCATAATCCAAATCATCTCGAAAAATTTTCAAATTTATATACATTATAGAAAAGGAAGTTCTCAACAACCTTTGTGAAGGAAACTTTTCAAAATCGGCCCAGAAAAGCTTGTAGAAAATACATACGGTGTGAACATCACCGAAATACCCATTCTGGACAGTTTCACACGGTCCAAAAATGAGGCCATCGTACCACTCATATCAAGTCCAAAAATTATGAAATTAAAGTATGAAAACTTCATGATGTTTGGAGAAACTTTCAAGAAGAAAGTGTTTGGAAATTCGAATCACAAAAGTCTCCTAAAAAATAACAAAACGAAGAGGTACAAAAGATCCAAAACTGGGTTTTCCAAAACAAAAGAAAACAATTTAGTTCTGATTGGAAAATCACTAAACTTAACCCATAGCCATTTCCCAGGGATTGAAATTGAGGATGTGACAATTCTTCCCCTCTAAAAGAATTTCGTCCTCGAAATTTAAAATGTACTTGGGATTTAACTTACCTTAGTACCTTTACAACATCCACTGTAATATGGACTAGCTCTAGACCAGCGACCTTTCTTTCCCTGACCTCGATCTAATATACTAGAGTGCAGCAAGCTTGACCACGCTTTCGCTGCGTTACTCTGATAAAATCTTCCTCAAACATAGTTCACTTACTTATAACAATCATGAATATCACACTAATCAATTCAAGTAACAGTTCCCGTCTTACTCTCAATTCAGTACTTAGTTCGGTTTATTCCTTTTCTTACCCGCCATCCTAGAAGCCTGCTAGGAGCCGCTCTTTGTTCAGGTCTTCAACCTCGGCGACACTCTTGCTAGAAGCCACACCTTGATCAAGCTTCTTGCTCCGGCGTTCACTTCCTAGCCAAGAGCTTCTCCTTGATCAGGTTCTGCCCTGGCGATCACTCCCCGCCCTCATCAGATCGAGTTATGTCAAAATTCAATAGCCTTCTCTTGGCTCAACACCGAACTGCAACTTACTAGAGGGGAACCTGCTTGGACTTTTCTTTCGAGATTGTGGCATCCTGATGGGACTTTCCTTTTTCCTCAGCGGTCGCAGCTTGGTCCTGAGCACTTATTTTGCTATCAATAGTCTAACAAGACTTTCTACAATACAAGAATAGGTCAGTGATCACAAACAAACAGGAGCACTTAACCTATTCAATCACAATCAATCATTCACATGCATAGGGGTGTTTCCTAACTAACTACCCTAAACTTCAGCGCACCTTATTACTCAAGGTCTTTATTCTCGCTTTGATTTTAGAATAGTTTTCCCTATTCGGTACACAGTTCAGTCATTCCTGCCCTTAGCCATCCTAGAAGCCTGCCAAGAGCCGTTTAATGATCAAGCCCTTCACCCCAGCACTACTTCTACCCAAAGGCCGCTCAATGATCAGGCCCCTTACCCCGGCACCACCTCTGTCAGAAGTTGCTCAATGATCAGGTCGTATGGCCTCGGTGCCACTCCCTGCCCTCGTCGGATTGGCCAATTGTAAGCTGCCCCGAATTGCACCCACTGGAGGGAAAAATTGCTCTGATACCAAATTAAACTATAACGCCCCCACCTCGGGGTTATTCACGTGACATCCCATTCATTGTTATCTTTCTTTAAACACAAGCGGAAGCATAATTTTGGGACAATCACATTAAAAACAATAGCGGGATTAAGACAAACAGTATCATGAGCAAACCTTATGTTTACAGGACACGCAAACATATTTTATAAGCCAACTTAGCCGATTTTAGCCATTTACACATAATAACAAGTGGCTTAGGTGTCCTAAGTCCAATACTTCGGATTCACAGCTCCTAGCTTTCCCCGAACTCTAATATGGTTCAAACTCCCCCTGTCGCCGCCGTCCGTTCGACCATCCTATGGACCTAAGGGGGGAAAATGGGGGATGAGTCGGGGAGACTTAGCAAGTGAAAATACTAATATCAAGCGAGGATATATCAATCGCTGTTAACATAAGTTGGCCCTTACTGCACCCGCATCGATGGCAGATCAATAGCAAAGTTCAAACAAGAGAACATCACGTATGGCCACATCGTGCACACTTTATAAACCAAGGCTCGATTCTATCTCAAAACAACATCAAACATGAAACATGATCAAATCGAAAAATGAATCAACTACGACCAACCAAACAACCGAGAAATGGTCCAAGCAAATCACATCACAACGCATCTCAACATCCTTTCCTGGTATTAGGAAATTCACTTACACAACAATTTAAACAAGAACTAGAGAAAACGACACGTGTGAAGGACATGCGAGTCTTGGCGATTCTTGGCGTGAGGCTTGAACACGAATATTCAGGCCTCGGACGTAGCTTTCTCACTTGATCGAACAACAAAAAGAAGGATGAGTTGGTGAAGCTCTCTCTCTCTCTCTCTCTCTCTCTCTCTCTCTCTCCCTCTCGGCTTCTCTTTCTCTCTCTATTTCTCTCTCCCTTTGGCCGAATGGCCTTCTTTCTATTTATAGAGAGGCAAAACTTAGGGTCAAAATTTGGATGAGGTAAGCACACGTGTCATTGGAACATGAGATCATAGCTTACCTCGCAGCTTCATTAATAACAAAGGACAAAATTTCATGATGAAATGCCTCCAAAGTCAAATGGAAATTAATGCATGTCATGATGGTGGTGCTTCTAAAGTCTTTATTTATTAATGCATGACATCATGAAGGGCCACCAAAGTCCAAGCAATCAATACAAGCCATTATGAGGGTGGCCTCCAAAGTTAACAATAATAATGGCCAATTAATAAAGCTTGGAGGATAAGCCTTGACTCGGTCAATGCTTTATCCTCTAGATTCCTCTACAAAATTTTCGAACCGTGTACTCCCTAGAACCCTCTGACTTTGTTGGTTTCTCACGCAAATGACTCGGGCCAATCGGGTCACACGAAATATACCAATTGGCACAAAAATCACAACCCGTGCCATACTTAATCACAAGATTTTCTGAAGGTTTTTCGCAATAAACATGCATAATAATTCCATCCAACCCGAGGTTCGGCGTGGATATGTCCTTAAATATCACCAAAAAACATCAAGTTGAGATTTCAACGTTCTCATATAGAAACTGATAAATCTTTGAATTCTAATAAAACCGGACAGTTTTGCACTGTTCACGAAATCAGACTTGAAAACATAGTAAATGGACTTCGAAAACTCTCAAATTTGAATATGTCATAAACAAGGCCTTAACAAACATTTTCACGAGGAACACAAAATCGGAATCTTTCTGTAAACACCATTTTTAGTAGTTCAAAGACAGATTAAAAACAGTTCACTGGAATATTATTTTTGTTTCTAAAAGTAAGCTCTATCCATAATCCAAATCATCTTGAAAAATTCCCAAATTTATATACGTTTTAGAAAAGAAAGTTCTCAACAACTTTTATGAAGGAAACTTTTCCAAAATCGGCCTAGAAAAACTTATAGAAAATACATACGGTGTGAACATCACCGAAATACCCATTCTGGGCAGTTTCACACGGTCCGAAAATGAGGCCATCGTACCACTCATTTCAATTCCAAAAATTATGAAATTAAAGTATGTAAAACTTCATGATGTTTGGAGAAACTTTCAAGAAGAAAGTGTTTGGAAATTCGGATCACAAAAGTCTCCCCAAAAATAACAAAACGAAGGGGTACAAAAGATCCAAAATTGGGTTTTCCAAAACAAAAGAAAACAATTTAATTCTGATTGGAAAATCACTAAACTTAACCTATAGCCATTTCCCAAGGATTGAAATTGAGGATGTGACAATGGGTGTCTCGGGCAGGAGGATACCGCGATCTAGACGTGACTGCCCTTTTTGTCAAATCTCTCTCAATCAGTTGGGCCTGTTCTTATAGCTCGTTGTAGTCCTTCAAGTTCAAGGGCACCAACTGACTTCGAAGCTCTAGCTTCTGACTATTCCGAAACATTCTTGCTCTATCCACCGGATCTTCAACCATTTTAGGCGCGTACTCTGACAATTCTGCGAACTTGGCCTCATACTGATCGATTGTCAGATGATTATGGAAAAGTTGCAGGAATTGTGCCATCTTTTGCTCATGTGCACACTTGGAAAAGTACTTTCCGTTAAAGGCTTCAATAAAGGCATCCCAAGTTGGGATTGTGCATTCGGGAAAAATTCTTCCTTTAGTGGCCTTCCACCAATTGTTAGCGTTACCCTGTAGTTGATAAATAGCTAGCATCACCTTGTCTTCCTCTGAGCACCTCAAGAGTGTAAAAGCTTTCTCCAGCTCCTTGACCCACAAGGTCGCTGCCTCGAGATTACCCATTCTAGCAAACTTTGGCGGCTTCAGTTTCAAGAACTGTTTAACTAGTTTGGGCATCTGTCGTTCATCATTTCCATTTCTAACTAATGGGGCATCATTATGAGCGGTAGCAGTAGTAGTAACAGCTTGATTTTGATCCTGCTGTCCCATTAGATTCCTCATGGTTTCCAAGGCTTATATAATCCCATCTAGTCGATGATCCTCTTGTGCCCTTCTCCTTCCACTTGCTTGGCCTTGGGTACTCATCTTACAGGAATTCTAGGGGAAAACCTCACTCTATAATTCCCCTAATCAAAGGTTAGAAATCCATAATTTCCCTTCAAGAGAACAATCAACATTCACAAGCGCAAGGCATTTCCCTAACTAACTATCCCAAAATCCCAACGCACTTTATCACTCCAGGTAATAACCATAGTCGGATACCAAATCAACTAGGATGTTACACCCCGCGCTCTATCCACCGAGCCCTAGGCACGCGACACCCCTTTCATCGATCATTTAATTACGACGTCCCAGGAGACATCGCCGACTGTTGCACCTCGCCATTTTGAGCACGCTAAGGAGGTACTACCATTTGTCATGAATGGGGAAACTGTCCCCGAATGGGCAACTAAGGTCCGATACGGATATTTTGCCCATACGTTCCACAGACATCCTATCACTAGACAAACGGGGGCCTCTCCCAGACTATACCTTACTTGACAACGGGTTGTAATTTTTATCTTTCTATTCAATTTATGTTTTTGATCGGATTAAGTAGGTAAAGTGGCAGGACCAATTAGATATTTTCCTGGGTTTTATGTTTTGGACAAGACGGGCGAAGGTGACCAATTCAAGTTGAGTCGAGTTGACTTGGCCGACCCAGCAGACCCAAGTTGGTCTAAAATCACAAATTAAGCATGATTTTAACCCAATTTTTCAAATTCAACCCAAAAATTGAATTCCTTGTCCATTTTGCACCCAAATATGAGATTTGCCCTAATTTTTGTCACAATTAAACCCAAAATTCTCAAATTGTAAATTTGGATCATTAAGGTTTTTGTTCAATTTAACATCTAGATGACATGATTGAGAAAAATTGATGTCAAAATTGGGTTACCCATGACTAATTAACCCTAGAAATGATGGTCTCAAGATTCGACAATTTCAAATTGACCGTGATCCCCAATTTGGGCTTAAAATCCCTAATTTTCAATTGAAATTTGGGGTTTTTCGATTTCTTTGGTAAATTATGCAATTGGACTAACCATTATGTAATTCAAGGTTCCGGAATCATTTATTGTGAAGACACTATGGCCTAGAACTAACTAGAAATGACTCAATTGAATTTTTGATTCAATTTAGGCTTGATTTTACCCAATTTTGGGAAAAGCACATTCCCAATTGAAATTTTCTAAAATTGATACTATATTGATAACATTGGATTTAAAAGAAGACTAATGGCTCTTTTTATGGAATTTTTGGATTCCATTTACTATTTTTCTTGATTTTGTCTATTATTTTGACTAAAAGAAATTAAGGAAAAATTAAGGAAAATTCTAAAAAAATTATTTTTGATTTAGAAATAGATTCCTAGGCTTGGCCAAGGCTACTAATCCTAATTTTATGATTTTTAGAAAAATTGGAAGAATGATCTAAAGAATCAAGTGTCAACAGTTGATTTCTTTGAGGTTGGGCTCGTTAGAGATTGATCTCAAAGATAAGGTGACACATGATTTTTTAGTTGATTCTATTGACAAAACAAATGGAAATTTTATAACAACTGATTAGGAATCTTGCTTTGAAATTCATGATCTAATCCAAATTTTCCTCTTTTGAACGCATTTGAGAAGTTCCTAATGATTGAGGAGAGCGAAACTTACCTATTTACAAGCATTTCTTTGCTGGTTATCTCCAAAGTGTGAATTGGTGATGGTGATGATTATGATGACTTGAATTCTAATCTTGTGGTTTAAGGACATGTCTACAAATCATGAATACCTAAGGCTCTTTGCTTGAGGATTTGATGATTTACCTAGTGGCTCCTCGCTAGTAGGACTTAGAAATTTTCCTAGTGGCTCCTCGACAATAAGACTTAGTAATTTGCCTAGTAGCTCCTCGTCAGTAGGACTTAGTAATTTGCATAGTATCTCCTCGCCAGTAGGACTTAGTGATTTGCCTAGTAGCTCTTCGCTAGTAGAACTTGATGATTTCAAGCAATGAGTACTTGGGTTCCTCGCCTGAGGATTTAATGATTTTCTTGGTGATTCCTCGCCAGTAAGACTTGAAAAGGCTTTAAACAATGAGTACCTAGGACTCTTCGCCTAAGGATTTGATGATTTTCCTAGTGACTCCTTGTCAATAGGACTTGAAAAGAACTCGAATAATGAGTACTTTATGGTTTTAGATTAACCATGAATCATGCGGTTTTAAGGTTCATTAACCTTTGTATGGTTGACCAAAAACTATTAAAACGTGGTTTTAAGTTTACCACCAGCTGCTTAAAATTTTGATTTTAAGTTGACCAAAAACTATTTGAAACTTTGATTTGGAAACACGCATTCTCTATACCAATGCATTCGAACAATCAAATTTCCTATTCGAGGAAGTATTTGAGCAAATTGTTTGCAATATTTCAAGAAATGCTTGAAACAATTATTTGGAAGATTTTCATTAGAAAGGATTTGTCTCATTCTATGAACTTGGTCTTTTCTTTGCTAATTGAAATGGGAATTATCTTGAGACCCTCAATTCATCTCTCTTAACTGATTCTCAAGTACTCGAAGATGTTCGCGTTGTATATAATCTGATTGATCCGATAAGGTCTTTTAAAGGATTGTAATGTAGGCTTAGTCAATAGCTATTCAAAGGATAGGCATTTTGAGGCCAAGAAAAGAATTTCATCATATTTTTTCGACTCACTTTGAGTCTACAAGTTAAGAACCTTGAGGACAAGACAAGATATTATCGCACCCACTCCTTTGAGCAATGGCTTCTTGTCATAAATTCATGTTTTCACTCTCAACATCCCAATCTGAAGAGTCTTTGAGGAGAGGTTGTAATGTTGGTATTGGGTAGGTTCAAAAGGTTCATTTATTTTTAAATTTAGGGTTTTTTGTGAAATTGATGATATTCTTGGCATCACCACCCCTTTTCCTTTTGTCCGGTAGAGATCTTTTCTTTTTCATGACCGCAAGAGTCCTCTAAATTCTCATCATGATCTTCTTCTTTTTTCTCTTTTGTATCGTACTTGCTTGTTGTGATCTTCAAGCTGTTAAAATTTATGCTTGGCTTTATCATGACTTTTTGTCATTTTGAGCTTTCTTTTGAGCTCTCATTTTCTTTTCTTCATTTTTTTGGGCATTTGGCTATGCTTTTACTAGGCACACTGCTTTTTCATGCCCATGATTCTTTTGCATTTTCTAAATCTTTTGGCTTCCGACCTTTTTGAGTTCTAAGGACTTTGTGTCATGCCTTTTGTTTCTTATTTATCCAAAGTTGATCATCATGCTCTAGTGTGAAGAGATGATGACCAATTTAGGGTTCTAAAATGAATATTTAGGCTCAATTGGGTTTTGCAAAAGGTAATATGTTTGGGGATAAGAAATGAAATACTTTTTTTCCTCTTGGAGTGTTGCAAGCTTCCATATGACTTCATCTGAAGTTATCACAGAAAGATTGATGCAAGTGTATGTAATAAAATCTTTCTTAATCCTTTTCTCCGTAAACGTTGACCATAAACCTCTTAGTTTGCCCCAATGTAGGGTGGTTCTTAATAGGATTGTTTTGAAAAACTTATCTACTATTTAAGCTCAAATTTGGTTTGCAAGGAATAATCATGTGTTCGGGATAGTGAAATGATTGCCTTTCATTATTTCAATTCATGTAATCATTGGGAGCATCCCCTATCTCCTTAGGAGGAGGTTTGTTTTTCACTTTTAGTACTTATTCTTTCATTACACTCAAGTTATAGGGAACATGTTTGGACATAGCTTACCTTTCATCATTTAAAGGTCTTTCCGTTTGATTTTATCCAAATATTTTCTTTGAAATCTTGCAAAGCTTTTTGTCAAATCACTTTTTTAGGGAATTCTAATGCCTAATGCATACTCAAAGAAAGCATGTTTTAAAACTTTTTGTTTAAAACACTTTTTTGAGATAATCTTTCAAAACGACCTATTTTGTCTTGCTTAGCTTTCTCATTCCGTTTAGGGAGAAATAAGTTCAATCTTGCCAAAAAAATTAAACTCTTTAAGACCCAAATTCATGAGTTATGGATGCTTACCTGATCAGCTTGCCAAGATCTCTCTTGTTTGTTAAATTCCTAATTGGTTTGATGAGATCTCTGTTTGACTTGATGAGAGTCCTCCACTTTGATTCCACTAGGGATTTATCTTAGGTTGTTTCCTTTTTCTGATTTCCTTGGGGATGATAAAAAGGAAAAAAAAAACATATTGGGAGATGACATCAGAGAAATTAGATAGGAAATGATACTTTCCTTTATCATTTACCAACTGCATTGGGTATTCTAAGATCTTTGATCATTTTAGACTCCTTTTACTTCATTCTGCAAAATGAACAAACATGTTGATGAAATGCATGATATGCATGATATGCACATATTCTAAAGTGACCCGAATTCTTTTAAGTTTATCATTTCATTTTACGGGTAGAATATCTTAACAGCATCTGCATTTACAAGATAGGCTAATTCTGTTCCAATGATATCTACAAGAATCAATGCTTCTCCAAGAAAAACTTTCTTGACAACATATGGACCTTCGTAATTTGGAGTGAATTTTCCGCGGGGATCTGAATTATTGGGAACGACTTTTTTCACCACCAAATCTTTTACTTAAAATGCCTTAGTTTCACTTTCCGGTTAAAGGATTTGACAACTCTCTTCTGATAGGCTTGTCTATGACATATAGCCTTTAACTTTATGTTGAGTTGTTCATATCTCTATTGAATCCATTTAACTTTTGAAAGCTTCAATTGAGATAACATCCTTAATGAAGAAATTTCCACTTCAACGAGTAATACCGCCTCCATTTCATAAACCAAGGAAAATGGAGTTGCCCCAGTTAATGTTCGAATTGAAGTTCGGTATGCCATTAGAGTATATGACAACTTTTCATGCTAGTTACGATAATTCTCAGCTATCTTGGACAATATCTTCCTAATGTTCTTGTTTACTGCTTCCATTGCTTCATTCATTTGTGGGCGATATGGGAACAAGTTCAAATGTCGAACGTGGAAATATTCAAGCAAATCATCCACAATCTTGTTATTTAAATTTGAGCCATTGCCAATAATGATTGATCTAGAATTCCATATCTGGCAATGATGTCCCACCTAATGAATCTTGTGACGTTCTTGGCGATGACATTTGTGTAAGAATTTGATTCAATCCACTTGGTGAAATAATCAATTGCAGCCAAGATGAAGCGATGCCCATTTGAGGCCTTAGGGTTGATTGGACTGATGATGTCGATACCCCATATTGAAAATGGCCATGGCTTTGACATTTGATTTAGCTCATTCGGCGGTGCATTGATTCTATCTCTATAAACTTGACATTGATGACAACATCTCACATGTTGGATGCAATCTATTTCCATTGTCATCGAATAGTATCCCAATCTCATAATCTTTCGGGCTAGAAGATGGCCATTCATGTGTGCTCCACATTTACTTTCATTGATTTCTTTCATGATCTGTTTAGCTTCTTTAGCATCGACGCATCTTAATAGGATTGAATCAAATGATTTCTTGTAAAGAGTTTGACCGTTGAGGAAGAATTTAGTGGCTATCTTCTTTATAAACTTTATGTCACCTAATTGGCTTCCTTCAGGAAATTCTCCAGTTTGGAGATACTTCTTAATGTCATGGAACCACGGTTCGTTATCAAACTCTGCTTGAATCACTAAGCTATGAGTTGGTTGTTCAAGAATGTCAATTCTAATTGGCTTTCCATCCATACCATCTTCAAATTGTAGTAGGGACGACAAAGTTGCAAGAGCATCTACGAAATTATTCTAAGCTCTTGGAAGATAATTAAATGCTATTTTTTCAAATTCCTCCTTCATTCCTTTTAAGTATTTATGATAGGGTATCAACTTGGTATCTCGAGTTTGCCGCTCACCAGTTATTTACAATATGATAAGCATAGAATCTCTATATACTTGCAATCTCTTTACCTTCATTGAAAGAGCTAATTGTAAGTCAAGAATACATGCTTTATATTCAGCAATATTATTAGTGCATGAAAATGTCAATTTTGTAGATACTGGATAATGTTGACCTTTTGGGGAAATCAGCACTGTCCCAGTTCCTGATCCAGATAAATTAGTTACACCATCAAAATACATGGTCCATTTATCGTGAACCAATGCTAATATACGATTGTCAAATCGTTCCTCCTCAAGATTAGTAGTGTTTTGAGAATTCTCTGCCAGCATGTCCGCTATTGCTGGTCCCTTGATTGATTTTTATGGTGAACTTCTGATATCAAATTCTGATAACAAGACTTGCCACTTTGCTAACTTATTGACCAAAGAGGATTTCTCAAGTAAATATTTGATTGGGTCATTTTCAGTCACCAGCAAAATTTGATAATGAAGGGTATATTACCTTAGTTTGTGCAACACTCAGATCAATGCAACACATGTCTTTTCAATTGCTAGGTAATTCGTCTATGATATTATGAACTTCTTGCTTAGGTAATAAATGGCTTGCTCCTAATGACTTGTGGTGAATTGTCAAGTATAAGATCAATGGAATCCCTAGGATTGGTGGTACAAGCACTGGCGGACATACCATATATTCTTTGATCTTGTCAAAGACTTGTTGACATTCTGCATCCCATTTCACTTTAGCATTTTTCTTCGGCAGTTTAAAAAATGGCTTTGCAGTTTCAAAAAGCTGATAGATAAATCGGGCAATATAATTTAATTGCCCTAGTAAACTTCTCACCTCTTTTATCGTGGAAGGAGTCTTGAGATCATATATTGCCTTGATCCTTGAGAGATCTATTTCGATACCCCTGCCGCTAACAACAAAGCCTAGCAACTTATCAGATTTTGCCCCAAATACACGCTTATTGGGGTTTAACCCCAACGTGTATTTTTTGAGTCTTTCCAACAATTTCTGAAGCACTTCAACATGATCTTCTCCTTGTCTGGATTTTGCAATCATGTCATCCACATATACTTCAATTTCTTTATATATCATATCATGGAACAAAGTTACCATTGCCTTCAATACGTGGTATCAGCATTTTTCAAATCGAAAGGCATCACTTTATAACAGAATGTGCCTCATGGTGTAATGAAGGATGTTTTCGCCTTATCCTCTTTCTTCATAAGGATTTGATTATATCTAGAAAAGCCATCTATGAATGAAAATGTTTCAAATCTAGCAGTACTATCCACGGTACATCGATATGTGGAAGTGTAAAGTCATCCTTGGGACTTGCTTTATTTAGGTCACGATAATCAATGTAAATCCGTACGTGCCTATCTTTTTTCAATATGGGAACTATGTTAGCAACCCATTCTAGATATGGTACTACTTTGATGAATCAACTTTAAACAGTTTCATCACTTCCTCTTTTATTTTCTTTGCCAATTCCAGCTTGGTTCGTCGAAGTTTCTATTTCTTCATAGGGATACTTGGATCGATTGGTAAAGTATGTTCAACTATGTTCGGATCAAGGCCTAGCATGTCAGCATAGGACCATGCAAATATATCTTGATATTCTCTAAGTAAATCAATAATTCTCTTTGCTTTTGAAGAAGAAAGACTTTCTCCGATCTTAACTTCTTTAGAATTCTTCTTATCACCTAGATTGATAGTAACTATTTTCTCTAATGTAAGTGGCTTTGATTCTTCATGATGACTCCATTCCTTCCTAACCCATTTTTCATCCTTGTCGTTTTCTTCAATATCACAAATGATTTCCTCTGAAGGATTCAGGCCACATAAGAACATATTATGAATATGTGAATGCTCATGCCTGACATGCAACAAACACGGTAAGTAATTGCATATGAAGTATAACAATGCATGAGGTTTTATGAAAGGTTTTTTTAGAAAAACATTTTGAAATCCATTTTGAAAAGGACAGAAAGATAGAGCTAGTCATCATATCATTTGACATCTTCGCTCTTAAAAACCATTTTCGCAATCAAGAGCAATACAGAAACCTAAAGCCTCAAGCCTCTCGAGTAAGGGCAATATTCATCATATGTTTGATTTTGTTTCTGTATGTCCTTAACAAAATATTGAACACTTTTATTGACTTGACAGATGTGATTACAGCTGCATTAACAGGAATGAAAATTACAACTAAATTGAAATTGCAAACAGAATTAACATGAAACTAGAAACTACAAAAGCAATAATGCAATAAAAAGACAACAACACAGGTAAAAGTTTGAGAAAATCTTCTTACTCCAGTGCGTAGGTATTTTCTGCTTCGGTTATGATGACGTTGATAACATTCTCCTCGAATAAGCCAGGTAAAATAGATTCTTCTTCTATGAGTAAATCCTCCTCTTGAAGCAGCTTGGAGGGTCCAAGAAAAGTTTCCTTGATGTGGATCTGATAATAAGGAAGCTCCTTAACTTTACCCATCCATATTGACGGATTAATAACATAATCACCTCAACTTCTATAATTTCCATGGTTCTTTTGACCTCAGCCTTTACCTTCTCGGTGATTATTAGAGCTCTCTATGATATAACCTACTCCATGTCTCTTCTTCATAGCAAGTGGGATAATAGGTTCTTTGATCCATTGGGCCTTTGATCGAAGTCTGTCACCAAATAGTGAATCCATATTGGCATAACACATTCCTCGACATAATAGATGATGTTGAGAGTTCTTGGGACTTTATGATACTTCTAGCAGGAATTTGCACCATAAAATTCATTTCAAAGGAATGATAACTCGATTCCTCTTTTACCTCAGGTTCAATAAATGGTATTGTACTTTCCTTGTAAGTGGTGAAATCTGTCTCTCCATATAAAATGATCATTTTGCCATCAATAACGAATCTAACCTTCTAATGAAGACTTGAAGGGATAGCACCGGCCATATGAATCCAAGGCCTTCCTAGTAGCAGGTTGAAAGTTCTCAGAATATTGACCACTTTAAAATCAATTAAGAAGGGCACAGAACTTATATTTACCTCAAGCTCAATATCGCCAATGACATCTTTCTTCATTCCGTCAAATGAACTCATAGTTACCTTAGAAGATTTAATAAGCTCTTCACTGATCCCCAAGCAATGTAGTGTACTTAGCTGACACAAATTAAGTGTAGAGCCATTATCAATCAACACACATGATACTTCTTTGCCCCGATATCTTATGGCAATGTATAAGGCCTTATTGTGTGAAAGTCCGTTCATCGGGAAATCTTCATCAGAGAAAGCAATATGAGCTTTTAAAAGAATTGTACCAACGAAATCCTCCAATTGCACTTCATTGATTATCTTTGGAACATGTACTTCATTAAGAAGTTTCATAAACACCATTTTCTAACTCTTTGAGGTTTTAAAAAGATTCAGTAAGGAAATTTGTACCAGCATCTTCCTTAGCTGTTCAATTACTTCATATTCGCTTGTCTTCATATATTCGCTTGTCTTCATGACTAATAGTAACTGCTTCACATTTTCTTTGATTACCCATTTCTTTTCATGATCACCCTCCTTCGAGACATAGCACCCTCTCGATCGAGTTATAGCATCAACTTCTTTAGATGCGTAATCCCAAGGCACGCACTTAATATCAAAATTTTCTTTTGGAGGCAAAGTAATGATCATAGGCTGTCTCCTTTTCCTCGATGATTAGTTGATCAATTGGAAGTTGAATGGTAATTGGTTCAACATGACATTTTTCTTCCTCATACTTATC
This sequence comes from Syzygium syzygioides, assembly GCA_031216285.1. Classification (NCBI taxonomy): domain Eukaryota; kingdom Viridiplantae; phylum Streptophyta; class Magnoliopsida; order Myrtales; family Myrtaceae; genus Syzygium; species Syzygium syzygioides. The sequence goes on along the minus strand of CM062243.1, from coordinate 17,379,482 downwards.
CACTTCATCAAGTTTAATTAGAAATGGTGTGACAATGGATACCATGCTTCTATTGGCTTCATCGGAATCCATTCCACCCCAACATCAGGTGTGATTATTTCATTCTTAAAAGCATATGGAAGGGACGTGTATTTGACACGGTAATTGTACCGGCCACTATCATGACCCAAGAAGTCCACAACTTCACCTTGTTTCCATGTTTTGCGAATAAACTGCCTATCACCTCAGCGAGTCTTTTTCTTGTTTTTCTCCTCTCGATCTTCCTTTTCCTCGAGACTTAGCTTGTTAATTGAAATCTTATCCATGCCGCCCTATCCGTTAGGCATGATAACTTCATTTTTAAATGCCCATGGAGAAAGGGTGTATTTGACGCGGTAATTATATTTGCCACTATCTTGACCAAGAAAGTTCATAGTTTCACCATGCTTGAGTGATTCTTAGGTAAAATACTTTTCACCCAGACAGACCCTTTCTTTCTCTTTTTCATATTGATCCGTTTTGTTGTAGAATGGAATTTCATTTTTAGGATTCAACTTATCATCCATACCGCCTCAACTATCAAGCAATTACTTCATTCTTGAATACCCATGGTGGTAGGGTATATTTCACTTGGAAGTTATACTTACCAGAGTCTTCTCTTAAGTTGTTTACAACTTCTCCTTTTAGAAGTGCTTCATGACGAAAATGGGTATCCCCTAGTCGAGAAGCTTTCAGCTTGGCTTCATATTCATATTAATCATCAGGCCCCATTATTTCTTCTTCATCTTGGATCATGTTTGTTACGGCTAGTGCTATCACCAAAGGGGGTGAATAGATGAGTTTACCAAATTGAATGGTTTAAACGTACGGAATGAATATAGTCGAGATCAACAACTCGTATGATTAATATCAAATGGATGCATATGTCAAACTTGTATATAAGTTGTTGTCAGATAATTGCGTCTGATGACTAAGATGATGTTCTGACGAACTTGTTTGACAAATATGTATGCAGTATAATGTCAGCAATAATAAATGAAAGTTTAGGGATAGAGAAATACTGCAAACAGATCTTTATAGTGGTTCAGATATATCAAGCCTACGTCCACTCTCCACGCTAGTAGCATGTTGTCTGTGTTTCACTATTGAATCACCAAAAGATTTTAAGAGCAGTGCTTCTCAGATGATAGACTACATTATCACATACACTCTTTACTCAAGTAATTTTCTTTCTAAAGTCACAACGTGGAATACAGTAATCACAAGTGCATATGATTGAAGCTCTATTCAGACTGTAGAATTCTCAATTCTGGTTCTTATTCTTGTACGACATTTGCACTCCTTTTATACTCCTTTACTTCTAATCTATTCGTTCAATAGTCTTCAGAGGATTGACCTCCAAATTAACCCATTAGAGAAACTTCCTGTCACGCCCCGAACCCTACGGCACGTGACAACCCAACCAAGGTCGATTCAAGTGCGACGTCCCAGGACGCGTCGCCGACCCAAAGCCCAAGATAAAGAACAATGCACATGCAAAAGCAATATAAACACCCGAACAATCTAAAACAACATGACCAAGGGAACAGTAGATTCAATAAACACAATTCGCATTAATAACAGGGATTTACAAAATCCATTGTCAGGCAATATGCATCAACCAAAATATAGGTCAATAGCCACTAACATAAAAAAGGGATACGTGGCTCGGGGGTCAGGCACTAAACTATAATAAGGGCTCTATAAAAAAGTGTCAGCCCTACCTAACTATGGTCAAGGCTAAATCTAGGGCACCCAGTCCGAGTTGGATACTGAGGACTTGGACGAATCGTCAGCTGACTTGTACTCGGAATCCATCGAATCCTGCTCAGACTCGGCTCCCACTGACTTCTCCCCGGAATCATCTTCTGGCTCTAGCTCATGCTCCATGGGCTCTAGCTCCGACTTGTTATAGGACTCCCAGTCTATCGGCTCCTCTGTCTTAGACTCGAAAACCATCTCAACGATGACTGGCTGTGTGCCGGAATCCTCCTCGGATGTGGCAGCGGGGCTCACGACCTCTCCATCAGTGGCCTGTACATCCGGCTGGCCATATATGTCAAACGGAATGTCGAAGATCCTAAGGGGCTCATGAGTACTGTTCTGGTCCCGGAAACACCAAGCGAGATAAGGATAGGCCCGAAAATATAGCCCGCCCTCGTCGACCCATACTATATTGTAGTACCTAACATATGACTCCCCGTTCCCTACGAGGTGTACCATCACCGATCGCTCTATGTGATACGAGATCCTAAAATAGAGTGGCGCATCCACCATCTCAAGGTTAGAGGTCTGAAAAGTGGAGTTTAAACAACAATGAGAATAAATCTCAATGAGTAGGCCCCCCAAAATCGAAACTAGGCTAGCATGCACCTTTCGGACAAGTATCAACTAAACACACAGTTGAGCAATCACACGACCTAGGCCCTCGGGCCCCAAATCAAGTATATAATGACCCTGTAGGTTAGGCACATGATAATAATAATACTATGCCCAGCAATGTACATACACAGGTCAATTGGCCACTGCCACATGCCACACACATGTTTGTACTCGTTATGGACTCTTCGCACTCTTGCCAAGGTCATGCTTATGCTTGCACAATTCAATGCACACTTGCACACGTGCCAACTTTCCAATTATTCACTTCCGATCCACGTAAAATACATCAGGTCCATCAATATCCAACATTTCCTTGCCCACATAAACTTATCAGGCCCAGTGTCTCTAGCCCGCGTAAACGCCTTAGGTGCAACACTGATCTCTATATACAGATTATACCCACGTAAACGTATCACGTTAGCCGTCTTCCGGCAATCCCGACATCGTCCCGCGTAAACGCATCAGGACGGATTCAATACCCCGCATAAACTCATCAAGGCTTTATGTGACCACACATGCACATCCACCAGTTATTCTTTGAACCTCGCGTAAATGCATCAGAGCGATTTAGGTGATCACATGCTCATGCCATCGTGCACACTCACATAATGCACATGTCATACCAACGCTCAATATATGCCATGACATGCTCAATTCACATCTTAACATGCCCAACGAATCAATGAATTCATCAAGGCCATAACAAATACTTGTCACCCGAATTCATGCGATTAATCAATATAATTGAGTACACTCAAGGCCCGCCATGCCTGTCAATTTTCGGTTACACTAGCACGCAAGATGGGATTGCATAATCAAGTATAATTCACACCCAAATCAGCCACCGCATGGCTCAACCAATCACACATGGCAACTCGCAAACAAACCACGCATTAGCTGTACGAGGCCCAATTAAAACCCCAACGAACAGCCACTTAATCAGTCCACCCTAAGCCTCTAATCCACTTCTAAATCATCACATTAGGCCATTAAAATCACCACAAAACAGCCAATGCTCAGCCCACAAATTGTACCCATTTTAATCCACATTTTAGTCCAAACTAAGTCCACATTGGACAGCCATCAACCAGCCCTTTCTAGACCACCAAACCACATTTAAATCATCAAATCAATCCATCAAAACAGCCACAAAATCAGCCCTAAAAAGTTCACACTAATTAACCCCTAAAATACCCTAATAACCCCTAAAACTTTTACAAAGTGCACATAATCCTAATTAAGGGTTAGGATTTCCACTCACAAGGTTTAAGGCTTCAAACGTGGGTCAGACAAGGAGAAAAATGGGCTAAACATTAGCGGCACCACGCCAGACCAGCGGCGGCTCCCTCGGCGACGTACGGCGGCGGCGGTGGCTCGACTAGGCTGGGCGGCAAAGGGGTAGATGATGGTGGTGGTGATGGCGCCGAAATGAGGAGGAAGAGAGAGTGAGAGAGACGGGATGGTGAGGTGAGGATGGTGGCGCACGGCGGCGGCACACGGCGGTGGCATCGGTGAGCGGCGGCAGTGGCAGCGGCGGCAGTGGCGGCGGCTGCTCCTCACACGGCCAAGGAAGAGAGGAAATGGAGAGAGTGAGGCGTGAGAGAGAGGGGACAGAGTGGCCGGTTGGTGGGGAGTGTGAGAGAGAGAGAGAGAGAGAGAGAGATTTTATCCAAAATGGGTTGGTGGGAGTAGGTGAGGGTTGGTGGCCAACTCCACTAAAAATTACCATCTTATCCTCTCCACTCATGACTTGATCTAATGGCGAGAATTTGAAAGCCAATCACATCCAATCAAGGTCAAGGGCTATGATTCAATCTTACACCAAAATATCTAGGGGCACTTAGGAAGTTGAGCAAGAGTGGTGGGGGCACTAATGTCCAATGTTTTTCAGCACTAATGGGCTGAATAAAACCAATTAAAACTTCTAAAATTCGGAATCCCTTCATAGGCTTAGGGGCAATCTGGTAATTTTTCCATTTCCGGTCCGAAATTTCATTTTTCGCCTATACCGATTCCTAATATAACTGGCCACATTAATATTATGTCGTCCTTGCAAAATAGTCACGTACGCTCACGAAATTTGACACCGAAATCTGAACTCAATTTCACGATCAATTTCGCTTAAATGTGATTTTAGCGTCTCTCACTAACGAATGGCTATTTAGGGGTTACGCGTATCGACTTAGGATTACTCGAGTCTTAACGGTCTCTATTTCTAATAGAACACGAGAATTTATCTCTAGTTCCGGAGGTCGCGATCGTTCTGATTAAGTTCGGGATTGTTCGTTACTCGTACTCTCGGTCGTGCGGAAACACCCGAGATCCGATTGTATTTCGTTAGCCAAATCAAATCCATCACTCTCCTTAGATCAGCTCACATCGGCACAAAATATTCCCTTGTCGTTTCTCGGAATCAACTTGATTCGCGATCGAGTTCTTAGGTCCACGTACCATTTTTCTAGTTAGCCATTCCCTATTGGTCAGTATCCCGAGAAGGATCTGTTCTGGGCGAGACTTACTAAAATGAAATGAGAAATAAACATCTATTTCATTGATCACAAAAGTGGGTTGAATTTAGGATGTTACAACTCTTCCCCCTTTACAAAAATTTCATTCTCGAAATTTACAATCCAAATCCGACTACTCAAATAAATGGGGGTGCTGACGTCACATTACTTATTCGCTTTCCCAGGTGGTGCCTTCTGTCCTGTGATTGTCCCAAATAACCTTGACCATCGAGATCATCTTATTCCTCAAGACCTGCTCCTTCCTGTCCTCGATTCGCACCGGTCTCTCCACGTACGACACTTTGTCGTTCACGTCTATTACTTCATAATTAAGCACGTGGATCGGATTCGGTTCGTACTTCCTTAGCATTGACACGTGGAAGACGTTATAAACTTATGACAAATTCGGCCGCAAGGCGAGTCGGTAAGCCAACGTCCCAATCCTCTCCAAAATCTCAAACAGGCCTACATACCTTGGACTCAGCTTTTCTGTCTTGCCAAATCGAGATAGTCCTCTCATCGATGAGACCTTAAGGAATACGTGGTCACCAATCTAAAACTCCAATGGTCTATGCCTTCAGTCTGCATAACTCTTCTAACGGCTCTGAGCTGTCTTTAGCCTTTCTTGGATAATCTTTACCATTTCCACCGATTGTTGAACCAACTCTGAACCCGTTACACTTCTTTCTCCCACTTCATCCCAGCACAACGGTATTCTGCACGCTCTACCATAAAGTGCTTCAAACGGTGCCATCCCAACACTCTGTTGAAAGCTGTTATTGTAGGCAAATTCAACCGAATGCAATTGCTCTTCCCACTTGCCCTAAAAATCTAATACACAAGCCCTTAGCATATCCTCTAAAGTCTGAATAGACCTCTTTAACTGGCCATCCGTCTGCGGATGATAGGCCGTGTTGAACTGTAATTTTGTTCTTAGGGCCACTTACAGACTTTTCCAAAAATTAGCGGTAAATCGGGGATCACAGTCCAAAGTGATCATTACCGGTACTCTATGAAGATGGACTATCTGTCGCACATATAATTCCACATACCTTTCCAACTCAAAGTCCTTTCGTACTGCCAGAAAGTACGCTGACTTAGTCAGTCTATCCACTATCACCCAAATAGAATCGTGTCCCCTCTGGCTTCTTGGTAATCCCATTACAAAATCTATCGTGATATTCTCCCATTTCTATTCTGGGATTTCCAACGGCTGCAACATCCCACCAGGTTTACAATGTTGTGCCTTTACTTGTTGGCATGTCAAACACTTGGCTATATGTTTGGCCATATCCACCTTCATTCCATTCCACCAATAATGTTGTCGAAGGTTATGGTACATCTTCGTATTGCCCCGGTGAATGCTATAATTGCTTCTATGAGCTTCCGATAAAATCCCTTCCTTAAGCTCCAAATCGTCGGCCACACATAAACGTCCTTGAAACTTAAGGATTCTATCATCGGACACTTGGAAGTCCGGTTTCCTCTTAGTGTCATCCATGTCTAGAATCCTCTGAATCTCAGGGTCCGTAGACTGCAATGCCTTAATCTTGATTTGCACTTCCGGTTCAATCCTTAACGTCGCCATCAAATTGGAGAGGTGTCCTACCTCGAATTTAAACTCTGAGTCTCGCGCTCCTTCCACTAAAACCCACTCTCTGACCATTAACTGGGCGATGCTCAATTTCCCACTTAAGGCATCTGCTATCCGGTTGGCTTTTCTAGGATGGTATAAAATGTCACAGCCATAGTCCTTTAGCAACTCCATCTAACGCCTTTGCCTCATATTTAATTCCTTCTGCGAGAACAGATACTTAAGGCTCTGATGGTCCGTGTAGATCTGGAACCTTTCTCTACATAAGTAGTGCCTCCAAATCTTGAGCGCGAAAATGATTGCTGCTAGTTCCAAGTCGTAAGTCGGGTAGTTCATCTCATGAGGCCTTAACTGTCGCGATGCATAAGCAATCACTCTTCCATGTTGCATTAGTACGCATCGCAATCCTTTGAGCGAGGCGTCTCTGTAAATCTCATATCCTCCCGATCCTGAAGGGATCGTTAGCACTGGCGCAGTCGTCAATCTCTGCTTCAATTCCTGAAAACTCTCTTTGCACTTTTCCGTCTATTCAAATTTTGTCTCCTTCTTAAGCAGCCTTGTCAAAGAAGTGGCTATCGCTGAGAATCCTTCCACAAATCGTCAATAATAACCTGCCAGTCCTAGGAAGGTCCGAACCTCAGTAACTGTCGTCGGTCTCGGTCAATCCATTACTGCCTCAATCTTTGCCGGATCCACGAAGATTCCTTCTCCGAAAATTATATGTCCAAGAAATGCTACTCAATTAAGCCAAAACTCATACTTGCTAAACTTAGCATACAGTGCCTGCTCTCTTAACGTTTGTAGAACCTTTTCCAAGTGCACCTCATGTTCCTCGGGACTATTTAAATACACCAAAATATCATCTATGAAGACAATGACGAACTGATCTAAAAACTCCTTGAATACCCGATTCATTAAGTCCATGAAAACAGCATGGGCATTAGTCAGCTCAAATGGCATTACCTTGAATTCATAGTGCCCATACCACGTCCTGAATGCCGTCTTAGGAATATCCTCCTTCCGAATTCTTAACTGATGATATCTCGTCCGTTGATCGATCTTAGAAAACACTGAGGCTCCTTCTAATTGATCGAACAAGTCGTCAATCCTCGGCAATGGGTACTTATTCTTGATGGTCACCTGATTTAACTGCCGGTAGTTAATACACAATCTCAATGTTCCATCCTTCTTCCTTACAAACAACACCGACGCTCCCCATAGAGACGCACTTGGGTGGATAAATCCCTTGTCTAACAATTCCTGCATCTGGACTTTTAATTCCTTTAGTCTGATAGGGACATCCGGTATGGTGCCTTCGAGATTGGCTCAGTTCCTGGGGCCAACTCGATTACAAATTCCACTTTCCTTTCTGGCGGTAATTCCAACAATTCCTAGAGAAACACATTGGGAAAGTTGCACACCACTACTATATCCTTTAATCGCACTTCTTCTGTCGTCGAATCAACCACACTAGCTAGGTAACCTTGACACTCCTCATCCAATAACTTGATTGCTTCTACTGATGAGACCCAAGGGATCGAGGTTCCTCCTCGACTCCCTACAAACTCAAATCTAGGATGTCCAACTGGACTAAACTGAATCACCCTACTACTGCAATCCATTACAGCATTCTGTTTGACCAAGCAATCTATGCCCACAATCACATCAAAATCATACATTGCTAAAACGGCCAAATCTATCCTGCTTTCTACGCCACCAATTACTATCTCATAGTCCGGGCATCCTAACAATATGGATATCTTATCCATTAATGGCGTAGTTACACATAACCGTACTTCTAGCAAAATAGGTTCTAATCCAGTCAATTCAACAAACTGAGCAGACATAAACGAGTACAATGCCCCCGGATCAAACAAAGCATATGCGACATGATTGCACAAAGAAACTATACCTGTGACCACACTTGGCGCATTTTCAACTTCCCTTCATGCCATGGCGTACACACGTCCTTGTGTCGGCGGCATGTTCACATTACCCGGCGGGGGATTCCCGGCCTGATTTCCAATCCGGGGCTGTTGGGCTTGCATCGGTGGTCCTGCTGGCGCTGTTGGGGGCAGTTCCTTATCTGGTGGTCCATACTTCTACACTTAAAGCACGTCCCAAATTGGTTTTGCTGATGGTTTGGCTTCCCGATATTCTTTCTGACGGGAGGAACAAAGCGTCTATTTCCCACTATCGATTTCTTCCCGAAACGGCGGTTGTCCCTAGCCGAGGCAAACCGCAATCCAGAAGCGACTACCCTATCAGTCTGATCTTTCTCTATAGCCTGAGCCCTCTCATATAAGTCCTCATAAGTCCTTAAATTTACCAGTATCAACTGATTGCGAATGTCGGCTTTTAGTCCATCCCAAAATCTCCGCGCCTTATCCTCAGGATGCTCTACCATCCTTGGCGCAAACTTAGACAATCTAGCAAACTCTGCCTCATACTGATCCACAGTCATCTGGCCTTGGCGGAGTCTCATAAACTCTACTAGTTTTCATTCCCTAGCACTCTAAGAGAAGAATTTTCCATAGAAGTTCCTAGAAAATACGGCCCAAGTTTGGACGACACCCTCTGGAAATACTTTGCCCTTGGTGGCCTTCCACCAATCATTGGTGTTGTCTTGCAGTTGATACACCGCCAATGTTACCTTTTTGGCCTCGGTGCACCCTAACACTTTGAAGGCCTTCTCCAGCTCCTCAACCCAACGGGGCACGGCCTCCGGGTCACCTTTGCTATCAAACTTCAGCAGCTTTAACTTCAGAAATTGCTTTACCAATTAGTGCATCAATCTATTTACAACCACTGGGGCCTACCCTTGATTGACTTGGTTTCCATTAACGGCAGCAGCAGTTGCGGCCTTGACAGCTTGGGCAATGGTGGCAGTCCTTTCTTGAGCCTGCCTTTCCACCACATTTCTGATCTCCTACATTGCCTGAATAACTCCATCAATCCTTGGGTCTCCTGTTCCTCCCCTAGTGCTCGATTGCCCTCGATTTCCCCTTCCTCTGCTCATCCTTATGGGTTTTTCCTCACAACTCAACTACCTGCTATAATTCCACTCAGGAATTAAAGACCTAGGCCAAACTACACTAGCTTAAAGCCTTAGGCACATAATTACAGCAATCAATCACTCAGCAGGCAGTCAAACTCGAGTAGCACAAGGCCTCAGCCAAGGAGTTATGTGTACTTACCTAAGGTCCTACTGCACCTGCACTTTACGGGTCATTTCAACAATCACTCAATCACGCAAGAAATCAAATAGTCCAGAGGTACATGTAGCACACAAGTCATCCTATTTGGCTACCCATGGTCATCGCTTCTTACCACTCCAAGCTTCGACCTAATTGGATCGAGTTAACCTTGCTTTGATACCAACTCAATAGGGGATGTCACACCCGAAACCCTATGGCATGCGACAACCCAACCGAGGTTGATTCAAGTACGAGACAGAGAACAATGCACATGCGGAAGCAACATAAAGACCTGAACAATTTAAAATAACATGACCAAGGGAACAGTAGATACAATAAATACAATTGGATTAATAACAGGGATTTACAAAATCCATTGTCAGGCAATATACATCAACCAAAATATGGGTCAACAGCCATTAACATCAAAAAGAGGTACGTGGCTCGGGAGTCAAGCACTAAACTATAATTAGGGCTCTATCAAAAAGTGTTGACCCTACCTAACTATGGTCAAGGCTAAACCTAGGGCACCCAGTCCGAGTCGGATCCTGAGAACTTGGACGAATCGTCAGCTAACTCGTACTCGAAATCCATCGAATCCTGCTCAGACTCGGCTCCCACTGACTCCTCCCTGGAATCATCCTCCGGCTTTAGCTTCTGCTCCATGGGCTTTGGCTCTAGCTCATTATCGGACTTCTAGTCCATCGTCTCCTTTCCCTTAGACTCAAAAACCATCTCAACGATGACTGGCTATGCACCGGAATCCTCCTCGGACGTGGCAACAGGGCTCACAACCTCTCCATTGGTGGCCCGCAGATTCGGTTGGCCATATATGTCGAACGGAATGTCGAAGGTCCTAAGGGGTCTATGAGTACCGTCCTGGTCCCAGAAACACCAAGCAAGATAAGAATGGGCCCGGAAATATAGCCCGCCCTCGTCAATCCATACTATATTGTAGTACCTAACATATGACTCCCCGTTCCCTTCGGGGTGTACCGTCACCGATCGCTCTATGCGATACGGGATCCCAAAACAGAGCGGCGCAGCCACCATCTCAAGGTCGGGGATTTGAAAAGTGGGATTTAAACAACAATGAGAATAAATCTCAGTGAGTAGGCCCCCTAAACCGAAACTAGGCTAATATGTACCTCCCGGACAAGTATCAACTAAACACACAGTTGAGCAATCACACGACCTAGGCCCTTGGGCCCCAAATCAAATATATAATGACCCTGCAGGTTAGGCATATGATAATAATATTACTATGCCCAGCAATGTACATGCACAGGTCAATTAGCCACTGCCACATGCTACACACATGTTTGCACTCGTTATGCACTCCTCGCACTCTTGCCAATGTCATGCTTATGCTTGCACAATTCAATGCACACTTGTACACATGCCAACTTTCTAATTATTCACTTCCGACCCGCGTAAAATGCATCAGGTCCATCAATATCCAACACTTCTTTGCCCGCATAAACGTATTAGGCCTAGTGTCTCTACCCTGCGTAAACGCATCAGGTGCAACACCGATCATTATATACGGACCACACTCACGTAAACGCATTAGGTTGGCTGTCTTCCGACAATCCAGGCATCCTCCTGCGTAAACACATCAGGACGGATTCAATAACCTATGTAACGCATCAGGGTTTTATGTGATCATACATGCAGATCCATCGGTTATTCTCTGAATCCTGCGTAAACGCATCAGGGCGATTTAGGTGATCACATGCTCATGCCATCGTGCACACTCACATAATGCACATGTCACACCAACGCTCGATATATGCCATGATATGCTCAATTCACATCTTAACATGCCCAACGAATCAGTGAATTCATCAAGGCCATAACAAATACTTGGCACTCGAATTCATGCGATGAATCAATATAATTGAATACACTCAAGGCCCGCCATACTCCTCAATTTTTAGTTACACTAGCACCCAACATGGGATTGCATAATCAAGTATAATTCACACCAAATCAGCCACCACATGGCTCAACCAATCACACATGACAACTAGCGAATAAACCACGCATTAGCTGTACAAGGCCCAATTAAAACCCCAACGGACAGCCACTTAATCAGTCCACCATAGGCCTCTAATCCACTTCTAAATCATCACATTATGCCGTTAAAATCACCACAAAATAGCCAATGCTCAGCCCACAAATTGTACCCATTTTAATCCACATTTTAGCCCAAACTAAGTCCACATTAGACATCTATCAACCAGTCCTTTCTAGGCTACCAAACCACATTTAAATCATCAAATCAATCCATCAAAATAGCCACAAAATCAACCCTAATCAGCCCACACTAATTAACCCCTAAAATACCCTAATAACCCCTAAAACTTGTCTAAAGTGCACATAATCCTAATTAAGGGTTAGGTTTCCACTCACAAGGTTTAAGGCTTCAAACGTGGGCTAGACAAGGAGAGAAACGGGCTGAACAGCAACGGCACCACACCGGACCAATGGCGGCGAGCGGCAGCTCCCTCAACAGTGCTTGGCGGCGTACAGTGGCGGCGGTGGCTCGGCTAGGCTGGACGGTAAAGGGGGAGATGATGGTGGTAGTGATGGTGCCAAAATAAGGAGGAAGAGAGAGTGAGAGAGACGGGATGGTCAGGTGAGGATGGTGGCGCACAGCGATGGCACACGGTGACGGCACACGGCGGCGGCAGCGACGAGCGGCGGCGGCGGCGGCTGCTCCTCACGTGGCCAAGGAGGAGAGGAAATGGAGAGAGTGAGGTGTGAGAGAGAGGGGGACAGAGTGGCCGGTTGGTGGGGAGTGAGAGAGAGGGAGGGAGGGAGGGAGGGAGGGAGAGAGAGAGAGAGAGAGAGAGAGAGAGAGAGAGAGAGAGAGAGATTTTATCTAAAATGGGTTGATGGGAGTAGGTGAGGGTTGGTGGCCAACTCCACTAAAAATTACCATCTTATCCTCTCCACTCATGACTTGATCTACTGGCTAGAATTTGAAAGCCAATCACATCCAATCAAGGTCAAAGGCTATGATTCAATCTTACACCAAAATATCTAGAGGCACTTAGGGAATTGAGCAAGAGTGATGGGGGCACTAATGTCCAATGATTTTCAGCACTAATGGGCTGAATAAAACCAATTAAAACTTCTAAAATTCGGAACCCCTTCATAGGCTTAGGGGCAATTTGGTAATTTTTCCATTTTCGGTCCAAAATTCCATTTTTTGACTATACCGATTCTTAATATAATTGACCACATTAATATGACGTCGTCCTTGCAAAATAGTTGCGTACGCCCACAAAATTCGACACCGAAGTCTAGACTCAATTCCACAATCAATTTTGCTCAAATGCGATTTTAGCGTCTTTCACTAACGGGCGGCTGTTTAGGGGTTACATGTATCAACTTAGGATTACTCAAGTTGTAACGGTCTCGATTTCCAAGAGAACATGAGAATTTATCTCTAGTTTCGGAGGTCACGATCGTTCGGATTAAGTTCGGGATTGTTCGTTACGCGTACTCTCGATCGTGCAGAATCACCCGAGATCCGATCGTACATCATTGGCCAAATCAAATCCGTCACTTTCCTTGGATCGGCCCACATTGGCATAAAATATTCCCTCGTCGTTTCTCGGAATCGGACTCGATTTGCGATCAAGTTCTTAGGTCCACGTATTGTTTTTCTAGTTAGCCATTTTCTATTGATCAGTATCCTGAGAAGGATCTGTTCCGGGCGAGGCTTACTAAAATAAAATAAGAAATAAAGATCTATTTTATTAATCGCGAAAATGGGTCGAATTCAGGACGTTATACTTCCCAAAAGGAAATGTATAGCCATTAGAAAAAGAACCATTATCTCCAAGTGATTTGCTCGCCCATACAATCAAGGTTTCCATAAGTGTAGTTCTTTGTGTTAAGGAACGATCTTGTGATTGCTAATTAGAATATCTTGAAATATCATTTTGATTATCCTGCGTAAACTTGCCAAAAATAACATTTATTGAATCTGACGAGTAATTTTGAGTCTAATGACAAAGTTCTTTCATCAACTAAGTCCAATAACTCAATATTTACCTATATTAAATAACTTAAGTGTAATTCTGGTCAGTAACGGATTATTTTGTCATTCTTCAAAACTAATTAGGAATATTTCTCAACAATGTTTACCACATTGTGCTCAGGAAGAGGATTTTAATGTACATTTGGCTTGGGCTCTTTGAAGTTAAGTATCTTATTGTTAATGAGCTACTGAATCTTGTATTTTAGAGTGGGATAATTATCTACGTCATGTCCCCTTTCTCCCATGTGGTATGCACAGGTTTTTGATTCATCATGCCAAGGAAACCTTACAGGATTGTCTCTTGACACCTCTTTTACCACCAAATACCTTTCTAGAAACATTGATAATAGCTTTGATAGGGGTCGTAGCAAAGGTGTGAATTACCTTATAGGCCTTTTCTTTGGCTCAAACAGCCTTGGGTTTTTCTAGGCGTGCTTAGATTGCTTCGAAAATGGCATCTGATAAGTGTTCGGGCTAGACACCATAGCTACTTTATGAGCGGGCTCTTTATCTTTCCTCCCAGGATAAGGCCTCCGTGTTATTGTTTCTTGAACTTTCTTTTCTTTCAATCCCTACTCAATTCTTTCACCCACTTTTACTAGCATGGTAAATGTTTGACAACCTGATGTATGTAGCTTGTCGTAATATTCAATTGGCAATGATTTCAAAAAGAGCTCAATAAGCTCATCCTTGCTTATGGTAAGTTTTATTTGCGAAGCAATAGCTTCTATCTCTGGGCATAAGCTCGAGACCCTTCATTCTTTCGTTTTTCCGTTCTGACGAGATCCTCTCTAGTTTGGAGTACTTCAACACTAAATTTGTATTGGCGGAGGAATTCTCCCGCCAAATGATCCCATTCCATGAAATCTTTTATGTCAAGTGCGGTGTAACATGCCAGGGCCACTCTTCTCAAGCTGTCTTGAAATGTGCTAATGAGAAGTGGCGTGTTATCTGAATATCTCGCTATCTTGTGGAGATAATACTTCAAATGGCTTTTGGGATACCTAGTTCCATCATATTTACTCACGAACTTTAGTTCTTTATAATTTTCCGGAACAACTACTTTTGCATATGACGAGAATTTATCGAACCTTTGAAATTCATATCCCTGACTTACCAAACATTCTTCAATTTTGGCCAATCTTTTAGACTCTTCCTCATATTTCACTTTGGATGTCTTCTTAGCTAGATCATCTTCTTCCAAATTTACTACTTTAGGTGTAGTCTTTGAAGGATTCTCTTGGACTGGTTATTTACTTCTAACTTGCTCTTCAATAGGAGTTTCCGTAGCATTTGAAGTTCCAGCATTAGGAATGGTGGGATAAGATCCTCTAGAAGCAATGATGAAGGCTTTCATTTCTGCCATCATGGCGGCCATTTGGGTCATTTGGTTTTCAACTTCAGCTAGTCGAGTATGAGTTTCTTCTTCCGCCATTTTAGTCTGCAAACGATTTTGGATTTGGGTTCTTCTTTCTTCCGTTGCTATAATATCTGCTTTATGGAAAAACAAGGTGTTAGCATGATGAAACAAACATGAAAACCTACACTCTTTCAATTGTATGATTTTTATACAAGCCTTAGCCTTGTATAAAACTTCTTATCAATGTCTTTTTCAAGCAATCATACAATTCAAAGAATTGTAATCCATGATAATTCTTTTATGTTTTGAAATCATATTCTGAACTTAATCATATACATTTAGAAAATGATCAATTCATTATTGCATATAAAACTTGAAATTGTTTAACAGCATAATCTTAAACTCAAATGGGAATCTAAATCATCCAATTCTAGGTTTCTTGCTAACTAAGGTAGCTTCCGCCTTTTGGTATTCCTCTCATTCCTTATTTGAGATTCTCACTCATTGACATCGATCATGACCTCTACAAGGACATAGGGCTTAACTCCAAGCATATTTGGAATAATATATTCTTGAACATACTCTTCTTCAAGATCTGGTACAACACTCAACGGGATATATGGCTCCACATCATTTGGATGCTTGCTTTCTATCTATTTGATATATTCTTTGGATGCTATGTAAATCTTCATATGATCTTCCAAGTGTTTAGGCCACTCAATTACTTATTCCGGTGAGTTATCCAAAGATGGAATGATTTTGTGAATCTTTGTTTGAAGGCTATTCTTCTCCTTTTTGGGTATAGTTCCACTTGGGATGTCGAAGGCAAATTACTCGGGATTCCATGTCGATAGGACTTGCTAAAACATCCCGAATTGTCCGACAACCCTTAGAAGGCAATATGTAACTCCTCCATTGAATTTAAGTAGTGGTACCATATTCTCGCTTGGCTTGTAATCCTTGCTTTATCAATCTTTAGCCAATTGATCCACCTTTGGATTTGATCGGGAGTTAAAGCACGAATGAAATTAGCCCAATCTAATAAAGATTGCTTGGGTAATTTGTTTTGAAGACAAATGTATCACTCTATTGGATTTGTCGCTAAACAAATTTCACGAATGTTCATGAAACGACACCATGGTCGATTGCGTGAGATAAACCATAGTGAAAGAAGACCGGTAGAAGCTTGAAAGACACCCTTCTCATGATTTTGGTACGTGTTTAGGGAAATAAAAGTTTGGGCAAGAAGCATATTTAAAAAGTCCCACTTGAGACATGCTTGTCTTGTAATCACAGTAACTAAAGGATCTAATCCCGTTCTAGACACGGGGAATAAAGTGAAGCCGAAGAAGGCTAGAATGAATACCCGAGCTGAAGTGTTTTTCATTTCCGTATGAAGTTTTGAAAAGTTAGCTATTAGGAAAGATAATGAAAATCTACCCATCTTTGATTTGATTAACTTTTCAATTTTAGAAGTTTTGAGATTAAGGAATTCAGCTAGAATGCTTATAGGATTAAGTCCAACATGTGGTTCTACAATCCTAGGCTTAGAATTGATCCCGATAGCGGCTTGATATTATGCTAAGGTTGGTATCAATTCATGTTCTCCAAACTGGAAGGTGGCAGTAGAAACTTGCCAAAAATGAGCTAAAGCTTTGATTAAGCTAACTTGATGTTCTACGTGCATTAGCTCGAGAAGATATCCAAGCATTTCTTGGACATAGACTTGGTTATCCTTAGACATGTCCTTCCACCAAGCAATGAGCTCCTTATGAGGAATAGGGCTTACTTGGATGTCTAGCTTTCCCATTCGAGTCTAATCATGCAAAAAAATTCATTATTATTCACCATGGATTACGAATCAATTTTAATGCCCCAATTTCAATCATATGTCCCTTTTAAGGTAAAATGGAGGTAAAGTACATTTGCATACTTAAAAAATAATACAAATGTCAAATTAGGTCCATTCATGCCTTAAAAGAACATATAGTTGAAAATGGGGAATGAAACCAGTGTTTGATGTAAAAGCCCTTTTATCATGCTCCATTCAGACCATAAAGGCCTAGCCTAAAGTTTACAACTTCAAATACATCAAAATGAACACTTGACTCATTGAATTGTACATGTCACATTCTGAGCACATCGTCACTTGAATTACATCGCAAATTCGCCATGGATCTATACATTCCGTCTAAAAGTGAAAGAATGGCCAAATGGAGTATATCACCTTAATCATTCATTCTAGTATAAAAGGGCATCTAAATCAACCATTGGTTGTCATTTAGACACTTTTTAAATTGTACCAACTAACTTACATAACTGAAAGCGAAAGGACTTACTTACCGGAACATTTTTGTTTGGTTTTAAGTATACCAACCACAAAGACAAGCAGATGCAACAAATGAGGTTTTGACTCCTAAAATCGTAGGATATGCTAAAAGCTAGTGGTCACCACCTTAATGGACAAGGGATTCCATTCCAATAGGCAATCGGCCTAAAGTAATGAAATATTATTCCATTTCAGTGATTGGTATTGCATTTAAACGATCCCATGAACAATCGGCTCATAGTTTTGCCTAAACACATGCCTCCTAAGGGTAATCCTAAATATAGCCGAGGTTGGGCCACAGGTGTTGTGTGCGAATGGTATAGTGCTAAAGCAATTTAAAGGCATGCATAACCATTTAATAACTAAATAGCTCTTCTAAAATTAAATCAAATCATATTTAATCACAACACCATCCTACAAAACAAGGGTCAGCAAAGACAACGACCTTTATACCTCCCACATACAAAACCATTTAACACGATTATTAGTGGGACATACCTGGGATCCTTGTGCGAGCACAAAACACATGCATATCGTTCTATATAGGCCTAAGTTCACTTAAAAATCTAAAATCCCCAGTGGAGTCGCCAAGCCCGTCGTGTCGCGCCTTTTCGGCCATGGTAAGGAAGTACTTCCGTTTGTCACGAATGGGGAAACTATTCCCGAATGGGCTACTAAGATCCAATATAGATATTTTGCCCAGACGTCCCACAAACATCCCAACACTAGACAAACAGGGGCCTCTCTCAGACCATACCTCATGTGATAGAGGGTTGTAATTTTTATCTTTTGATTCAATCTATATTTTCGATTTGGAAGTCACCACTAGTCATTATTGGTAGGTTGACTAGAAACCTAATCAGGGTACAAGAAAAATACCACGATTTTACGAGCCAGAGATTCTGAATGCATGGACTTGGTTACGCTAATGATCCCGAATCGAAATCTTAACACCCTTTTAGTACCTAGAACGATGCGATGTGTCTAACGTGTCACACGAGTTTTCACAGTCTATTCACTAATTCTAACCATTTTAATCATGGAAAGTCAATCAATCAAAATAAGCAGCACAATCAATTACAATTAAGCAAGACAATCCTGATTTGTCTCCAAAGGAAGCCCATTCAAAACATCTAAACCTTAGTAAAGCCCTAAAGGCTTGTTCATTCGATTGTTCATGCCATTTTAGGGTTTTAGGGTTTTTTTAGGGGTAAGAATTCCTTTTAATCCCTAAACTAAGGATTTTCTAAAAATGCCATTTAGGCACCTCTAAAAATTCTAATTTCACTTGCAAAGGTTGGCCATGGTGTTTTTGAGTCATTCTACGAATTTTTGAAATTTTTGATTTTTTTTTTTGAAAATCTATTTTCATGAGAGCTCCCTTCTCATACTCATTCTCCCTTTTTCGCGTTCGTTCTCTCTCTCTCTTCTCTCTGGAATTTTCACGAACACCTTCTCTGCCAATGGTCATGTTTCTCTCCACTTTTCTAGCTTTATTTTCCCGCCCAAAGTTGGTTATCACCGACTTCAAATCGGTTAGATTGAATCTCTGATGCCAGCCGGAGATTCTCCCGTTGGAATTGGAACTCAACACTTGCTCATTTGATCGAATTAAGCTGGTAAAGTGGCGGGACCGATTAGATATTTTCCTGGGTTTTATGTTCTAGATGAGTCGGGCGAAGAAGGAGATCGGCCCGGGTCGGGCCGTGTTGACCCGGCTGAACCGGATTGGTCTAAAATCGCAAATTAAGCCCAATTATGACACGATTTTTCAAATTTAACCCCAAAATTGAATTCCTTGTCACATTTTACACCCACATATGAGATTTGCCCTAATTTTTGTCACTATTAAACCAAAAATTCTCAAATTGTAACTTCGGATTATTAGGATTTTTGTTCAATTTAACATCTAGATGATCTGATTGAGAAAAATTGATGCCAAAATTGGATTACCCATGACTAATTAACGCTAAAAATGATGGTCTCAAGGTTCCACAATTTCAAATTGATCATGATCGTCAATTTGGGCTTAAAATCCCTAATTTTTACTTGAATTTTGGGGCTTTTTGATTTCTTTGGTAAATTGTACAATTGGACCGACCATTATGTAATTAAAGGTTCCAAAATCATTTGTTGTGAAGACACTATAGCCTAGAAATGACTTAATTGAATTTTTTATTCAATTTGGGCATGATTTTACCCAATTTTGGAAAAAGCACATTCCCAATTGAAATTTTCTAAAATTGATGCTGTATTGATGAAATAGGGCAAAAGGACACTATAAGTGCCATAACTTGTGTACGGCACTCACTTTGGTGCCATAACTTTTTTTCGGATCACTTTGGTGCCAAGTCGGAGGAAAAACGATCACTTAAGTGTCATAACTTTTTTTTGGATCACTTTAGTGCTAAAATATTTGAAAAACGATCACTTAAGTGCTAAAATTTTTTAAAAACAATCATTTAAGTGCTAAAATTTTTGAAAAACGATCACTTGAGTATCAATCTCCGGCGAGACTCCGGCGAGCCACGTCAGCTTCAGAAATTAATAAAAAAAATGCCACGTCAGATTTTCGGCAAAAAATTGTGTACGGCACCGGAGTTGGCACTTAAGTGATCGTTTTTCAAAAATTTTAGCACTTAAGTGATCGTTTTTCAAAAATTTTAGCACTAAAGTGATCCAAAAAAAAGTTATGGCACTAAAGTGAGCGTCGTACACAAGTTATGGCACTTGTAGTATACTTTTGCCGATGAAATAGGATTCAAAAGAAATTAAGGAAAAATTAATGGCTCTTTTTATGGAATTTTTGGATTCTATTTGCTATTTTTCTTGATTTTGTCTATTATTTTGACTAAAAGAAATTAAGGAAAAATTCAGGAAAATTCTAAAAAATTTATTTTTGGTTTAGAAATAGGTTTCTAAGCTTGGCCAAGGCTTCTAATCCTAATATTGTGATTTTTGGAAAAATTGGAAGAATGAGCTGAAAAATCAGGTGTTAACATCGACCCATCGTATTATCTAACGGATAAGCACATGTGGAAGCGAATTCTCAATCACCCAACCAACAACAACAACAACAATAGGGATCGCATAGGAAACACAATCACAAAAAGCACGTTTGATATATATATATATATATATATATATATGCATCGATAACAATTGGATGTTAGCAAAATACAAACCCGCAACTACGGGCCTTTCTTCGATTCAAACAAAATGGTCGGGGGTTAGACCTAGCTTCTCTACTCATGAGGACCTCCTAAAAAAGGAACACCCCATCGACCCAAGTGATCGTTGTGTGCTCCTTATACACGATGACAGTCCCCGGTGCCACAACTTCGGTAACATCCACCTCCTTAGTAACGGGGTACCCAAAACGAACGGTCAGAGTATCCAATCTAGAGGCTTGAAGAGAGGTGAATAACAACAAATGAGTAAAACTCAATGAATAGAACGTTTAAGCTTTGAGTAGGAAGGACCTCGCCTCGGAAACACGAAGGGTAACTCATCAACTTCACATGCCCCAAAACCATCAATTAATCACGCATACTTCTTACCACTCGTTGGCACATCAAATTCACATAACTATTTCACACGCAAAGTCTCGCTTCAAAATGGCATGCGACAATTGCACATTATAATCAAGAACACTCCATATCACATAATAATGCACAATGCATCCACACGTGTTCCAATTATTATGACTGCTCAAGGCCACGACTGACACTCGCGTCGGTGGTCTTTTGACGTAACTGGGCATCATCACACCCCATCGAGCACGACTTTGTCAATCAACCTCACTTGAAGACGGCATTCAATTAAGAGTTTCGTTCCGAAATCCATCCACGAACTGCAACCAAAATTCATCAGGCATCGTCCCTTGCAGTCATATGAATACGGAACCATATATGTGATCGAGCATGCATATCAATCACTCAAGCTAATTATTATCTTTCATTTAGGCCAATGCAAGAGTATTTCATACTCACGCACTTAGGACATCTAAATTCTGCACACATAAAAATGTACTAGAGTAATCACACGTGAGAGAAAATAGTGCATCTTTGAAATTGGGTAAATCTGGATTGCTTGCATAGTAACAGAAGTCTCTTCAAAATAAATAGTAAAAGAACTCCAAAAATTTCAAATTTTGGATAGGTCATAGAAAACAACTTGATAAACATTTCTAATGAAGAGCGTAAAACCCAGTTCAATCTATAATCATGTTGTTTTGTCATTCAAAGTTAGACCCGAAATCAGCTCACTAGAACAGACTATTCCATCCTCAAAATATATCTCTTTCAGTACCCAAATCACCTTAAAAAGTCTCGAAATTTTTATATGCTATAGACAGTAAAGTCCTTAACAACTTTTGTGAAAGAAGCTTGTTGAAAATAGATTTGGAAAAGTTTATAAAATTTAGGAAAGACAAGAAGGTCAGAGAAATAGCATTTCAGGACAGTTTAAACACGGTTTGAAGATGGGCTTCCGTGCAACACAAATGACCTCCAAAAATTCCAGATTTATAATGTTAAACTTCAAGACGTGAAGAACAACTTTTGTGAAGAGCACAACTTCAGATTCGGCCCACAAAAATCTCTACGAAAATAGTAAACTGAAGAGGTATAGTAACAACAAATTTGGTTTTCAAACCAAACTTCAAAGATTCAAACTCTAGTTGGTACCTACGAATCTTCAACCCATAAAACTCATTCCAAAAGGTCAAAACCAAGATGCAATAGCCACTTGAACATAAAAATCACACATGATAGAACAAGCTCAAATAAGACTAACCTAGGATTGATATGCGTAGAATAGTGCCCTAGTCAAGCTTTAGAGGAACCACTTACTAAACCGTTGAAACTACGAGCGTCAACACAGCACAGATGACACGGCGGCGAGCAGCTTGGCATGGCACGGCATGGATGGCACGGCGGTGACAGTGAGGACAGCGGCTCGGTGGTGAGTGGCGAGCGACATGGACTGTGGCGTGGCAACAAGCGGCGGTGGAGATGGTCGGCAGTGAGGGTGGTGGCATGAGAGAGGGAGAGAAGAGAGGGAGAAATGAAAGAAATGAGAGTGAGTGAGAGTGCGGAATGAGAGAAATGTGAGTGTTATCCTCTCAAGTGGTCTTACAAGAAGAGAGAGAGAGAGACCAATAATTCACTTGCACTCATGGCTCTAAGCTTACACTAGCCTAGCCTTTAAAAAAATCTCCATCAAGTCTTATTAATGCAAGACAAGAGCACATGCTAGAAGCTTAAGGGAAATCAATTCTAGAAGCTAACCAAGTGGACCCTCTTCTCCTTTCCTCCCCCCAAAAGTGGCGCCCAAGCTACTAAGATAAGACCAAAATTTGTCTCATCTCAATCATGGCTTCTAGAAGTTGCATTTAAATGAAAACTATAGGTTAATCAATCGTAGGACACCCACCATGCACATATTTCCTTAATGTGCAATATCCAAAAAAAATCAATCAAGGTCCAATGTGGCAAGAGAGCTTTACCCTCTTAATTGGCACCTAAACGAGACTGAATAATTCCAATAATGCATAATTAATCGGTATTAGATTGAGGATGTCACACTTAAGGTTAGGACTCGGTTGTATTTCCCATATGAAGTTAGGAGTTTTGGTGCAATTCTCTCCAATTTCAATTAAGTCGAAATGTCACTCAAACAATTTACCTCTAAGTCGAGGGTAGGGCACCTTGGCCAATTCAGTCCTAAACTTTTAAATTTTATCAATTGTGTCATAAACATTTTCACCTTTTTTTCTAATTGAGTCTATTCAGCCAATTTTTGCTAGAATTCATTGACATGGATGCCAGCCATTTTACATGGCCAGGCCGACCCTAACGTTGATAATTTTTAATAATATGTTAATATTTTATCCAGATTTTCTATTTATTTTATTATTTTGTTATTTTCTTGTTTTCTTGTTTTCCTTTTTTTTTTCAACCCTCGTTGGCCACCGGCGAGGTCCACTGGAAATTATTTTAGAATTGGACCTAAGATAATCTAAATTTTTTGTAAAAGCTCGAGCGCTCTTTTGTTAGGTCTATTGTTGATATAAAGAATTTTTTTAACCATTCTTAATCGAATGATTGACATGTACCTTATGCGATAGTTATATAACTGAATTCATCTATGTGACAACTATCGACCAATGACAGTTAAGCTAATGTTTATGTGGATATGTAAAAATCAGTCGTATACAATATAGAACAAATGTGGTCTTAGCTATCAAGCGATGAATCGACTTAGGACGAAACTTTTTTTTTTCGTTTTGTTATTTAGAGGTAAAGTAGTGATCGAGCCAGGGTTTATGGCCCTTACGCGTCATGCTGGTTATGAGACTGCCTATGAAGACCGCATGGTAATCTACTGAATCAAAACTTCTTTTGAAAATTCAAATTCTACAAAAAATTGCAGATGGTTTGAATAACAAGATTGGACTTGAGATAATCCCAATTCTCAATAAAATCTTGAGCATTGTCATGTTTAGGTCATTATCGGAATAAAGAGTTTTCAATCATGCTCGATTGAATGATTGACACGGGTATTATGAGATAGTTATCTAATGAAATCAAACCGAAGGTCAACCATATTAGTTGAATTATTTGTCATATTGTTAGTGGACCTGACAAAATCAGTCATATATCATATAAAAAGAATGTGCTCTTAGCTGTCAAGCAATGAATCGAATTGGGCCGAAACTCTTTTTAGGTTTAGTGGTCTGGTAGTGCCTCAGTCAGCTTGCGTGTACTTCAACTAGTCTACCTACCTAGATGATCTTAAGAGCGCAATCCTTATATTGGCTCGGTGAATTTAGGATTTTACTTATAAAGTACTCCCAACAATACTTAAATCCAAAACACCAAAGAGAAGGACAATCCCCTCACTATCTAAGTCAATACCTTACTAATTTATATATTTACGCGAAATGGTGGCAACATTGTTAGTAACATTAACCAAAGAATTAAGAGGTAATAAAAAAAATCACACCATTAAATTTAGGACGATTTTCAGATCCTCTATATACTTAACATCCTTATTTATCTGGTCTTAGTAACCTGAGTCATTATCTAATTTTGTTGCAAGTTTATTGAGGTTGGCTTGGAGCTCTTTTGGCTTGTAGGTTGACAACCAACTTTCAAGACTACTCTCTTTCTTTAAATTTGTGGTGACTGCAGAAGTGGTGCTAGAAACAACGAAACAATTAAGGCAAAAATACATGGAAGTCCTAAGATTTTCAAAAAGCGCAACCAAGTACTAAAAATTTCAAAAAGTATAATCTAATCCTAAAACTTGTCACGAAAGTGCAATTAAGTCCTAAGACTTAAAAAAAATACAATTAACGGAAGGACTTACTTAGATTAATTTGACAACTTTTAGGACTTGATTGCACTTTTTTAAAGTCGTAGGACTTAGTTACACTTTTGTAACAAGTTTTAAGACTTGATTGCACTTTTTGAAAGTTGTAAGACTCAGTTACACTTTTGTAATAAGTTTTAGGACTTGATTGCATTTTTTGAAAGTTTGAGGACTTCCAATACACTTTTCTGATAAGTTTTAGGAATTTCTATACACTTATCCCACCAATTTATGTAGTGGGGTCAGTGAAGGCTCAAAAGTTGGGGATGGGTCATTTATTTTTGTGTCAAAATATGCAAAAATGACATCTACATGACCTGATCCAAACAATCGTTAGGAGACTTCGGTCGTCACAGTAGAAGAGAGGATAATCAGCAGTGGAAGACAATTGCAGTCACGATTGTTTTTGTGCTGGCAATCTAACCTAGTGCTTCCCACAACGGATGACAATTTTTCTCGTGTTTATGACAATAGTTTCAGCTAGCTTGAGGTATCGAGGGATTTCGGCTCAAGAACTGGATATCAATTGTTCAAATCCCCTCAACTACGTTACGTGACTTTGTTAAAAAAAAAAAGAAAAAAAAGAATTTTCTGACCAAATTATGCGTTTCAAATGATTAGTGTGTTTGGAATGATATTCAAAATGCCTTTGCCATTCATTTCACTTGAAAGCTTTCTGAAACATCTCTTCTGAAGACAGACTTTGGGATTTGGTGTTAGGATTGCCAAATCCACGATCAAACTCTCTGACTGGTGCCATGTACATTCACAAATTAACAGGCGAATCTGATTGGATAGGAGCTTCGACCTTGATACCAGAAACATGTTCTCGAATTATCGTCTACTTTTTCAGTCCAATATCGTTATAATGATTGGGGTTTTGACATCCCACCTGCGGTTGCAACACCATGATGAATCGCGTGGGCTATAGGCATTCTATGATTTTTGTCTCCAACATTTCTATTGTTCTTTATAAGAACATAATAATTTTCTCTGAAGAAATTTTCTCCAATCATTGGTTCCTAACAAATGCAGATGTCACCCTTATTTAGTTATAGAAGTTTGCATGTGAATGATATTCACTGCTAATAACCCATCAATTGGAGACATTCTCAGAGGAAATTTCATTCGATTATAAATGAACGAAAGTATTGTACTTTTTTGTAACAGACACTTGAATGTTAAGATCGATTTATAAAGTTAATGTACTAAAGAGATGTGATCAACTCTTATTAGTTAACGAGTATTTACATAAAAGATTTCACCCAAATGTTTAAACTAATAAATAGAGGGAAACTACTTATGTGTATATATTTAATGCCCAATCAAATCGGTAATCAAGTGATGTGGGATGATAGTTTAAGAGACCTCCTCACATGCAAGTTAGATTAGAACCAAGGCATGTGGAATTGAAGAACTGGGAACCACACTATGCAAAATTAACCTAGGTTTTGACGATGTAGAAGTCTAACTTTGACACTATATCAAAATGTCCATTATAAAAGTATAAACTATTAGTTAAAGTGAGATATATTATTAAAAAATGTAAACTACCCCTCAAATGTAGCCAGATTTGGCCTAACACTCAAGCATGGAAATCAATAATAGGAAAATATATAATGGGCTCAGACAATTTAAAATTGAGAACTCTTACTCTAATACCAAGTACAATTTTAGAGGTTCGAGAATAATTGATATAAAATTTTAAATGATATATATCCCATCTTCATTTAATGAGTGAACATTTTGAGCGAAACTAGTTCCAACTAATTATATTGGTGGACTCAGACTTGGGGGCACTTTTACGGTGACCTCCGTCAATATAAGTTATCATGATTTTAAAACGTATCCTAACAAGATTTACTATGTCAGAAGTTCCAATCCACTAGTCAAACAAAATGAAATGGTATTTTAACAAATATGACTCATTCATATCATATTGGAAGCAATTTTATTGCATTATTGACTACACCAACTTTACGTACCTGTCCACATGTACATACACATCAACATTACTGTTTTTTAACAGAAGGACTGCTGAGCATCTTTGAACCTATGTTGAGTAGCATTTAGAAAACTTTGCGCACGTAAGAAAGGTAAGTTTCAGATATTCAGAATCTTGTGATGCATGGAATTTCTTACTTTTAATCTCTTGAAAAATCTATATTAAATGGGTTTGGGCGCTGATTCATTAGGTACTTTCTTCAGAATCAGTCTTTATTAATGTTTTTTTTTGGTTAGTTAATTGAGCTTTTATACTTTAATTTTGGTCCGATAAGTTCTTAACATTTGAAAAAATGTACAATCAAGTCCTACACTCGCAATTGGTAGATTTCTGAAGCCATAAATCCTACCTCTCTCCCATGTGGCCTTTTTCTAATCTACGTGGCACAATTCCAAGAGTCGCATAGGGTGTCCATGGTAAAAAATCCATGGGTGGCATGCTCAGGATTTGATTGCATCTTTGTTGATATGTTAAGGGCTTAACTGGCCAGAATAAAATGTTAAGGACTCAATCGAGCAAGTGATAAAAATGTTAAGGACTGATTCAACAATTATTCATTTGTCGATTCATCATTTTTGCAGAGGAGTACGACAAAAATTAGTGCGGACTTCGGGGGGAGTGCCTGCGCCACTGCTTAAAGTTCCCGTTTCTTCTAGTGGCAAACACCACACTGCAAGGAATGAGAGATCATAAGATAGTGGACGAAATGGAGGCGAAAAAGCTTACACTTGTTGGCATAATGCATGAAAAAAGAGAATGCCAAATTCTCTGGTATTGCTCAGCTCCACGTGGGTGGTTTAAAGTATATTTCCCTTTTATTTTTCTCTCCGATTTGATCCGTGTTTTGTGCTTCGTATTTACGGGATGGGTAAGAACACGGCACGCGAATTCATTTTCACTAAACGATAAGTTCTCGGGTTAGAAAATTGAAGGCACTTAATCAGTCACCAGGTATGGCAATTAAGATGTTGATTTTTAGGTTATCATTGGAGGAGTCATCACTAACCTACTTCAGATTTTTTGCAACTGGTGTAATTAGAAAACTAGACCCTCGTTTTCTATTATGTGCAAACTGGAGTGTAAATCATCAACTTAGGAACTGGAGATTACATGTTTGAATTGCTCCAAATCAGAGTCATCCGCATAAAACTAGGCTATGATTCAACCGACTTATAGGGCTACATGGTATTTAATGAGCCTCTACATAGCTTGATCTCCACGTCTCTATGCCCGGATTACAAGTGGTAGTATGTCAAGTGAATGCTATAGTCATGGAGTATTATATTGACGAAAAGTGTTGTGAAATGTGTCAAGTTTAAGTCCAAAAAGGAAACTTTCCCAATTTGAATAGGTTTTCTAGTTGAAAGTTTCCTATTTTGGATCCAATTCTTGTGTCTATATAAGAAGTGTGACTTCTTGTGAAGAGTATCTAGGAGGCGACTTCTTATAAATTACACCCTAAAGATATCAGAGTGTTAAAGCCAACAAATCTTATTGTTAAGATTTGTGAATTTCTTTATGAGATGGAGAGATTATTTCATGAGGAATTATGAGTCTAAACATTATATGAGTTATTTGGTGTAATTGAAGGCTAAGAAACACTAAAAACGTTTAAAAAACTCGAGTGTGGTTGTAATCTCCATTGCATTACTTGATCTATAATGAAATTCTTTGTTGCTCTCCCAGTGGACTCATGTCACATCAACAGAATCACGTAAAATCTAGTGTTTGATTTATTTTCTTGTTTTGTCTATTTTACTATTTGATTACTTGTTTTTGTAATAATTGATATTAGAGTTAGGCTTGATTGAGTTGAATCGAATTGGTGGGGACAAAAGAAGGAAAAGTGAGAATCCACAGATTTGATGGGAATGATTTTGGTTTCTAAATGATGTAGATTAAGGATTACTAATATCATAGGAATCTACACTTACCCCTATTTAGGAAGAAATGTATCACGCCCCGAACCCTACAAGCTTGCAACATCCCACCAATGGTCGTTCAAATGCGACATCCCATAACTAATGAGTAACACATGCGGAAGCAAACTTGAACACTCCATTCAACATTCAAATAAACGGGATAGTAAAAGAAACACCATATACATAAACATCGAAGCCATTATATAAACACATTGTCAACCCAAGAAAGATACACTTTACAAGCCTTACTAAAGGCAACTTCCTATCAGACTACTCGTATACATAAAAAGGAATTGGCAGTCGGGTCACCTTAGCTCCTCTAACAACAGGGGAGATCTAAAAGGGATGGAATATCCAAATCCATCATCAATCCTCATGATACCCTGAAGGTGTCTCCAGATTAGACACTAAGTAATCTGGATCGAATTCCAAATCACTAGAATCGATGTCCGGATCCGTAACAGTCCCGTCTGGAGGCTCGATGTCCATAGGGTCCCACACCTCGTGCCCTACTCCGTCATCTAGGGGTCCATCGAAACCCCTAATCGGTCCAACCAATTTATCTCCTTCTTGCATAAACCAGGCTAAGAAAGTGTGTGGCTTCCAAAACTCCAAACCTTCATCTACCCATACAGTCATCGTGTGTCTAATATACACCATATCCTACCCTACTAGGTGCTTGACCAACATGTGGTCCATATCCATCGGTACTCCAAATCTCTTGGGAGGACTAGTCATGTTCGGGGGTCTGAAATGGTTAATAACAACAACAATGAGATAAAACTCAATAAGTAAACTTCCTAAACCTCGCTTAGGGTAACACGTTCTTCCGGATCACCCTAAACATGCAATTCTAACTATTAAGGCAATTCAGAAGCAATCTCCTTACCTTGGCACTTCCAACCTGCAGTACATGGTAAACACTCTAATGAGCACACAACGATATCACCATACCACACGTGGTCACAAAACACATACAACACATGGCCTTGCAAAAACATGCATATCGACAATTAATAACCTAAACCTGCTCAAATATCAATTTCGATCACATAGTATTCCCCAATGCATAACACATGCCTAGTTGTCCAAATTATTAACAATCCATCGAGCCACACCGAACCCCCCGCCGATCTTTTGGTCTGGCCGGGCATTGTCCTGCTACTTCGAGCATGGCAATGTTTGGGATCAAACACCCCCTGGCAAGTCGGGTACCAGACGGCATTCCATTTAGGAGCATCGATCTAACCTCCACCGCGACACGACGTTATCTAGAACCCACACCTAGAAGGCATCCAAACTCACGCCGGGTATTGTCACGCCCCGACTCAGAATCAAGATCGATGCTTATTCACCGATTACGATCTGTTCGAGCCCGTGACTCGCGGACATGAATTAGTATGTCCCATTCATTTAAATGTGCAAACGGAAGCAGTATTAAGCGAGACATCACAAAACATCATAAGCAAACATCGCACGTTATATTTATATGATTTGTGCTTATTTTAACAAAGCCATCTTTCAAGCTCTTGCAAACCACGCATATATTTTACACACCTATTCTGAAGGCATTTCCGAACAAAGGCCGACTATGAACAACAAAATTTCAGCTTGGGGTGATTCTACTCCCACTACTCCATCTCTTCGTGCTCCTATTTACTCGTGCTACTCGTCCCCATGACCCGTCTGCTTGGCCGTCTCATGCCCCACCTGCGACATGCCCCAGAACCAACCCGTCCATACCGCCAAAGGGGTCGTTGAACTCACGCAAGGGTCTAATCCAATCTTCATTAGGCAAGCGGTACCACGCTACATACATGTGGGGGACCAATTCCTCGAGGCCCTTGTCCACCATAACATAAGTTGTAATCCGACGGTAGGTGCGTCCCTCATAGGCATCGATCACTATGAGCAACTTAGCTCGCATCTATACAGGGTTGCCGAAACGGGTTAGGGAAGACGCCATCCTATGGACCTGAAAAATGAAAACAATGGGGGAATAAATTGGGAGACTCAATAAGTGAACTCACTAATGTCAAGCAAGAATGAATTGATCGCTGTTAACATGAGTTGGCTCTTACTGCACCAACATTGATGACAAATCAACAGCAAAGTTCATGCTAAGGAATAACAAGAGAACATCAAGCATGGCTACCTCACGTGGATATCACAGTCAAGCCCCGTTTTCTATATCAAGATGTGAACATCAAACACGAAACATAAGCAAACCATGGAAATAACCAACTATGATCAACCAAGTGATCGAGAAATAGTCCAAGCAATCACATCACAATGCATCTCAACTTCATTTCCTGATATTAGGAAATTCACTTATACAACACGATAAAACTAGAACAAGAAAGTAAGAGGCATGTGGTGGACATAGGAGTCTTGGGCAGGTCTCGGGCGTCCTCCCTAGTGACCGAACAAAAAGGGGACAAAGTAGATAGTGATTGGTGAAACTATAGGCGTGGAACAAGGAAGCACGAAAATAAGTGGACGAGTTGTTGGCCGGTTAGTTTGTGTGTGAGTGTATATGTGTGCCTGTGGGCTCCATTCAAGCGGGGTCTCTACTATATATAGTAGTCCTCCCAAGTCTTTATGCAGAAGAGACAATGCTATAATGATATGGCCCCTCAAGTCAAGTGCCATGATGAACTTGATCTAGAGAAATCTTGAGCATTAATGGCATTAATGAAGAAAGGCCAAAATAAGATAATAACATGATTTAGCAATTCTAAGCCATTAATGGCTCTATTTCTCTCTTTCTTCTCTCTCTCTCTCTCTCTCTCTCTCTCGCTTTCTCGGTTTCTCTCGTCTTCCTCCCTCCTTGGCCAACTTTCTCTCTTGTCCTTAGCTAATTATTAGTGACCATGAGTCACCATGCTTCCATTATGAGGGTGGGCAACTCATATGATCTCAATTATGAAGGGGGGACATCTAAGCTAAGTTCCAATAATGGTGGCTTTTAGTGGAAAATTTTGACTTGGTCAAATTTTTGTCTCTTAGCTCCCTCTATTTTCTCAAGCGTGAGGCCTTTTTCTAGTACTCTACAAATGTTGGTTTTGCTCACAAATAGTTCGAATCAATCAGCTTACATGATACCTACTAATCGATGCCTAACTTGTAACTTCGCATTATAATCATTTTACTTATTTTCCGAGGGTTTTTTGCGACAAAACACACTTATTATACCCGTTCGATTCGAGGTTTGATGTAGGAAAATCTCCAAATATGACCAAACACATCCAAGCAAAAGTTTAAGTCTAATTATGCAAGTTTGGGCTAATCAAGTTGCCCAGGTGCATGGCCTGTGCAATCGGGCCTGGCCGGGCGCAAGGCCGAGCACACTACTAGGCTACACGGGCACGTGGCCGAGCACATAGGCGCAGTGCTAGGCTACACGAGCAACGCGTCGAGCATGATGCCAAGCCATATAGGCAAGAGGCCGGTCCGTGGACTAAATACATGCATTGGCACATAAATAGGCACCATGCATGGCCCATGGCCAAGTCTCTTAGGGCACGAAACTAGGTCAGAGCCAAATTTGATAGGCATATTGTCTGGCACAAGGGTCAGGCACAATGACTGGTACACAACCGGTCCGTGGCCTAGCTAACGAGCACAATGACCGGTTATATTCGGGCACAAGGCCTGGCCAGCGTGGCTGGCATAAAGCCTAGCCTGCAACCAAGCCATTAGGCTCGTGGCCTAGTACATAGCTCGTCCATAGCCTACCCAACTTGACGCAATGATCCGTGGCCAATTTACGATCGATCCACGTTCGAGTGTTGACGACCCATGATCGACCATAGGTTGTCATGTAGTCTCGTGGAATCCAGTATCCCAGAATCAACTCATGTTCATCTGTGACCGATGCATGGCCGTACAGTATCACCCGTGACCGATACATGCTGACGCGACACTGATTCATAGCTTTTTCGGACCATCCCACTAACAACCCTTATGATCGAAGAGTCAATCCACAGTCATATCACTCTACTCGCCTTGCGTGATCAGGGAGTTATTCCACTATCAATCCCTAAACCAATTCATGAACAATCTTTCAATCGAATCATGACTAATCCTCTATATATTCGTTCCTACCATATTGTCCGTTCCATTACCGACCCTCTGGTTAGACTGCTTGCCTAATCTATCACCATTTTCCTTTGGCCACTGAAGTCCAAATTAAGGGATGTCACAAGTATCGTCTAGAACTCCTGCCTAAACGAAACTATTATAACCATGCACACACATCATTTACTCAATGTCAATTCTTATCTTTGCGATTTAGCCAATACAGAGTATTTATGACGTGCATTTCTCTACGAACGAACATGTCATGAATTGTACCCGTTTCAATATCAAACATAATTAACTAATTAAAATCAACCATTGAATCACATGATCAGCCATGATTAACCACACAATCTACCATCAAGCCACATGATCAACATCTAACCATATGATCTACCATCAAACAACCATGATCAATCACAACTAAGTAAGATCAACCATTGGTTATTTGAATCAGCCACTAAACAATCATGATCGGCCAAATTAAACCACATGATCAATATTAAGCACATGGTTAACTATTAGCACATGATCAGCCATTAATCGGCCATGATCAGCCATTAATTTAACTAATCAACCACAATCACATGATCATCCCTTCATGCCTCACGTTCAGCCCTTCAAACCACATGATTAACATGCTCATCCACTAAACTAGTTTAATCAGCCGATAGTCCAACTTGATCAGCCACTAATCTAGCTTAAACGGCCACCAATCTACTCATAAATTAATCCATTAGTCACCTATCAACCTAATCAAGGTTTAAAAAGTTACTTACCACTAAACTAAGCTAACTCAGGCAAACAAGGGGCAGCAAGTGGTGATGGTGGCTGGTCACGGCGTGAACACGGCTAGAGGCAGTGGTTCACAGTGAGATAATGGCTAGTCAATGATGGTGACGGTGGTGGAACGATGGCTGGTGGTGGTGTGATAGCGGTGGACAGTGGTGCTTGGCCAAACAAGAGGGAGAGTGTAAGAGTGAGTGAGTGTGATGGGTTGATCTGAACAATAATGGAAGAGAGAGAGAGAGTAAAAGGGGCCGAAAACTCTATCCAAAATGAAGGGCTAGAATTACCTTTTGGTCCCCAAGTCAAGATCTAAAGGCTAGAATTTAATCTTCTAAGACAAACCAATCGAGGACAAACAAGAAAATAACAAAAGACAAGAAGGGAAAATTTGTCTACGCTAGTTAGCCACATAAGGAAGGGTACAAAGACCAAAATGCCCTTCCACACAACAAAGAGATCCTAAAACACTTAGGGGTAAAAGGGTTTTTTTCAATTTCCGGTCCAAATTTCACTTTTCAAAGAATTTCAAAGTGAACCGATAACTAAGTGGGCTTAATGAGGTGACGTCCAATAGATTAGTCTTGATATCCTTGAAAGTTCGATACCCAAGTTCGGATTCTAATTCATAGCCAAAATCGATCAATTACGACTTAAGTGTATCTCAAACTAACGAGCCGCTTTTAGGAGTTACGCGTATTCAATTCGTGGTTGATTCGATATCAAACCACGTTTAAGTTTACTCAAGCCATGGTGACTTTGGTTGTCATGTAATTGAGAGGGTAAATCACTAGTTCCAAAGGACACAATCATTAAAAATTGGCCTAGGGTCGTTTGAAGTCTATACAATAGTCAAACTGAATCACATTCGATTCAATTGTATAACATTGGCAAATCGTTCCATAACCATGTCTTGATCGGTATATAATGGGCCAAAATTATCCCTTGTCAATCCTTATGGTCGAAGTGTCAAACTATGGTCAAGTCCTTAGGTCGTGCGTACTTAAATTCCTAATTAGCCTTTCCCTAAAAGTTAATCCTCTCATGAGTAATCAGTTTTGACCGAAATTTAACTAAAAGTGCATCGATGAAATATTCATTTCACAAATCCCGAAAAGGGTCAAAATTCAGAATGTCACAAAATGAGAGTTGATTAAGCAAGCTAAATGGGAATTGTTGGATAGATAATTGGTGTTATTTGGCTAATGTTGGCTCGTAACGTCGCGTTTAATATTGTGAAAGAGAATACCTCTATGGGTTTGATCAAAGCCCTGTTAGACATGTACTAGAAGTCCTCTGCGATCAATAAGGTCTACTTGATGAAACGTATGTTTGACTTAACGATAAGCGAAGGTGCATCAGTTGTTGATCATATTAGTAAATTCAATGTGATGTTAGTCAATTGAGTTCAGTTGAAATTGATTTTGAAGTGAGATACGTACTTTGATTCTATTATCCCCATTGCCTAGTAGTTGGAATACTACTATTACTGCTGTTAGTAATTCCTTTAAGTTAACAAGCTTGACATTTATTAGGGTTCCTGATTTGATTCTGAGTGAGGACATCCGTAGGAGAGAATATGATGAACCTCTATCTACTGCTTTTTTTTGTTGAATATATCTACTGCTTTAGTAGGTAAAAGTAGAGAAAGAACTAATACACTTGCTAGCAGAAGTAGTATAAACCTGAATAAACGTAGTCAGTCTAGGATTAGTGCTGTAATTAATTGGAGTTGTGGCAAAAGGGGGCATCTTACATTGGATTGCCTTAAGCTAGAGAATGAGAAGGGTAAGGAAATTAGAGTTGAGTCTGCAAATGATATTGCAATTGTAGCTAATAGTACTTTGGATGGTTTTGATCATGTCTTGTCCATCATTGAGGACTTATCATTTAATGAATAGATTATGGATTCTTGTTGTTTGTTTCACACAACACCAAATAGGAACTAGTTGACCACTTATCAATGCATAGATAGTAGTAAAGTGTAGTTAGGGAACAACGCTAAATGTGATATTGTGGCTGTTGGCGATGTCAAAATGAAAATGTATGATGGTAATACGAGGACATTGATTGGAGTGAGGCACGTTCCGGAGTTGAAGAATCCTTAAGTGCCCTACATTTAGCTGGGTGTCGATATACTTTAAAAAGTGGAATTTTAAAAATTATTTGAGGTTCCTTGATGATAATGAGAGGAATCAAGCGCGGTGGCCTTTATAAGTTTCAAGTAAGATAATGGCAAATTTCGCTATGAAGACGTCAAATGCATCTATTCGAGAGTATGAATTGTGACATATGAATTTGGGGTACATTAGTGAGAGAAGCATAAAGGTTTTGAGTAAAAAGAATTTGCTATGTGGTTATGTGGCTGATGAACTGAATATATATAAGCGTTGTGACTTTAATTAAAGATGGAAAGTGCAATTTAGTACATCTTTTAGGGAAAGCACAGAGATTGCAGAGTTAATTCACTTAAATGTATGTAGGTTTTTCTCGATTTTTTTCAAGAATGAGTGCCAGATTTATGCTAATAGTTGTGAATGTTATGATGAGGCATAAATTTGATGTTGTTGTTAGGATCGAGATAGCTTTTATCAAAGATGAGACTGGTAAGATGATCAAGCATGTGCAAACTGACAACAGCATGAAGTTCTGCTTGAATTTGTTAATTGAATTTTGTATAAAAGAAGACATAGCGAAACATTGCACTAGTGCTAATGAGCCACAACATGTTGCAGAGTTAACGAGCACAACATTGCTAGAGATGACCCATAAAATACTCTCTAATGCTAGTTTGGCTAAGAGATTCCCGGTGGATGCACTAAGTATGGCAAGCTAGCTAGTGAATAGATCTCCATCGATTGTGATTGGATGTCGAACTCTCGAAGAAGTACGGTCAGGTAACATTCCTGATTATGTTGTTATTAGAATATACAGTTTCCCATGTCACGTTCAAGTGAGTGATCGTAAGCTTGATGGAAGGGAAAGAAAATGCATGTTCCTAGGCTATGGATAAGGTGAGCAAAATTATTGATTATGGTGCTAGAATTAAATTCACTTGTAATTAGTAAAGAAGTTATATTTGACGAGTCTCTAGTACTACTAGGTATGAGTGGTTGCACAGTGTTTATACAGATCTGGACGATATTCAGCTCAAGATGGAATTGCAACCAAAAACTCCTAAAGTAGTGAGTACTAGCGGAGTAATGTATGTATATGATGATTATAGCAAGGTGGAGCCTATAGAGTCAATGGTTGGTATAGCTGCTAAATTTAACAAGGTGTGCATTTGATCTCTTAACAAAATATGGATGTAATGGTGGTTTTGTTCTATCTGTGGTAGAGAAGGTTATGTCAGAAAATCATTGTGGAGTAGTTAAAGGTGCAAGTGGAGGTGGTGTTATAATGAGATCCACGGTTATCACGAAATTCAAGCGAGGCTTGGACTTGGAAGATGTCTTTGGTAGTTGAGCCCATGAGGAGTGTGGGAGAGTAGAACAAAGGCTGTATTCTTAGTGAAGTGATTGTGACTTGGCTCAAATATCAGGCCAAGATAGTGATTGTTGAGATATGTCTCGAGTTCAAGCCTGAAAAGGAAATTTCCTTAATTTGAATAGGTTTCCTAGTTGAAGGTTTCATAGTTTTATCTTATTCATGTATATATATCACAAGCGTGACTTCTTGTGAAGAATATCTAAGAGGTCTTTTGAATTACACTCTGAAAATACCCAAGAGTGATGATGCTAATAAATCTTGTGGTAAGATTTGTGAAATCCTTTATGAGATTGAGAGATTATTTTGTGAGGAATTATGAACCTAAACACCGTATGAATTATTGAATGCAAATGAGAGTTAGGAAACACTAAAAGTGTTTAAGTGGTTTGAGTGTTGTTGTAATTTCCATTGTTCTGTTTGATTTATAGTGAAATTCTTTGCTTCTCTATTCGTGGGCGTATGTCACATCAACCGTATCACGTAAAATTTGATGTTCGATTTATTTTCTTGTTCTATCTATTTTAGTGTCCGATTGCTCCTTAACAAAAAGATAACTGCCTATCTAATTTTAGTTCCTCACGTTTGCTGCATTTGATGCATATTTGGCAGCCAAGCAGAATCTATATAAAAAAATAGTCATGCTAAAGAATTGCTCTAGGGGAACCTATTGAACATAAATAACAAGGAAATGCTCGATTATCTAGTAATTAAATACACATAACATCAAAAAGTCGATGCATAGAAAATCGCAGCATTTCCTTCGGTTACTGCGCTGAAATATGTAGATAGCGGCTGCTACAAATAATTAGATACAACTTTTCTGAAGGCGTAAAAATGTAAGAATAATGTTTCAAATGAATTGGCCGCTGTACAGTAGACTTAGGACTTTTTGAACAATTTTCCCAAAGGAATGTCAAGATTTAAATCTCTCTCTCTCTTTTTTGCCAAATCAGATATGAATTATTCACATGTGCTATAATGCCTCGTTATACAAACCGTTTTTCCCACACAAAAAAATTAAGGTGCTAAGAAATGTGTTAACATTGCATATATATCATATTTTTTTACAGAATGATTAATATCAATACTAACTCCTTGTGCTCGGGAGCTAATTCTGCTCTACTCCAGTGAAAGAATCCACATTATCTTTTTGCCTTAACAATAATGGGTCACATAAAGCCTTATTTTTTTTTTCAATTATCTACTTTCGATATACCATCCAATGGCTTTTTTTTGTATTTGTCATACTCAAACTCTCAACTTACTTTCAGACTTTTACCTTATCTCTTTGCAGAGCGTGAGAGTCAAAATCCATATTTAAAACTAAATATATCCATCCCTAGCCTCCTAATAAGATGGAGAGTCGAACTTCCCATCTCCTTCTTCCAAAGTAAGAAAGGTGGGTATTGAGGCAAACCCAATGGTTCATTCAATGGATTTCATTCATTCCATTATTGAGGTTATGGAGGGAAAATGTCATTTCATTCATGACGTAATACTTAAAAGAACATCCCAAAGTTAGGAAGAACGTCACAGCATAGCCTGAGTGGCACACTAACCTTTTGTGGAATATAAAGACACAGAAGAGAGAAATCAAACTTAGGTGGTGACAAAGGGTCTATATTAAGGGAATTGACCTTACGATGATTGATGTCGGCAACGCTTTCACTTCTAAGTGCTTGTCGACGCTTATCTTTAGGGCCCCCCCTCAGTACGTAGGAATGAGGCGAGCAAAAAAAGATAAAAGAAAACGGAAAGAATCACGAGTAATTGAAACACGAATTAATTTGAAAATTATTGCATTTTGTGACGCATCAGAATTTTTTTTTTTTGTCTACCCTACTTTACCTCTCAGACTTTTGTCATGCCTTTATTGGAGATCGTGGAAGTTAAAACCAACATCTAAAACTAAATGTCCCTACTCTTAATCCCCACAATAAAGTGGAGAATTGAACTCCTCACCTTCCCCTTCCCAAGTAGGAAGGGTGGGGGCAAATCTTAGTGGTTGACGCGTCAAAATTGGAATGTATCTTTTTATGGTGTCATTTTTATTGTTTTAAATTGTTATGTATAACGTAAATTATGTTAAATCTACTTACCATATCAAATTTTACTTTATAGAAAAGTTACCAAATCCGAGATTTAGTTAACGATCCACTTGTCAGCTTGCCTTTTAAATCAACCCATTTGCAATGATTGTCACTCATTCCTACCTCTCCATGGTTAAGAAACGGTCCAATTAGGCTAATCGTTCGGTTACAGTGCATTTGTAACGATGCCTTAATAGCCACAAATCTTACATTATGTTAGTTGGATTCAGCTGGGTACAAAATTTTCAAAATTAATTGTAAAAAAAAGGCCCTTATGCTGCAAAATCACGAAAGCTAAACCCTTTAAAAGAATAATAAAGTCAGAACCTCATCAATTAGCACAGTATTTTAGAACAAAAAAAAAAACTTAGCACAATATTCAGCAGCTATAGGGAACAAAAGTTAACGTAAAATTCTTCCTTTCATATATATTTTAAGTTTCATGCTTTGTACCAAGATATATTAGTAATATGTTACCCACAATTTCCAAAAGAGAAACAGAAATTTTAATTAAATTCAAGAACTTAAAGCTATATGAGTGTATTGCTAGCTATGTGACAGACTAGAGCGAGACGAAATATATAGTGACGGTGCACTTCACAATGGCAAATGAAAAGCCATAGACCAAAGAACAAGACAAAATATTTTGTAGACTTTATTCTAAGGTGGAATATAAGAAAATCGATAGAAATTTTGTAAAAGATAACATTTATTCAAGTAAACTTGCGTAATTTGATAAGTTGGATTCGTCTTTGATTCCATGTCATGTCTCCGATTCCATATTTCTCATATTTGAGTAGTTGCTTTTGTAGACTAGCTAGTCTCACCAAATCGTCAAACTAGTAACACATAATTTAAATCAGTACAGACGAGGTGTTCATGGCTAGAGCAAATAATATTGTGCTAGTGATAGGTTTGAATGAGGATAGTAGTCAAGTATATGAGTATTGTACCTTTTACACATTATAATGATTTAGCAACAATGAGATAAACCTCGGGAATTCTAATCTAACAATGACTAAGCAGAACAATATTTCTTTAACTCACAGGAGGATTGACTATAATCTTGAAATTTTTTTTCTTTTGATTTAATTATTCATAATCTTAGGTAAATAATCCTCCATATGTTATTTTGAAAAAATTCCAATTTACATCTACATTTCCTTTTCCATTCCATCTCATTCCAGTTTTCCAAATAGTTTCAAGAAATGGAATGAGCTTTCCATTCCCATTCCAATGGTTTCATTCCCAAGTACCAAACATGCCCTAACGGCAATGCTAGATGCATTAAGAAAGCT
Organism: Syzygium syzygioides; assembly: GCA_031216285.1. NCBI lineage: Eukaryota > Viridiplantae > Streptophyta > Magnoliopsida > Myrtales > Myrtaceae > Syzygium > Syzygium syzygioides. The sequence goes on along the minus strand of CM062243.1, from coordinate 17,338,991 downwards.
TACCAAAATGCCATTACAAAGTGATGCGACAATGGGTGGAACTCAATGGATGATTCCCACCTATTTTCGTACTCAATTGGAAGTTGCCATACCACTAATTAAGTTTTTTTGGTCGAACACTAACTAAGTTTTAGTAAGATTTTTTTCGACAAAGAAAAAGTTAGTAAGATCCTTTAGTACATCTAGCATATCCATGTCTTCAAAATGTTTGCAAATGTTTACTTCTCAATTTGAGGGTGCATTTATTTCATGGAAAACTTCATTGATAAATTAAGTTATTTTTCATGGAAATTATTTTCAAGGAAAATGGTGTTAGTTTTCATTGTTTAGTGGTTTAAAACGAGTGATTTTCTTCTTGCCAGAAGGAAGTTGTTTTCCCTAAATCTATGCTTAATGATTTCAATCCATAATTCCGATAAAAAAAAACATTTCATTCCATAAAAAAAATTTTCCATTATCCAAACACTAGAAAATCGGAAAATAATTTTTCGAAAACAGTTATCCTTCAAACAAATAGATCGTACGATTAAAAGAAAATTTAATTTTTTTTATTTATTTTGGAGATGCTCACCTTATTAGAGATATATATATTTGTTATATTATGTGATTCTGTATATTATTATGTGATTTTGTATATCTTCCTTGATTTGTTTCTTCATATAATCGTTATGTAAAGCTCATAAATAGTCTCGTGTACTATTTCACTAGCTAATGTACAAAATATTAGTTTTATTCTTACTTTCAACTTGGTATTGGAGCTGGTGTTACTTGAGGTGCACCCATTGAGTCTACTACACGGTGGCCACCACGATGCCAGCCGTGTCGCTATCGATCCTTCACCAAGACTAAAGCTTCTAGTTGCTGTTTGGCATAATTCCATTGCTCATTATAAAAAATTGTCACCACCATCGGACTTACCGCCCTTAGACAAACAAAATACTGAAATGTTGTTGCCAATGGACAATGCCACATGCGCCGCCATGCACCGTCGCGTTTCGGATCAGGAAAACTAGCCACTATTCCATGGTGATTTGAACGCCTTTCGCCACGACTTTCAAAAAACAAACACCGACCCTTGACTCACGGTCTTCTGTCTAGACAATACGTGAAGTCTCACCGCCAAATTCCACTAGACGCACCTCCACGTGTCGCCAGAAGGATCTGTTCGTGAGATCCATGCACCTCCCTAGAAAACCGTGCGTGTACATGCCACGAGATCTTTGCTTTGCTAACATCTTCCACCATGTCACCTTTGCTCTGCTGACATCATCCAACGCGTCAGTGCCACGTTAGCTCTGCTAGTTGACCATCGATCGGGTCAAACCCGACCAGATCATTGGCTGGTTCAAACCAACCGGTCGAATCACTTTTGTCGCATTTCTGACCGGTTCAATTGTTTTTTGACCGGTTTTTGGTGATTTGTGACCGACTCCTGAGGTATTTCAGTGTGTTGAGTTCATTTTTGGGCTAATTTTCTCCATATCTACTCTCTAGGTACTATGTTTCTCATATTTATTGTCCAATCTACTATGTTTAACAAGGTGAAGTGCATATAATGGGCAAATTTTGTAAGCATAGTCGCCAACATGGTCATATGGCATCCCATTGCTATCAATTAAGATATAAGCAACCTACGGAGGATAAACAATCAACTTCGAAGCCGAGGTTCACATGCACATCCATCTACCAATGCTGTTGCTTTAGATATATCTCCCAATGAATTGTCGATCGGTTTCTTAATATAGGATTTCTATTCTATTCTTTGAGAATTTGGTACTTTTAGCTCCGCTATCTCTCCCGCTATGTCTATCGCGTCTATCGCTTCAAGTAAATTCGATTCATGGTAATTTGATTCCACTTGTTGCAATCAAATGACATCAAATTCTAATTTGTTTTGGTCGAAATCCTTTCATTCACATGCACCTACTATTCATACAGCTGATAATTCTCTAATGCAAGTCAGCCATACAAGACACATTTCCACATCCACCTTGCCCTTACCTAACACTTTTATGGTTTCCAAACTCTCTCTAAATTTAATTTTAGTTGGATAATTATGTGAACTTGGCTTTGATGTTCACTTCTCTCCTCTTGGTTATCATGTGCAAAATCCATGGATGGGATAGACCATTGGAACTGGCCGTAGAGTGGGATGCATATTTGAGCTCATTTCCTTAAACATTCCCAACTCTTATGTTGGTTGTGCTGCCACAGTGTCATCTGAAACTTGGCATTCTCAGTTAAGTCATCATTCTTCTTCTAGATTAAAATCTTTGATTTCAAGTGGTCATTTAGGCTATGTTGATGACAAATATTTTGATTGCTTGCCTTGCCAATTAGGAAAACATCATACCTTGTGATTTGATCTTAGTAAATCTATCTCTCATGCTCCCTCTGATCTAATTTACTATGACTTTTGAGGACCTTCTCCAACACCCACCATGGGAGGCTCTCGCTATTTTATCATTTTTGTTGATGATTACTCTCGTTATACCTGGCTTTATCTTATTAAAAATCGATCCAAGCTTACTCATATCTATTATGATTTTGTTAACATGATATAAACACAATTTTCTAAGGATATCAAGGTTTTTCGTACTGATAATGCCATAAAATATCAAGACATGGAATTTCTTAGAATTCTCCCAATAGGGTACTCTTATTCATTGTTCATGTCCAGGCACTTCCCAACAAAATGGTCACATAGAACATAAACATAGACATATCTTAGATGTTACACGAACTCTTTAAATCTCTACCTCGTGTCTAAAAAAGTTTTGGGGGGAAGCTTGTCCCACTACACTTTATGTCACGCCCCGAATTCGGCGTGCGCGCAACATCCCGCTTAGGTTGATAATAGTGCGACGTCCTAGGACTCGTTGTCGACCCAAAGAAATAGTAACGATCATGCACAAGCGGAAACGAAATCAAACACCCCATACAACAATTCAATTACACGGCATAGTAGAGAACTTGCTTGAACACATAGCAACAAATATGTTCATACACTTGGCATACTTACAACATTTATTTACACAACCTTGCACTAGGCCACTGACATCAAACCACGTTCATAAAAAAGGGACGGTGGTTGGGTAGCCTAACTTCACTACCAAAAGGAGTGCACAACATACGGGAGCATTAAACCTATCTTTAATCCCCATGGGACTCTGGTGGTGTCCTCGTGTCTTCCAAAACATCATGAGGCTCAGGGGTCTAAAAAATTTATAATCAACTATGAGAACGAGTCTCAATAAGCGAACAACCTAAGCCCTGCATAGGCCAACACGTACTTCCGAACAAGTCTAAGCATGAGATTCAAACTATCAACATGCTGCAACAAACACAGACATCCCTACCTCATCTCGGAACATGCACAAGTCCTGCATGTTAGTCAAATCGCTATAATGCAGCAATAACTCACGAACACATACAATCCTGGATATGACTTACACATGCACGTGTGCTAGCAATAATCCAAACACGATCACATCTCAATCTTGATACACTGGATACATCAATGCACAACACACACCCGTTCTTCCATTCAGATTATTCATGACCCGCGTAAAACACATCAGACTGGCAGTCTTTCAACTTAACCAGGCATCGTCCTACATAATACGCCTCAGGATGGGTTCAATCCCCGCGTAAAGACGCATTAGGGCTCAGGTGATCACACTTACACTCCATCACATAGTTTATTATCTTTTCCACGTGTAAAGATGCATCAGAGTACTTAGGTGATCACACACGCCACATGACCCATTCAATTCCATGTCATTCACGCGCTTGAACATCACTCGAATGTACTCAATCACCAGTAATGCAAATTAGTTCACACGCCTACCAAATCAGCCACGGTTCTACCAATTAAAGCCATAAACACACATTCACAATCAGTCACTCCCTCATGTGCAACAACCATAGCGAAAGGTTCCCAAGAGAGAGAAACCAAATTTGCATAAAATTGGGCTTAAAATTGACAATTGCACAGTAATCGAAACTCTTTTGAAATAAATAGTAATTCAACTCCAAAAATTCTGAATTTTGAATGTCATTGAAAATATCTTGATAAACATTTTTCATGAAAGACATGAAATCCAATTCCAACTGCAAATAGCTATTTTTATCACCCAAAGTCAAATCGAAAATTAGCCCATCAGGGCAGACCATTTGGCTTTATAAATCCCTTTCAATAAGTATCCAAATATCCTTAGAAAAACTTGAAATTTTTATATGCCCTAGACACAAGTGTCGTTGACAACTTTCATGAAGGAAGTTTGTTGAAAAGAGTCTGGAAAATTTTATAAAAATTCAGAAAGACACGCTAGTCGAGTGTATAGTAAATCCGGCAGAGTGGTAACAGTCCGAAAATGGACTTCTGAGTACCCCAAAAGCGTCTCCAAAAATTATAGATTTAATATATGACATACTTCAAGATGTTAGGGTCAATTTCTTTGAAGAACACTTCCTAAAATTCGGTCCACATTTTTTTTTTGGTAACCCAGGGAACCCCCGCACGGCCGACAGCCGGGGAGTAAACCCTGGGGGCGACAGTGCTAGCCACCATACACGTGCCACCGGTTAAGTCACCCTGCGGCGCCCGGGATTCGAACACTCAACCTTTTGCGAGAGGAAGAGTGCGCGCTCTAGCAGCGCCACCCAGGTGGGTGGTTAAAATTCGGTCCACATTGATCTCTACAAAAATAACAAAACACATACACATAGCAGCATGAATCCGAGAATCAACCAACATGAACCATTTAACAATTCAAGCTCATCTAACCACTAAACCAACTATCTACAGCCATGAATCAGCCCCTAACATGTCCATTAGTAACCCCTTAGCCTAGTCAAGAATTAGAAAGCCACTTACTATGAGTCTAAGCTTGAGATAAGCAAGATTAGTCCAGCAAGCAGCTGCTACTCCAGTGGTCGGACGGGAAGGACGATGGCAGCTCCGGTCACGGCAGTTCATGGCTAAGGTGAGCACAAACTAGTGGTCACGGTGAAGAGTAGTGTTGGCTTTGGTGGTGGCTGGTAAGGCCAGAAAACGGCAAGGAAAGAGAGGGAAAAAGAGAGTGGTGGTGGTGTTGTGCGAGATCAGCTGTCGATGGCTATTCCGGTGGCTCACAGTGGCTGGTGGTGGCTGAGAAGGGCTGAGCAGGTTAGGCAAGGGGGATAAGGAAAGCTTCAGCCGAAAATGGAGGGTGAGGGAGGAGAGAGAGTGAACAAGAGAGAATGAGGGAGAGAGAGAAGACTTGATCAGATTGTTTCACTAACCCCACTAAAAACCCCATCATCCACCCCACTCACTCATCCAAAGGCTCACATTCTATCCCGTTTTCCAAGTCAAGATCCAAGGGTCCATATAATTCCTCACATTATTTTCCTAAAATTCCTAAATGGCACACAAAATAAATAATCAAGATAGGGAGGGGCATACTTGTCCATGAATTTCGGCCAAGGGAAGGAAAGCCCATATGTCCAAATTGCCCTTCAACCTTTTAAATGAATTCAAATAATCCCAAGGGCAAAATGATCATTTTCCACTCCCGATCCAAATTTCACTTTTTCGATAAATCCAAGTGACCCTAAGGTTGGCCACGTCAAATGTGATGTTGTCCAATGAATTAGTCGTGTCTTTCGAGAAATTTGATTCCCAAGTCTGAATTCCAAGTAATGGTCAAATTCGATTAATTGAAACTTTAGTGTGTCTCAAACTAACGGGCAGCTTTTAGGAGTTGCATGTATCGACTCATGGCCAATTCAATATCGGGCCACATCTAAGTTCACTCAAGCCATGGCGCCCTCGATTGTCATGTAATTGCGAGGGTCAATCACTAGTTTCAATCGACACAATCGTTTGAATTAGGTTTAGGATTATTCGAAATTCATACAATGGTTAAGCAGAATCACTCGCGATCCAATTATACAACATTTACGAATCGTTCTATAACCATCCTTGGATTGGTCTATAATGGCCCAAAATATCTCTTCGTTAATCCTTATGGTCGAAGTGTCGATTCACAGCCAAGTTCTTAGGCCCACGTACTTAATTCCTAGTTAGTCATTCCCTAATGGTTAGTCTTTTCATAAGTGATTAATTTTGAGTGAGATTTAACTAAAGTGCATCGAAGATACAATCATTTCACAAATCCCAAAAAATAAGTTGAATTTCAGAATGTCACAGTTTATACTATCAATCGTACCCCATCCCCTGTGATAGACAATATTTCTTCTTGGGAGCACTTATATGGCAAGGTTTCCTATTACGGTCGTCTTAGAGTCTTTAATAGTGCTTGTTTTGTGCACCTTCTTCCACATGAACGCACGAAGTTAGAACCCCATGCTCATATATGTTGCTTTCTTGGGCATGGCAATGACCACAAGGGATATAGATGTTGAGACCCTATCTCTAATTGTCTATGTGTGTCTCGTCATGTTTCATTTTGGGTATATAAGATGTTCTCATCTATTAATTCCTTCGAATCTTCTACTCATGTTCCTTTCTTTACTAGTCTCTTAGTGAATTTATTCCCAGAAGATCCTCTGCTACCATCCACTTATGAATCTTCCTCTCCATAGTTGTCTTCTTCTCATCTTAATGCAAGCCCCAACCAATGATCGTACGCCTTCATCCATTCTAACTACTTCTGCCCGTCATTCCACCAGAAAAAGTCAACCTCTGGCTCATCTGCATGATTAGCATTTTTACTCTACCATTGTTTCTCTTCATGAACCTTGCACCTCTAAAGAAGCTAGTACTAATCCTCTTTGGGAACAAGCAATGGCAAATGAGTTGTAGGTCTTGGAAAACTCTCACACATGGGATTTGGTTGAATTACCTCCCAGTAAGTCTCTTGCCAATAGTAAATGGGTATATAAGATTAAAACCAAGGCAGATGATACTGTGGATCGCTATAAAGCTCAGTAGTAGCAAAGCGCTTTACTTAGGAGTATGGCATTGATTATGATGAGACATTTGCCCCTGTTACTCGTCTTACTTCTGTTCACAGTCTTCTTATTGTTGCCATTGTTAAGCATTGGCCTCTATTTCAAATGGATGTTAAAAATGTATTTCTTAATGGTGATCTCATTGAGGAAGTTTATATGGTACCTCCTCCTAGATATACTCGTTCATCGAATAAGGTGTGCCGATTACATTGAGCATTGTATGGATTGAAGCAAGCTCTCCATGCATAGTACTCTAAGTTTAGCTTAACCATGGAATCTCTTGGTTTTAAATGCAGTCCTTATGACCATACTCTCTTTGTTCGGTGCATGCATCGTGGGTATATTATGCTACTTTTATATGTATATGATATAGTTATTACTGGTAATGAACAGACTGGCATTACCAAACTCCAGCAATATCTTAGTAAATAGTTCGGAATGAAAGATCTTGGACAACTCAGTTATTTTCTAAGCTTGGAGGTTACGTCTGATTCTTCTAGCTAATATCTCTTTCAAGTGAAATATGCCACTGACATTATTTCTCAAGCTAGGCTCACTGATAATAAGATTGCTTCCACTCCTATTGATTCGAATGAAAAATTCGATGACAAGGATGAAACTCTTCTTCTTAATCCTACACTATATCAATAATTAGTTGACAGTCTTATATATCTCACTGTTACTCATCCTGGTATTGCTTATATTGTTCACATTTTTAGTAAGTACATGACTGCGCCTCATACAACTCATTTTGCTGTAGTTGTTCGAATTCTTCAATATGTCAAGGGTACATTGTTTCATGGCCTTCACTTTTTGTTCATTCTGCCTTGGAGTTGACAGCTTATTCTGATGCTAACTGGGCTGGTGACCCTCAAGATCGTTACTCCACTGCAGGCTATTGTTTCTCTTTGGGCAACTCATTTATCTCATGGCATAGCAAGAAACATATCATTGTCGCTTGATCTAGTACAAAAGCAGAATATCAAGTTCTTCCTGATACAAGATTAGAGTTATTATGGTTACGGTAGCTACTTGAAGACATGGGAGTGCATCATCATAGCGGAATGGCCATTCATTACAACAACCAAAGTGCTATCTAAATTCCACATAATGATGTTTTTCCTGAATACACCAAGCATATTAAAATAAGCTGTCATTTCTTTCGATATCATGTCCTTCGTGGCACCATTCGACTTATCTCTACGTCCTCTGCTGAACAAACTACGGATGTCTTCACCAAGACACATCTACCTAGGCATTTTCAAATTCAAGTTGACATCTTTCAAATCATCTTGAGTTTGAGGGGATGTTAGAGATATATATTAGTGATATTATGTGATATGTACATTATTATGTGATTCTATATATCTTTTTTGATTTGTTACTTTAGATAGCCGTTATGTAAAGCCTATAAATAGGCTCGTGAACTCACTAGTTAATGTGCAGAATATTAGTTTTATTGTTACTTTCAACTCACCTTTTGTGTAGATTGGTTTATGAATTGGGTAAGATAACATAAGATATGGGACGTACTATAGCCTATAAGGCTCCTCCGAATCCGCGAAAGTTTGGCTCTTGTCTGAGTCTGGAGGTTTTTCTTCTATGGTCGAATAGATATTATCTATCTTTACAAGAACCAGAATGTGTGGTCATCTCGCCTATACAGACAATTGTTTAAGGGGATAACGAAAAAAATAATTCACGATGTTTGATTCAATGTGCAATATAGTCTTTATATTTTTAATTTGTTCAATGTGGTCCTCAACATTTTAATTTATTCAATATAATCCATGAACCTTTGGTACATATTCAAGCTAGTCCTTGGACTATATGAATATATTCAATGTTGTTATTTTCATATATTCTAGGGACAAGATTGAACAAGTATCATAAGTTCAAAGTCCACATTGAATAAGTTGAAATTTCAGGAATGGTATTGTACAATGGGCTAAAGTTTAAGGACCACATTGAACAAATTAAAAGTTCAGAGACCACATTACATATTGGGTGAAAGTTAAAAGATCATGTGTGTGATTCTCCCTTGTTTAAGTGAACAGAACTTCTTAGTGTTTTGGTTTGAAGGTACTAGAAAATGCGGTAAAGCATGGTGTTCGAGCGAAAAGTTTTTATTTGCAAGATTAGTGAAATCAATATGAATGATTAATCAACAAGAAATGTAATTATTGGTGGTCGAAATATCTTAAGTCTTGATTTATCTTAGAAAGGTTGTTTGTAGGAGAAAAAGGATTCAAATTTTAATATCAAATTATGTAAGAGGTAAATTAGAATTATAAGATTACTCATTTGCCCCCATTAGTACAACACTTATAATATAAGCATATGATAATATATAAGAAAGAAAGTAAAAGATTTGAAATCCCTAAAAAGGAGGAGGTCATCTTTTCACCTTTCTTGTCTGCAAAATCGTTGCGGATTCCTCTTGCGCATTTTGTTTGGACTATGCGTAAGAGAAAGTGTTAGAATATTTAAATGTCAAAACACACATTCATCTCACAGTTCAAGCTTTTAAATCAGTTAGCAGGGGTCCCACAAAATTTTAGGTGACATGATACATGAAGAAAATCAATTGTTGGCAATTGATGTAAGTGTAAAGCTACCATAAAGTGGCATCGCACTCATATGTGCACATACAAATCATTGGGGAAACATTTAGATGCTCAATAAGTACCACATATGTCGGGGACATGATTGTTTCGAGGAAAAATAAGAAATTTTATGTGTTAAGTGCTTCACAATCCGTTGAAGTGGACAATCGACACTGCAAAAGCATGGTGTTATTTGCTGAGAATCTAAGATACCCAATGTTTGCTCTGTGGGATATAGTTTTCCATTCATGCTCTCATTACTCGAACAGGGACCGATCTTGCCCACACATCAAAGAAAGTACTTTATGCTTTAGTGGAACCATATTGCGTATTGATGACATAATAATCTTTACTCGTGGTTTTGGTGAATTATTTTCTTCATTTCAAACAGTGTATAGTTACAAACTTACAAGTGAAATAACAGCCACCGCAGCAGCAACAACAACAATAGTAACAATGTATGGAGAAAAAAATTAGGGGATTATGACACAAATTGTTCTTAAATTTTGTCTTGATGTGCAATGCGGTCCATGAATTTTTTATAGATGTTCAACTTAGTTTCTAAACTATATGAAAATGTTAAATTTTATCATTTCATTAATTCAAGTTCAAAGACAACATTAAATATTTTCATATAATTCGATGACTAAATTGAATATGTACTAAAAGTTTATGGACCACATTACACATTTGGCTACAGTTGAGGGGCTACATTAAATAAATTAAAAGTTTATGGACCACATTGCATATAAGTTGAAATTTCAAGGACTGTTTGTATCATTTTTCTAAAAGTTAGACATGACATGATGACGGAAAATGCTTTTGTCACCTAAATACCAAACCCTAAAAGCGAGGATATAATTTTGGATTCCAGTCTAAAAAACCAAATTTTTAACATGGTACAGGATACAAGTAATATATTTGTTACTTAAATCGCGACACACATATATGACTATTGATATGCATAGTTATAACTTAAAATATTGCTCAATTATCCAAGTTAATGGTGATAAATGTAGATTGTGTAATAAATCGTTACGCGATCCGTGTATTTGAAATAAATTCTAAAAATAATTATGAGGTTGGAGATTCCTTTGGGATTTGAGTACGTAGACAAACTAATCTATTTTTTTTTTTTGAGCGAAACACCCTAACCTAATTAGACATGCTTCCTAAGATAACTCTCTATTTCCAAGAAAAAAACGTTCATTTCGAAACAAGCTCATACAAATCTTACTTTCCATTATCATAATACAATCATAACACACTAAGCCACAAAACCTCCATGCATGAATCACTTGTGTACATTTTCTACAACAGTCCATTCCTCTCCTGAATCCTCACCGGGAACCCGTCCTTCATCTTTGATGTCAAGTCGGCCGAGTACACCGGCTCGGCCCCCTTCTCCATTGCCGGCACCACCCTGAACCGCCCCAGCACAGCAGCGACCACCCTCTTCATCTGGAGGAACGCCATCTCCTTCCCCAAGCAAATCCTAGGCCCCGCTTGGAACACCGGGTACTTGTACGGGTCCGGCCCAACAAAGCCCCATTTCCCTCCTCCACCCCCCTCCGCCAGCCACCTCTCTGGCATAAAGTCCGGCCAGTCTGCGCCCCACAGCTCAGGTAGCCTCCCCATCGCGTATGGATGGTACACCACCCTCGTCCCCTTCTTCACGCGCGTCCCATCCGGCAAAACGTCGTCAACAGTGGCTTCCTTCGTGTCCACGGGAACAGGAGGGTATAGCCTCATGCTCTCACACAGCGAGGCGTGTGTGTACACCATGTCCTTCGTCTCCTCATAAACGGCCAACAGCGTCCCGGTCTTCTCTGCAATCTCAGCGAGTATCTCTCTCTCCACTCGCGGGTTCTGTGAGACGAGCCAGAAGAACCATGTCAATGCGGCCGATGTGGTGTCGCGGCCAGCATGGATGAAACTGATGACGATGTCAATCACAAAGTCCTCGTCAGAGTGGCCTGACATCAAGAACCTAGACAGGATATCGAGCTCGAGGTCGACATCTTGCGAGCGACGCTCTCTCATCTTCTTTCTCTTCTCTCTTATGAGGTCTCTGGCGAAGCCTCGTACCTGAAACATATAATACGCATCAGTCATACAGTCATCCTGGATCAATGACAATCGGCGAAGTAAGAAATGAGATTTATTTAGCATTCAAATGCAAAGTTTGTCACACCACGTCAGCGATGTAACTGCTAGATAAAATAACTTCTTAGTACTGTACCTGAGAAACCGCCTCCTTGAGACGCTTCTCCGAACCCATGCAGAGAAACCTCTTGAGCTTCCATATGATTGGCAAAATCGAATTGAGCCTTCCACTGCTGATCATGACCGCTTCTTCGAATGCTTGAGCGAACTGGGCTGGCGGAAGTGAGGGAAGAAGATACGCCGGGTCGTACCCAAACGCAATCTTGCATATGTTGTCAAACGTGAACCGCTGCAGGATGTCCTGCAGGTCGAGCACGGCGCCATTCTTGGCGGCAGAGGCAAGGATAGGGATGAGGCGGCCTGAGAGCTCAGCATCCACCACATGCTCGACAAACTTGCGCAGGGACTTGCGGTTGAACTCGTGACTCGAGACCTGCCTCTGGAACTTCCAGGCATCGCCATTGATGTTGAAGATGCCATCACCGAGGAAGTCGTGGAGGCTGCAGCGGAGGAGCTCACCCTTCGGGTAGATGCGGAAGTGGGTCTTGAGGATATGCTGAACATTGGAGGGGTTCCCGGTGAAGATCTGGCGCTGGCCAAAGAAGCGGTTGAGGACGAAGGTGGCTGTCGGGGAGAGCTTGATCATGTCAGAGAGCCACTCAACGCGCCTCTCACGGTTTGCGTAGATCGCAAAGTAGGAGCCGATGACCGGATAGCACTTCGGGAGGAGATTGCTAGTAGGTGATGATGGTATTGTTTTATTGTGATGGCGGATGGAATTTTTGCTTGTGAAGAGCATTGAGAAGAGAGAGAGGATGAGGAGGAAGAAGGAGAAGAGCAGCTCGGTGAACATGGTTGCTGCTTGTCTTGGTGTCTGAAGTCTCTCTTTGCTAGTTCAATGTAGTAGATAACTGAGACTTGAGAGCGAGCTATAAATATACGAAGATATATGCAGCATGACATAAAAAGAGAAAAGTACGAACTTATAGTCTAATGCCAACGCTTATAACGTGATTCTCTTGGTAGTGAACTACTTGACAATTGGTTTGTATTGTACTGCCAAAAAGTTCATGTTTTCCTCTAGTATGGGACGGAAGATCCTCCAACTCTACTTCTGATGGGCTGGATAAAGAAAAGCACGGCTTTTAGAAATGGAGGAAAATATAGGCCTTTCGAAATTGAATCATGTTTTTTTTGAAGAAAAGTAACATAAAAGACCTTAATTTATTGTACCTTACCAAAAAAAAGACCTTAATTTATTGCATGTATGCCAATTTAGTTCTAAACTCTTCAATTGTGCCAATTGATTCATAAACCTTTTTACGATTTGCCAATACAGAACATCCAGCCAATTTAGGCTAGAAATTATTGACATGGACGCCAACAATTTTACGGGGTACTAAAGACGGCTAACTCTAACTTGGATAATTTTTATTATTTTTTTCATTTTTTCTTTTCTTTTTCTTCTTTTTTTTGCTTTCTTTTTTTTCCTAACTGTGGGATGGCGAGGGTGTCAAACCCTTGCGCAAATCCAAGCGAGGACTGCAAGTCCCTCACTTGTGGCCGGTGAGGCTGTCGCGACCCTCTCTTGGATTTGGTTGAGGGCTTGACGCCCTTGCCTAGATCTTGGAGAGGGCACGGAGGCCCTCACTCATGGTCGGCGAGGGTAGTGACCCCCTCGTGCGGCCCAGAGTTGTAAAAAAAAGAAAGAAAAGAAAAATCAAAATAATAAATCAAAATTTTTTTTAAAAAAAATTCTAAAATTTGCCCGCATCAACCGCCGGTCATGCCAAATAGGACGTCCGGCATCCATGTTAATGATTTTCAATCAAATTTGGCTAGATGCACTATATTGGTAAATCATCAAAAGGTTTAGGACTCAATTAGTATAATTGAAAGGTTTAAAATTAAATTGACATGAGTACAATAGGTTTAAGACTTTTTTAGTACTTTTGTCCTCTCTTTTTTGTCATCCCTAGTTGGAGGATCCCACCAAACAATAATTTGACAGGTGGTTTTCAAATATGGAAATAGATATATCTGTATTTATTTAAGTTTGCGATGTTGATAATTTGTAAACCATCAATTAAGAGGAAAATATAGCTGCTCAATTATGTGTACATCATCCTCATTGTGGATAGGAGTCTCTTATAAAATTTTTGCCTGGACCACATCCATTACTGATGTGGAATTGGCGTAAATCAAAATGGCATTACTGATGTAATCTTGTACAATTCAATAGATTGATTTGTTAAATAATAATTAAAGTTAGCCTATAGTCTTTATTTCTAGTAAAGGTTAGTATGTAGAACTTTGAAGATTGTCCCTACATTAAATCATGAGAATAAAAGGACATGGCTATGAATTAACACTATATTTTATTGTTGCCTGTTTCCACTTCACATTAGATAACTTTCGGCGTGACTTTATTGTACACGCAAACTTTCTCATCCATGTTCATTTGGTAATGGCTCCACCACCAATTGGATGGGGGAATCGTCCCAAAGTTGTTGATAGGAATGGGCCCAAAGTTGAGATGAGTAGAAAGCACTGTGAATTGAAGATGTAGTCTGCTACATTCAAATCTAGCTCTTAATCACTCGGCCTATCTCTTAAAAATTTGTCAACACTTTTTTCATACATATTGACTTTAACGCTTCAGCCATATCGACTTTATTCAATTGGCAAGATAACGAATCATGGGAAAATTACCAAAAAGTGTTTAAATTATTTTTTCTTCTTGGAAATTAACTGAGAAGAGAGAGAGAATTTTGAAATGCCTGGCCCTTACGAGTGCCTTCGACAAATGTCATAGAGCCAAAGATTCGACCAGTGCTGAGACCAACCGTAGACAATGCTCCAATGGCCAATGCTCGTGACCGCAAGGCCTCACCCATATCTGGGCAAGGGCATCACAGCCTCCGCTTGCAGCTGGTGAGGGCCCACTGACCCTCGCCCAGTGATCGGCCACAGTAAAAAAAACGAAAACTAGGAAAAGAGAAGGAAAAAAATTATAAATTAAAATAAAACTATCCACATCAATACTGGTCATGCCACGTAAGACAGCCAGTATTCACATCAGCAATTTCCGTCCAAAATTGGTCAGATAGATTCCATTGACAAAATATAAAAAGGTTTAGGACTCAATTGGCACAATTAAAAAGTTGTGAACTAAATTAGCAAAAGTGCAATAGGTTTAAAATTTTTTTGATAGTTTTGCCAACAAATCATTAAGTCACTATCATTTGTTGCGCTAAACATTTTTGTAGATGATGAAAATAATCGTTCTTTCATTTTTATAATAGATCATTTTTTGATAAATATTTTCCAAATCATTCATTTTTCATGAAATAAATAAAACTTAAAAAATGCTCTATGTGTCAAGAATTTGAAATTTTGAGATGTACTTTTTTTTAATTCCAACTTACTGATTTTTTATACTATTTAAGGGCAAGGAGACCCAACTGCCTAAAGCATCATGAAACACTCTGTAAGCCCCATAGAACAAAATACATGCAGACCTTTGACATATGCATGTGATGCTAACCCAAAGCAATTTGCGCGCAGTAGGTAGAATTCAAATGAATGACTTCTAATTTTGAATTGGAATTTGCCCCATGTCTAACCTTTTGCATGCGATCTAGAAGTTAGGGATGATCGGTTCTCGGGCAATCCGGTTCCTGTCTTGAAACTAGGAATAGGACAAGGAGGACTGGTTTCCAGTTACTGGAATCAAGAACCAGACCTCCTAGACAGGACTGTCTGGTCCGATTTGGTTCCCAAGCAATTTAATGAAACCAATGGATTCACAATAATTGTGGCAAATTTCAAGTTTAAAACACCACCGGATCGCCACTACGACGTTAATGGCCACCACCAACCACCATCGAATAGCACTGGGACACATGAGAATATAGAAACAGGGCAAGGTCGGGATATACTGCCATAAACTCAACTAGCAAGAAAGTGAATGCAAAATAGATTAACCAAAGACGAATGTGAGATGAACATCAAAGTATTTTGATTCAAAAGATTTTCCTTATATAAGAACACAGATTATTTAAGCATCATTATAAACACATGGCGGCCAGTTCGTATACACAACACCGAGACAAGTTTGCATGAGTTTGGTTCAAGCATTTCATCGAGCATGTGGTGAGCAAGGAGTGAGGAGAAGACCTCAACCATTTTTTACAACTTGAACCCAAACTTAGACCCAAATGACCATCAGGAAATGCTTGACATCAAAGATATTAACTCAGTTGGACACAAAAACACTCGAAAACCAAAGAAACCTAGCTCAACTCATCCTTTAAACAAAAGAAGGCGAAGCAAAAGGGGTTCACAGGGATGAGCATTTAATCGCGAGAGTCCCTACCCATTTTGAAGATGGTAGAGAGAATTCGAGATGAATCGAACTATGGCCAACTACCTTACCATGTTCTGAGCTGGGATCCTTGGGAAAGAGCAAACATGAGAGGCTGAGGAGCTAGCATGAGAGGCTGAGGGAAAGAACGAGCATGAAACTATAGAGGGAATAGTCGAAAGGGAAAGAAAAGAGAGCTTAGGGTTTCTGTAAAGAATCTTAAATAATAATTTTAAAAAAATAGTCGGTCCGGTTCTAGTGGTCTAGGTGGGCAGTTCCACCCCCAAAACTGGGAGCCAGACCAAAAATCACCGATTCCAATTTTATGGAACCGAGAACCGCACAGATTTAGTTGATTCAGTTTGAGTGATTCTAGGTCTGGATGGTTCCTTTAAACAGAACAAGGCAGGGCAAAAGTGGTTCACGGGGATGAGCATTTAACCATGAGGGTCCCCACCAATGGGGCGAGTTTGAGATCAATCGAATTATAGCCGATTGCCTCACCATGTTCCAAGTTGGGATCGTCGGGAAAGAGTGAGCATGAGAGGCTAAGGAATGAACGTGAAAGGCTAAGGTGTTAGAGGTTGAGGGAAAGAACGAGCGTGAAACTAGAGAGGGAATAGCCAAACAGGGAAAGAAAAGAGGGCTTAGGTTTTATGTAAAGAATTTTAAGAAATAAAAAAAATCAGTTGATCTGATTCGGGTGGGCTGTTTCACCCCTGAAATCAAGAACAAAACCAAAAATCACCAGTTCCAACTTTATAGTACTGAAAACTGAACCGGGACCCCCGAAAATTGCCCAGAACTGGCCAGTTCGGTATGGTCCGGTCAGTTTCTAGTCTAAACGGTTCCTGTTACACACCCCTGCCAGGAGTTGCACATGCTTATTTTATTATGAATGACATTATTTCTCTTTTGAAAGAACAATGAGAAAACCACTTTGTTTTTTCGACACTAGATTTACTAAATTAATTGACAAAATATAGACACGTGAATCCACGAGTCACATACTTTAACCCTGCGGACAAATCGAACCACGCCAGATGAAATGGACATGTCTATCTTTAGGAGAAAACCAATAGTTGCATGCCAGCTAGTGTGAAACCCCAAAAGTGTCAAATTGCCCGAGGGTCCAGTCACTCGAGTTATTCAATTGAACTCTCGATGATAAATCTAAGTTGCCACCTCAAAATGCGTGTGGTCCAAACAATTTGGGTTAAATATAAAAGGAGTGGATGTCCCGATCACTCATTCACTTTTTTGTTGAAATTGAAGACTTATGCATCATTCTCCCCATTTTGCAAATTGTCAGCTCTCCATTGACACGAAATACAGTGGAAAATATCGAAGTAGATTGTATTTTTATCGTACCAAAGTAATCGGAAGTGCTATGAGCACCCATATAATCAAATTGTGCGAGGGTGTAATAACCTAATGTAGTTCCCTAGAACATGTGGAATGGACAAGTTTAAGATTGTGGACTTCTTAAGTTGTACATTTACGCTCCTTTTGTTTCGCATAAAATAATGACTTAAAAAATATTTTCCTAGAACTTTTTTATTCTCAACAACAATTTATGTTTAAACATTTTCATGGATGATGAAATATTTTTTGTTTATTATTTTTGCAAGCGATGCAAGCAAAAACTTTCTAAATCATTCATTTTTTGCAAAATAAACGGAGCCTTAAAAAGGCAACTATCTATCCATTTTGAAAACCGGCAGATAGCTTTTGCGTGTGCTTTTGAAGAAGACCCCTCAACATTGGCATTTTGCTCAATATGCCCATCTAATTGGCTTGAGCCATTGCTTTGCTCTTTCATGCCTAGCTGGAGATTCCAATAGAAGAGACCGCTCATAAAGCGACAACCCACGTCCCACATGGGGATGATGATGGACAGCCCATTTATCAGTCTTTTTGATTAAGTTCAGCATGTGGGTTTCCTTGTCGAGAAAGGTGGGAAGAAGACAGAACAAGCTCTCTTTCTCTCCATTCTTTGCTTTGGGAGCAAATGGATCTTTATGCTAAGAAGAAGAAAGTATTTTTCGTACCATTAGTATTAAACGTATTAAGAAAGGTCTTTTATGGTCTTGATGAAGGTTCATTTCTTTTCATCTAAAGGTAAACATTGTTAAGCTGGAGAGTTTACCTTTTTTGGTGGGTCGATAAACGAGGCTTTGACCACGATCAGTAGAGTATTTACGAGGTGAGTGCTCTATTTCCAAAGGATAACAGCGGGCATGCACCTTATACAAAGAAGCAAGCACTTCACTCTAACGATGAAGCATCGGACTCGAAGCACATGGCATGTCACCCAAGCCAGCACCAGACCCTAGGGGGCACGCCCCAGACCCTAGGGGGCACGCCCCAGACTGTAAGGTGCCGCCTCGCCACCGAAGTTCTTTGAAGATCTCTAGATAGGTTTTCATAATTGTCACGACCTACCCCTCGAGGGCCGAACTCGATGAGGTGGGTTTAGAGATAAGTGCTCATGAGACGGTTTATATGACACCTCATAAAAAATGATTTTACTGAAGTATAAATCTTCTGGTTAGCCATATGGCCCATTGATCATGAACGTGAATTTTCCCTAAATCCATATCTCGCGTGACAGTGGATCGATTTTATTTTATTGTTTTAGGAGTTGCCACTAGCCTAGGTCGGGGGTCGGCTAGAATAACCAACCGAAACGCGAGAATTTCATTTCAGTTTCTACGAAAACCAAAGATCAAAGGTTCGGGGATTAGCTTACGTTAATATTTCTATTAACGCCCTTTCGGTACCGCTAAACTTAACATGGTTGTTATCTAAGTTGTCATACATTTGTTTTTTACCATTTTTATGTCAAAGTCTTAGTCCACTAGGTGATCATGCATCTTGTTTTTGTATTTTCATTTAAGATTCTAAACTAATCCTATTTTAGTCTAAAAAAGGAAAGAAACAATCAATTGTATTGAAAGATATTTCATAAAGTAAACACTCGAAGTATTGAAAAGACGAGCTAATTCTAAGTGCTAGAAAATAAAAACCCGCAACTTGTCGGGCGTTTATTACAATACAAATTGAAAAGACCCGAAATATGATCAAGGATGAATTAATTGAATTTGAAACCGGATCGGACATTGGTTTATCGCCACCATCAAATGAGTACAAATTGAGACCGGATTGGACATGGGTCAATTGCCTTGGCCATTTTCAACTTTGGATTATCTCCCATGGACCGCCTATCGGGTGTTAGTGTTTACATTTATAACATTCATTCACGACAAATAATATACAAAGGAACAACCAAAGAAAAACAATGGTGCAAACAATTCATTAGTTAAAGCACGGGCCTCGAGATCGGCCTTTGTTTTTCATGCGTTTCGATTCATCATCCACCTAATCATCTAATATTATTTGATTAATGGTTAATGATAATGAGCTACCATTTGCAATCACAAAACGGCGACTCATATCAATTAACCCCTAAAGTCGGGTTCTAAGTGACCATAATGGGCTACCCACCGAACATGCACCGGGCCTAACATTCATCTAACAAACACATGCATAGCAATGAAATAAGCATGTATTCAAGCCCATGGGCCTTATTTCGAAGTCAATCAAGCAATGAGAAGTGGGCTTTATAAAAAGACCACTTATCCAGTTATTATCTAATTCGGATTGCTTCTGTTCAGATGTGATTGACTACCCTAATGACGTTCAAATGAAATGATTTAGGTGTCATTAGAAAGCTTATGAAATGAGGATCAAGAGTCAAGAAGACCATTTTTTCTAAATCCTCACCGCTTTTCCCAAAAATATCAAATTTGATTTCAGTGACAGGCTGGACTCGATTCTGTTATGGATTTTAAAATAATGGCGGAAAAACTAACAAAACTTATCAAAACTATGTGAAACTTTTTGTGTAGTTAGGATTCCCCGTGTGTAACAACTTTCATGTTTTGAGTTTTTGCTAAAACGTCTTCCAAATTTTTATAAAATTCTTTTTTTGCGAAGGACTCAATTGCAAATCAAATTTTAACCCGTGAAGACCTTTTATGAAATTTTAAGCAAATTGACCCTCCAAAAATTTCTATTAGGCCCTAAAAATTTCCATTCAACATAATGAGACCCTAATGAACAACTTTGTAATTTTGATTTTTTTCAAAAAAGGACTCTAACTTTATCAAATTCAGAGAAACATCTTTTGAACTCCAAAGGAATGAAAATCAGATCTGGACATAGATACTAATCAGATTGTGAAAACTCCTTTTGAAAATTCAAATGACCTATGATTTTGATGAAACTAGTATCAATAGAAAGATCTCGATCTGAGTGTGAACTTTTGTGAAGAAAACTTTTTCATATTTCGAACACACGAATTTATGAAAATCGAAGAACACGCGAAGGTCAGTCTGAAACTAGTCTGTCACCAGATTCATGCATACATGACGTTGCAAATCGTACAATGCTAATATGCTTGGAATTTTATGAAAATTTTATGATGAACAGATTAAGATGTTCTCTACAACTTTTATGAATAAAGTTTTTTCAAAAAATGATCACAGAAAATCGTAAAAAATCATCAAACAGCATAACATCAATCAGGAAAATATCAGAACAGACTTAAACATCATATTCTAGATTCTGATCCTAACTTCTAAAAGTGTTTTGACATAGCAAATCAAGTCCGATCGAGGCGTGCAATATATCAAATCGAAGCATAAAACGCGTTTTATGATTCTCTAGTTCATCACTTTGCGAGATTTCGACATTAACGAGCTCAAATCAGCATTTCAAACATGCAGGTTTTCCAGGATACGAATTTGCGGAATCACATTCAAGTGCACTTACCTTGTTTAACGATGCTCCGACGCACAATTGAGCGATCCGGCCTCCGTATTCAGATCAAGAACAGCACGGAGAAGTCTTAGAAAGCTCGGCCAACCTGTGATAATAGATTGCACAAACTATAGTGAGAATCGATCCGTTTTCGCACTAATGAACTAGTAATGGAGAATCAAATCAAAAAAACACGATCCGGTGGCTGGTCAACGAACAAACGGCCACCACAGCTGCACGAATATGCCGAGAAACGTTGCTGGAGGTTCAAGATCGCCAAGGGAGACACCGATTAGCCGGTTCAGCCGCTTGAACCAGCTGATCACATCATCGGCAGCAGCGCCGGTGATGTTGCCAAGAAGAAGATCAGGCCGGAACAGCAAACTCCGGCCACCAACGATGGTAACTGGTCTTGCGACCAGCCTTGTGCCATCGTGGGGACGATAGTGGAGCGGCGGCTCGCTGGAAAACAGCCGGCAATGAGGCGGAAGGCGGCGGCTAAGAGAGAACACGAGAGAGAGAGACATGGACTAGAGAGAGAGAGAGAGAGAGAGAGAGAGAGAGAGAGAGACAGGAGAGAGAATTCAGATTTGAAAATGAGTGTCCCCCCCAAATTTTGGAGGAAAAAAACACTATATACCCCCATTAACTTTGAATCTTAGCCCTTAGATTAATCTAATGGCCCAAAATGCATTTTTAATGATTAAAAATATTCTTTAAGGGCTAAGGATTAGTGACATGGTATCATGGATGGACGTGATCAATTCTAAATGAACGGCTACGATTGATTTGTTCACCTCCTAATTAATTTGTTTAATTCTTAAAGAATGGCATTTTAGTAATTGTTTTTAGGGGCATTTTCTTAGTTTTTCAATTAAGGGCATTTTTGTCATTTTTGGGCTCAAAAGGATGTGGCCGGCCTAGATTAGTCAGAACAGATCGTCGATCGCCGGATTTTCAACCGGAAAATGGCCAATTCGATCAGACCGTTTGAATTTGAATCAAACCGGATTGAGCCGATTAGCCTCGAATTTGGCCTGATTGAATTGGTTCAATCCTTGATTCCATTTGTTCCTATTTTGTACAATTTGGTCTCTATCATGATTAATTGACCCCATTAATATCGAATTTGATCAAATTGGATTAAACCGATTTGAAATTCATGCATAAATTGATCTAATTTAACTTATTTGTCTCAATTGATCTTGAACTCGGGTAATTGCATGGCCAAGCTAGACTAACAAATTTAATTGAAGTCCAATTAACCAAATTGAGTCTCAATTCATCAAATTGAATATTAGTCTAGAGTGCGTCGAGTTGAATTGCACTAATTGGATCAAATACTCTTATACTTTTTAATCATTGAATCACTAAATTGATCAAATTAACTCAAATTCATGTGAATCTTCCAAAATTGATTTTGAATTTGGACTTCATATAAGAAATTAGGCTCATTCGTGCCTCAATTGTGCAAATCATGAAGAATCGATCTAAATCACTAATTATGGCCTAAATTGGAGGCTTTTGTGTTTAGCTTGGAATCACAAAATTGGTTCAAAAATTGAATATAAGATGACCTCTAGATCAAATGTCGTGAAGAAAACTAACCTAAAAAATGATTAGAAATGAAGTAATTTCATTTTTGCCCGATTTGAACCAAATTCCGCAAATTGGGAAAAAGTTGATTCTAAATCGATTTTTGTAAAATTTCAAATGCCAAAGGTGAATTGGATGCAAAATACGATGATTTTTGGATTTTTATATTTTTCAATTTTTTAGTCAAAGGTTTGACCAAAAGTCAAACCCTAGTCTTTTCACTAGGAGCTTGATTTTATGATCAAATCTTTGAATTTTTCTTGAATTTCCACTTCTAAAGTGAAATTAAACTTGAAATAAATCTTTTTATGTGAAAAGCCCCAATTTGACCCGGGGTTAACTTTTGGTCAAAGGATTGACCAAAAAGTCAACTCGAAAGTCAACTATTTGACTTTTCGGTTTTTACATGAAATGAATAGAAAATCGCTTACAAAAGCAAGGCCAATAGACAGCATTAAAAAATGACACTTTTTGTTCAAGAAACAGGCTCCATCGCGATCGGAAACTATAATCTTGAATTTGCTATTTTTAATCATGCGTCGGCTAAAAATTAGGTGTCAATAATAATGCTCAAATTACGTTATGATTTCAATATATTCTTATGTCATGTTACAGTGAAATCCTTTTTTAGAATTTTCAAAGTAAGTATTTATCCTTATGTCGATTGTTTGAATGTGTGAATTTTTAGTTCGACTAGCTGATTTGTCGAGTGGTCCAAGACTTGGCTTGTAAGCCAAATGTCACAAGTTCGATTCCCCATCTATTCTTTGTCTTTGGAAACCTTGGCTAGTCTGTGTTGACACCACAAAATAATGAAACGTTGGTCATTATCGATGAGCAACAAGCTTAGTTGACAAGAATAAAGTTAGGTTAAACAGTAGTCATCACAAGCGTGTTTTTTTTTTTTTATAACCCAGGAACCCCCCGCACGGCCGACAGCCAGAGGGGCAAACCTGGGGTGACGCTAGCGCACGACCCACCACCACGGTGCCACACTTAAGAATCCCTAACGACTATACTGGGGTTCGAACTCTGATTCTTTCGTGAGACAAGCTTGTTGATAGTGAAAGAAATTGATAACACAAGGTGCATAAGTTATCGACAAGAGCCTTCATCAAAACTTGAGGAAAATTAGTCGATAAAATCATCAACAACGAGTTATCCTAGATTTTGGTTAAATGTTAAGGCAGTGCTATTAATAGGGAAAATGGTCAAAGAATTATAAACCTATTGTAAAGCATTCAATTCAATTGTAAACTTTTAATTTGGCCAATTTAGTCCTATCCCTTTTTTACGATTTGCTAATATAGTTATTTCGGCCAATTTTGAATGGAAATCGCTAACGTAGATAATGGCTATCTTACATTGACATTGACCGGACAAATTTTGCAATTTTTTAATTTTCTTTTTTCCTTTTCTTTTCTTTCCTTTTTAATTTTTCTTTTTTCCCTACTTCCCTCTACCGGTCGCTAGTCCTGAGTCGAAGAGAGATAGTGGATCGACACAAGTACAAAACTATTCAGCGGTTATCCTACAAACTCGCGATTCGTAACTGCTTATGAATAATCATGACTAAATAATATGAAATTGCTTCTGGAATTTGTAACTTCTTACCAATCACAAGAGATAGGATTAAGAAGTTATTTATGCATTTAAAATTAACAACTGTTTGTAAAAAACTGTCAATTGCAGGATATAAATATTCACAATGTAACCTGCGTAAGGGTCGCCCAATCAATCACAAAACATGTGTTCTTTGCAAATCTATTTTTCTCTAGTTACTTTCGTGCAAATCTAACTTTCCGCCATTTCAATTTCCAGTACCATTTACATTCCTTGCAACCTTTAAATTTATAGTACTAGCATTTTCAATTTCTCTACTTTTTATCACTTATTCAGAAATGCAAAATGTAGGGATGATGTTTTTTCACTTGGTTTAACCCTCGTTTATTTATTTTCTCATCTTCGAGCTTGTATTAGTTGAAGAAATTTGACTGTTGATGAAGATAGAGTAGTAGTTATAGATCTTTGATGTTTTGATATGTAGTGACGTTCACTGTCTTTATGGTATTATTTATCCCTACTATTCTTGCTGCCGAGTTTATAACAAATATACCTTTAGGATTTATATTAAGCTGCAGAGAAACAAATTTAGCAATTACTCAATTTCTTTCTTGGAATTTCACCTTGAATGTGTTATCAAAATTATGTGTATGAAAAGAAAAGAAGAGAGAATTACGAAGAAGTTATTATTTTGAATAGTTATGGTCATTGAAGAGTAGTGTTGAACAATGTATGATATGATCCTATTTATAGGCAACTAATTGACACATCTCTTGGGAATATGCACCTTATCCCAAGCATCACCATTTTTCATGTCAATCATCATTTCTTTTCAAACCAAGAGTCACGTCTTTTCATCACCAAGAGCCACCTCTTTTCATGATAACAAATTATTTCAACAATCCCCCACTCAATTTGTTATATGTATTAATTTACATAAATTCATACATACAAGAAGGTAATTTCTTTTTCACCAGATTAAATTCACCTTGGAATTTCTGCCTTGTTAATGAAGAGGAATGTTTCTTGCATAAATCTTTTGGTAGTTTCTGATTGTGGATTTGTTAGGTGTGGCTGGCTGAATGTTGTAACCATCACTACCTAATTTGGTCACATGTGCATGGGTATTTTTTTCCAGGCTAATTCCAAAAAAAAGCACCAACTTTATCTTGAGTACCAATTTTTTCAAATTGTTTGGGTCAAATTTGAGATTTAAGTGAAAGTTGGTAATTTTTATTACACAAAAAAAGTTTGGACAAGAATTGTTACTCAAGATAAAGTTAGTGCTATTTTTTTTTTTGAATTAGGCCATTTTTTTCCTTTTACCAAGTCTTTTTATCTAATCCGCAGGCTTTATTTAAGCTATGGAAGTTTCCCAACGTTTCGCCTAGCCTCCAGGACTCTGCTGGTTATGTGCATCATTTAGGGTCTGCGCACTTTTCATCA
This sequence comes from Syzygium syzygioides, assembly GCA_031216285.1. NCBI lineage: Eukaryota > Viridiplantae > Streptophyta > Magnoliopsida > Myrtales > Myrtaceae > Syzygium > Syzygium syzygioides. The sequence continues at coordinate 17,313,464 of CM062243.1, read as the reverse complement.
CTGACAGATCTTTCCATTAATTTGTTAATAAGCTGATTCTGGATTTCATTATTCGGTGAATTGGCAGTGGCTTCTTTCCTCTTGGATCGATCGTTTTGTCTGAGGACAATTAATACAATGAAACTGGCTACATAAAATAGGACACTAAGGGTTTTTCGGGGAATGATGATCTAATTTTCAGTCTTGTTTGGTAGAGTTAAACTAGAAGTCTTTGATTATCATTAGGATGGGCAATGGAATGAAATTAACAACCATCTAGGCACTTACTCGTTTTGATGATTGACATCTCATCTTCAGTTTATTATCTTTGTGGAGTGTCTAGATGATTATTGTCCAGTTGTTATTCTTTTACAGGTTGAAAGTTTAGCTAGATATGACAGCTAGTGATCTAGTCTTCTAATGGGGCTGAGTTGATAATCATTTGAAATTATATGAGGTCCTGCTTATTAGATTTTAGGCAGTTTTTGGCTTGAATGAAATTTGTCCTACACTTCTGTCAAGCCACAATGATCAAATCCTAGTCCTCTTTATGTGACATTCTGAAATCCGACCCACTTGGGATTTATGAAATTGAGGATTTTATGAACGTACTTGCAGTTAGATCTCGCCTGGAATTGATCACTCCCAGGATGTTAACCGTTAGGGAAAGGCTAATTAGGGATTTAAATTCGAGCGACCAAAGAACTCAATCGTGAACCGACTTTCGATCATGAAAATTGTTGAGGTGACATTTTGAGCTAATGTAGGCCAATCCAAAGATAGTTAGGGATCAGTTCGCCATTGTCATACGAGTGGATTGTGGGTGATTCCACTTGATCACGAAATAAATTGACGAATGACCCCAAACCTATACTAAACGATCGTGCCCGTCGGAACTAGCGATCGATCCTCTCGATTAAGTGACCACCGAGGTCGTCACGACCCGAGTGAACTTGAACGTGGCATGATTCAATATTGGCCATGGGTCAAATGTGCGAATTTCCTCAAAAGCCATCTGTTAGTCTCAGATACGCTCAAGTTACGTTATTTAAAATTTAGTCATTAATTAGAGACCAAGTTGGGCATTAGTAATTTAGAAAGTCACGACAAAAAATTTGGACAATGTTGTTATTAGCGTGATTAGCCTTAGAATTGTCCGAATCCTTCATAAAAATCGAATTTCGGCGAGAAATGGAAAATGACCGTTTTACCCTTAAGACTTTGTTAAGGCCAAGTGTAAATAGGGAAGGGTATTTTGGTCATTTCACCCTCACTTGAGAAATAGAAATCTTTATACAATTTTGGCCTTGAAAATTTTGTGAAATTTCAATTTTGCCCTTGGATATTTTTGGCAAGGATTAATCCGGACCGTCGATCTTAGGATAAGATCGAATCTTGGCTGTTGATTGGAAATGTGAGAAAGGGTATGATAGTCAATTAGCATGTGTATTAGACACAAATAATTAACCTTAGACTATTTAAATCAAATTTTTCTCTCTCTCCTCACTCTCTCACCTCTCTCGGCTTCTCTCTCCCTCACTCCCCTACCCAACCGAACCACCCTCACCCCACCGTGATCGTGGCCATCCGGCCTAGCCAGCAGCTACTGTCATCCTCCCGCCTAGCTAGATCAGCCGCACTTAGAGCCACTCGCCGCTACCGTGGCCGCTTGTCTCACCATCGCCACTCACCTCACTATCTCTCTCTCCACTGTTCTATCCCATCGAAGCACCATCATCCTCATTTTGTCTTGATCAGCCGCCGTCGTTCAGCCGCTCGCCGTCGCTGTTCGCTGTCAAGTGGTCGCCGGTCAGCTGCCCCTCCCTTTCAGCCAAACTAGCTTAGGAATCAAAGTAAGTCGCTTCCTAAACCCTATTTAGGATATCGAGTATCGATAGACTTGTTTAGGGGTTGAATTGGGTCGATGAGTGGCGGTTTAGGGGTTATTTAGGGGCTGTTTAGGGGTTAACTTGGTGGACTGATTTGGGGGCTGGAATTGGTTGAATTGTGGATGAATTGGCGATGTTTGGGGACTGATTTGAGGCTAAGTTGAGTGCTAGACGTCGTGGATTGAAATGACGAGCATATGGCTCGATTTAGGGACAAATTGTGCTAGTTTGGTGTGTTGTATTATGGCTGGATTGGGATGGTTGTTATGGCTGGAAATAGACTCGAAAATGCTGAATTTATATTCAATATTGGCTGTGATTGTGGGCCCGATGGTGACCTTGTATGTGTGTTGAATTTGTGATTTGATTGACTGAAATGTGGACCGTTATGTGCGCGCATGGGCTGAATTGAATTGACTGGAAATTGGCCATGATTGGGTGTTTATTAAGCATGTGAAATGCGCATGGATTGGTGTATGCATGGGCCGAATTTGATCGGCTAGTATATTAGCATGTTGGCATGTAAATCGAGCGAGCAAATAAATGAGAAATTGTATGTGATGTTGTATGTGTGGTCACAAAATCCCTGAGGCGGTACCATTACGCGGGGAATTAAGTTGTCCTAAGGCGGTACTACTACATTGGACAATGCCTGGTATTACCGGAAGATGGCCAACCTAAGGCGGTACCATAACGCGGGTTGTGTCGTAGGTGGTGGATATTGAGCCTGAGGTGGTACCATTACGCGGGCAAGATACATAGCTTGAGACGGTATCATTACGCGGGCTAAAGAGTGTTGTGAATATGAGATGGTTACAGTGAACCCGAGGCGATACTATTACGCGAGTCACTGGCGAGTTGAGTGAAAATAGTGTGATGAGGCAAGATCGAGTGTGGGGAATGTGTAATTGGAAATGCTATGTGTTCGACTGGTGTATTGGGCAGGAAATTAATTTGAGATGTGCATGTGATTGGAATTTATATAATTAAGACTAACCTGCAGATTATGCGTATCAAAAGCCCAGGTAAATACAATTGTGTGCCTGATGTGTTTATCGGGAGATATCATGTTGATCTTGTATAGAGGTACATGTTAGCCTAGGTGGGGTTTAGGTTGTATACTTGCTGAGACATGTTCTCATGGTTATTTCAACCAAACAATTTCAGAACCCCGTCCTGAGCCATAAATCTACCACCACTGCCGCCTCAGCGTTTTGGGATCCTGATGCACATTGACCACGATGTTGTAGAATACCTGATAGACGATAATATGACCTAGATCAAGCACACTACTGTAGTCTGGGTAAACATAGGATTACCCCTCTGGCAGGCTACACCTACACTGCCTAGACGTTCAGGGACAGGATAGATGAGTTTGGTCCCGTCCGGGGCTTTGACGTTCCGTTTGACGGAGTAGAGGATTGGGATCCGTCAGCCACACCCCCTCTTGACGATAAGATAACTAGTTTAGAGACCAGTCTAGCATAGTCTAGACATCAAGCCGTACCTGCAGCACCTAAACCTCCAGTGGCCGAGCTTGATCCAGAGCCGGAGGAATCCTAGGCACGGTACGATCCTATGGAAATGGATCTCGATGTAATACCCGGGGAGGAACCAGGAAAAGAAGACCTCGAGGAAGAACCTGAAGAGACGCCAGAAGAAGAACCTAAAGATGAGCCAAAAGAAGACCCCGAGATGGAACCAGAAGATGCACCAGAGGATGAGCCAGGGAATGGGCCAAAGGAAGAGCCTGAATATGAGTCTGATGAAGAGGAGAGTATGGAGGTCTCGGCAGAGTCGGGTGATGTGGACAACCCGATTGAGATTAGGGCTGACTCAGAGTCCTCAGAGGAGCAGGTAGCCTAGGGGGATTCAGATTCTGGTTCTGATGAGTCTGACTCGGAGTGGATGCCATCTAGGGGGCGTAGGGGTTAGTTTTAGGGGTGGAGTGTAGGTCTTTTGAAGTGTTCCATTTTTGGCAGTTAAGGTACTCAGGCTACTGATCTTTTGATATATGTGGTATATAATTTAGGAGCTCAGTGTGCATGTAAATTATGGTATAGATTGTATATGGTGAATATTGTTTATGTTTGGATGAGTAATAGATGTCTATTCTCCCTCTTACCCCTAATCAATTGTTGTCTGGGTATTTGTGGCTTTTACTGAGGCTTTAAATCTTTGATAAGTTGATTTAGGCCGGCGATATCCTGGGATGTCGCAATATTCGACCCTAGAGGTTTTTTGCGTGTTCAATGGGGTTCAGGGTGTGACATCATGGTTTGATTTGGTATCAAAGCGAAGAGTTGGCCGAAGTATGAAGTGATAAGGAGCAGAGACCCTGGGGTAGTAATCTAGGGAAACCTTAGCGAGTCATAGGGTGGATTGAGCTACACATGCCTCCAAATTGTTGTTGTGATTGTTGAGTGAATTGAGTGTTATAGCAATTGAAGTGCAAGTGCATATGGACCTGAGGTAAGTGCACCAACCTTATTGATTGTGGCCTTATGTTGTGGTGATTGATTACCTGTTGAGTGAATTATTATGTTAATTCACTACCTAGGACTAGACTGGTATAGTTGGCCTAGGTTTCTAATTCCTGAGTGGAATTATAGCAGATAGGCAAGTGATAGAATTCGTGAGGATGAGCTCGCGAGGTAGAGGAACTAGGGGTCCATCCAGTTCATGATCCCGACCTGTAGGAGATCCGAGAATGGATGCGATCATGAGGACCCTAGAAGAGATTGGTAACCTGATAGAATGGCAAACTCAGGAAAGAGATGCCACTATTGCTCAAGCTACCGAGGCCGTTGTGGCCGCTGTTGCCAATAATAATAATGGGAATCAAGGGCAAGGGCAAATGAATGTGAATAGGTAGATACACCACTAGTCGAGCAGTTTTTGAAATTAAAGCCCCCTAAGTTTGATGGTAAGGGCGATCTTAAGGTTGCATCGCTGTGGGTGGAGGAATTAGAAAAGGCTTTTAAGGTATTGGGGCGTAAAAATGAGGAGAAAGTGACATTAGCAGTATATCAATTGTAAGGAACTGCAAATGACTGGTGGAAAGTCACCAGAGGAAGGGTATTTCTGGTTGGAACCGCCCAGACTTAGGCGATGTTTGTGGAAACCTTTAATGGTAAATACTTTTCTAAAAGTGCCCGGAAACAAAAGTTAGCTAAGTTTATGATGCTTCGTCAAGGATAGAGGACAGTGAATCAGTATGAGGCTGAATTCGCTCAGTTATCTAAGTTCGCCCCAAAGATGGTGGAAGACCCGTTGGATAGGACTCAAAAGTTCCGAGATGGCTTGAAGCCGGACATTTGCAGCTAAATGATTTCGTTAAATTTAAGAGAGTATAACGAGATCTATGATAGAGCTCAAGCGATTGAGCAGGACTTGGCGGATCAGGCTGCCACTTCTAGGTCAAGATTTGCCCAGGGTAGGGACAATCGTCACTTAGGGAAGAGGCCAATGATGGGTAATCGACGTTTTATCCCTCCTATTAGAAGGAATATCGAGAAATCGACCCGTTTTCAAAATGGTCCATGTCGGGTGTATAGGAAAAGACATGGAAATGGACCTTGTCCAAATAGGGGTGGAGCATGTTTTGGATGTGGCAGATTTGGTCATTATATAAGGTTTTGCCCTAACATTAGGCAGAATAGATCGCCTATGTTGCCGCCACCTCGGAATGGGAACCAAGTTAGAGCTGCCCAGACAACCAATCAGAATAGGCCATAGGCCCAAGGACGAGTGTACACCATGGCCAGAAGAGAAATTGAGAATGCACTAGGGGTGGTCACAGATACGGTTTCTTTGTGCGATCATGCTGCGTATGCTTTATTTGACCCTGAGGCGTCACATTCATTTATATCAGAGCAGTTTGTTGAATTGACCGGTATAAAACTGCAGCTGCTTGATGTTGTGTTGTGTGTTACAACTTCCTTGAATGATAAGGTACTAATTTCGTTGGAGTGCCCGAATTGTAAGATCGTAATTGGTGATAAGGAAGAGAGAATTGATTTAGCAGTTCTAGCCATGTATGACTTTGATGTGATAGTGGGTATGGATTGGTTGACTAAGCAAAGGGCCATAATGGATTGTAGTAACAGGGTGATCCAACTTAATCCCATTGGATATCCGAAATTTAAATTTGTAGGAAATTGAGGGGGAACCTCGATCCCATGAATTTCGTCGCTAGAAATGACTAAGTTGTTGAACGAAGGGTGTCAAGGATTTCTAGTGGCTGTGGTTGATTCGATGGCCGAAGAGCCGAGGCTAGAGGATATAGCCGTGGTGTGCGATTATCCCGATGTTTTTCCTCAAGAATTACCGGGACTGTCACCAAAAAGATAAGTAGAGTTTGTAATCGAGTTGGCCCCTAGGACTAAGCCAATCTTGAAGACACCTTATAGAATGTTGTTGTCAGAATTAAAAGAGTTAAAGGTGCAAATGCAAGAGTTATTGGATAAAGGATTTATTCGTCCAAGTGCGTCTCCATGGAGAGTGCCAGTTTTATTTGTGAGGAAGAAAGATAGATCGCTGAGGTTATGTATTTATTATCAGCAGTTGAATCAAGTGATGATTAAGAATAAATATCCCCTGCTAAGAATTGATGACTTGTTTGATCAGTTACAAGGGGCTTCGGTGTTTTCAAAAATTGATTTGAGAATGGGATATCATCAATTGAGGATTAGGAAAGAGGATATACCGAAAACGGAATTTAGGACGACATATGGACACTATGAATTTACGGTAATGTCATTTGAATTGATGAACGTCCATGCTGCCTTTATGGACTTAATGAATCAAATGTTTAAGGAGTTCTTAGATCAATTTGTAATCGTTTTCATAGATGACATATTGGTGTACTTGAAGAGCCCGAAGGAGTGTGAGTTTCATCTGAGTAAAGTTTTGTAGACTTTAAGAGAGAATGCACTGTATGCTAAATTTAGTAAGTGCGAGTTCTAGCTCAATCGAGTAGCATTTCTTGGACACGTGATCTTTAGAGAAGGAATCTCAGTAGATCCAACAAAGATTGAGGAGGTAATGAAGTGGCCGAGACCAACAACAGTAATAGAGGTTCAAAGCTTTCTAGGTTTGGCAGGATATTATCGACGCTTCGTGAAAGGTTTTTCGGCAATAGCAATAACGTTGACACATTTGTTGAAAAAAGAAATAAGGTATGAATGGACCGATAAATGTGAAAGGAGTTTTCAAGAATTAAAATATAGATTGACAACGGCAACGGTGTTGACTATTCCATTAGGACTCAGAGGATATGAAATTTATAGTGATACGTTATTAAAAGGACTGGGGTGTATACTCATGCAAAATGGACGAGTAGTGGCCTACGCATCAAGACAGTTAAGACTGCATGAGTTGAACTACCCGACTCATGATTTGGAATTAGCCGCTATAGTATTTGCCTTGAAGATTTGGCGATATTATCTATGCGAAAAGAAATTTCAGATATATACAGATCATCAGAGCCTTAAATATCTGTTTTCTCAAAAGGAATTAAATATGAGACAGTGTCAGTGGATGGAATTACTTAAGAATTATGATTGTGATATTTTATATCACCCCGGGAAGGCCAATTTGGTAGCCAATACATTGAGTCGGAAGTCAAGCATCGCACACTTGATGGTCAAGGAATTGACATTGTTGAAAAAAGTGCGAGACTCATAATTTAGATTTGAAGTAAGTCAAGTCTCGAGTTTGCTAGCCACACTAAGAATTCGAACCAAAAATCCAGGCTAAGATTAGGATTTTACAGTCTACAAATCAATAAATCCAAAGGATTCTGGAAATGGATGCTACCAAGAGAAAGCCGGACTTCCAGATATCCGAAGATAGGATATTGAAGTTTTGTGGACGATTGTACATGCCCGACGATGCAGAACTTAAGTAAGAAATTTTATCGGAAGCGCATCATAGTAGTTATAGCATCCATCCTGGTAGTACCAAAATATATCAGAATTTGAGACAGTATTATTGATGGAATGGTATGAAAGTGGACATAGCTAAGCACGTGACCAAGGGTTTGACGTGCCAACAAGTGAAGGTACAATATTATAAACCTGGAAGGTTGTTGCGACCTTTGGAAATCCCATAGTGAAAATGGAAACATATTACTATGGATTTTGTGATGGGGTTACCAAGGAGCCAAAGAGGCCATGATTCTATTTGGGTGATTGTCGATAGATTGACAAAGTCAGCATACTTCTTGGTCATGCGAAAGGACTTCGCATTAGATCGGTATGCTGAGTTGTACGTACAGCAAATAATTCGTTTGCATGGGTGCCAGTAACGATTACTTCAGATCGTGATCCTAGGTTTACCGCCAATTTTTGGAAAAGTCTGCAGACGGCATTAAGATAAAAGCTACTATTTAGTATAGCTTACCATCCACAAACAGATGGCCAGTCTGAGAGGACAATTCAAACTTTAAAGGATATGCTTCAGGCATGTGTATTGGATTTTTAGGGTAAGTGGGAAGAGCAATTGCCTTTAGCAGAATTTTCGTACAATAATAGTTTTCAGTAGAGCATCGGAATGGCATCATTTGAAACGCTATATGGCAGGGCTTATAAAATGCTCGTGTGTTGGGACGAAGTAGGAGAAAGGAGTATAACTGGGCCAGAATGAGTTCAACAGTTAGTTGAGACCGTTAATATAATTCGTGAAAGGCTGGAAACAGCTCAAAGCCGTTAGAAAAGTTATACAGACAGAAGGCGAAGACCTTTTGGAATTTCAAGTAGAGGATCACATATTCCTTAAGGTATCACCCACGAAAGGATTATCCCGATTCGGTAAGAAAGGGAAGTTGAGTCTGAAGTACGTGGGACCCTTTGAGGTTTTAGAAAGGATTGGAGACTTAGCTTATCGCCTTGCACTCTCGTCAAATTTGCCACAAGTGTATAATGTCTTCTACATATCGATATTGAGAAAATATGAACCAGACCCAACTCACATGTTGAATTATGAAGAGATAGAGGTTGACGACAGGGTGTCGTATGTCGAGAGACCAATAAGGATCAAAGATCGGAAAGAACGAGTTCTAAGGAACAAGATGATCCCGATGGTCAAAGTTGTTCGGGAACATCACGGGACAGAAGACGTGACATGGGAAAGTGAAGAACTAATGCAACATCAATACCCCTACTTGTTTGAGTAGTAGGTTGAATTATAAATTTCGAGGACGAAATTTTTATAAGAGGGGAAGAGCTGTGACATTCTGAAATCCGACCCACTTGGAATTTATGAAATGGAGGATTTTATGAACATACTTATAGTTAGATCTCGCCCGGAGTTGATCACTCTTGAGATACTAACCATTAGGGAAAGGCTAATTAGAGATTTGAATTCGCGCGATCAAAAAACTCGATCGTGAACCGACTTTCGATCGTGAAAATTATCAAGGTGACATTTTGAGCCAATATAGGCCGATCCAATGATAGTTAGGGAACAGTTCGTCATTGTCATACAAGTGGATCGCGGGTGATTCCGCTTGATCACGAAATAAATTGACGAATGACCCCAAACCTATACCTAACAATCGTGCTCGTCGAAACTAGCGATCGATCCTCGCGATTAAGTGACAACCGAGGTCATCACAACCCGAGTGAACTTGAACGTGGCAAGATTTAGTATCAACCACGGGTCAAATGTGCGAATTTCCCCAAAAGCCACATGTTAGTTTGAGATACACTCAAGTTACGTTATTTAAAATTTGGTCATTAATTAGAGACCAAGTTAGGCATTGGAAATTTATAAAGTCACAATAAAACATTGGACAATGTTGTTATTAGTGTGATCAGCCTTAGAATTGTCCAAATCCTTCAGAAAAATCGAATTTCGGCGAGAATTGGAAAATGACCGTTTTACCCTTGAGACTTTGTTAAGGCTAAGTGTAAATGGGGAAGGACATTTTGATCATTTCACCCTCCCTTTAAAAATAGAAATCTTTGGACAATTTTGGCCTTGGAAATTTTGTAAAATTCCAATTTTGCCCTCGGATATTTTTGGCAAGGATTAATCTGGACCGTTAATCTAAGGATAAAATCAAATCTTGGCCGTTGATTAGAAATGTGAGAGAGGGGTATCATGGTCAATTAGCATGTGTATTAGGCACAAATAATTGACCTTAGACTATTTAAATCAAAATTTTCTCTCTCTCCTCAGTCTCTCACCTCTCTCGGCTTCTCTCTCCCTCACTCCCCTACCCGACCGAACCACCCCCTCCTCACCGTGACCGTGGCCATCTGGCCCAGCCAGCAGCCACCGTCGTCCTCCCATTTAGCTAGATTAGCTGCACCCTGAGCCGCTCGCTGTTGCCGTGGTCGCTCGCCTCACCACCACCGCTTACCTTACCATCTCTCTCTCCCTTGTTCTGTCCCACCGAAGCACCATCATCCTCATTTTGTCCTGATCAACCGCCGTCTAGCCAGCCGCTTATCACCATCATTCAGCCGCTCACCGTCGCCATCCACCCCCGAGTGGCCTCCGGTCAGCCGCCCCTCCCCTTCAGTCGAACTAGCTTAGGAATCCAAGTAAGTCACTTCCTAAACCCTATTTAGGATATCGGATATCGATAGACTTGATTAGGGGCTGAATTGGATTGATTAGTGGCGGTTTAAGGGTTATTTAGGGGCTGTTTAGGGGTTAACTTGGTGGACTGATTTGGGGGCTGGAATTGATTGAATTGTGAATGAATTGGTGATGTTTGGGGACTGATTTGAGGTTAAGTTGAGTGCTGGACGTCGTGGATTGAAATGACGAGCATATGACTCGATTTATGGACAAATTATGCCGATTTGATGTGTTGCATTATGGCTGGATTGGGATGGTTGTTGTCACGCCCCAAACCCTACGAGCGCGCAATCATCCCTTTGTGGTCGTAATGTACGCAACATCCCAAGACTTGTCGCTGACCCAATCGAAACACTAACGAGTAACGTATGCGGAAGCAACCTCGAACTCTCCATACAACATATAGACAATGGGATAGTAGAAAGACAAAGAACACACATAAACAAGACACTTTTATAAACATAACGTCGATTACAACACATATATTTACAAGCCTTCTACGAGGCCACTATTTACGAACCATGCACAACAACAAGAATCGGGTGGTTAGTAAGCTTAACTCATCTACAAAAGGTACACTCAAAAGGCGGGGTAACTTGACCTATCCTCAATCCCCGTAGTATCCTGGCAGCCTCTCTGGATCAATCATGGTTGTGGGCCTGAAATGGTTTGGTTATACAACCACGAGAACACTTCTTAATAAGCAACTATCCAAGCCTCGCTTACGCCAAAGCGTACTTCCGAACTATTCTAAATATGCGATTCAAACAATCGACGTGCCATAAACAATCACAGGCGTCCTTACCTCGCCTTGGCGCATACACAAGTCCTGCACGTTAGAATATTGCCATAATATGGCCAATTGCCCATCAAGCACACGCAAAGCAATTCATGACATGATCAAGCATAACATGGTTAATAATCCAGACGTGCTCATCAATTAACTCAGACAAAGAATTCCCCAATGCAAATCGCACTCATTAAGTCCATATTATTAACAATCCCTTGGCCACCGAACTCCTGCCGGTCTTCTGGCGTAACCAGGCATCGTTCCGCTACTTCGGCAATGGCAACGTCTGGAACCCCCGCCCAGACGACATTCCACAAAGGAGCATCAATCCGACCTCTATCGCGATCGGCAATGTCTAGAACCCCCACCTAGACGGCATCCGAACCCCCATCGGGCATTGTCTAGAACCCCCGCCTAAACGGAACCTGTCGTGACCATGCACACACCTCAGCAATCATTACCAATTCTTATCTTTATAAATTAGCCCAATGACAACTAAATCCACCAAAATGTCATGGTAACACCGATTAGTTCCGGAGAGAGAGAAAAACTAAGTATGCACAAAACCGGAGCCAAACTAGGCTGTTGTGCAGTAACAGAAATCCAATTGAAATAAATAGTAAATCAACTCTAAAAATTCTGAAATTTGGATATGTTGCATAAAACATCTTGATAAACATTTTCTGTGTAGAACTCAAAACCCATTTCCAACCGTAAACACCTCGTTTTGACACTCAAAACCGGACAGAACCCTGTTCGCTCAGACAGCCTCTCAGACCATAAAAAATACAACTCATTCAGTACCCAAATCACTTTGGAAAGCTCTGAAATTTTTATATGTGATAGAAACGGATGTTATTAACAATTTTTGTGAAGGAATTTTATTGAAAAGAGGTCTAGAAAAATTTATAGAAAATCGAAAAAAATAGAAGGTCGGATGAACAGTAAATCCGACAGACTGAATTCGGTCCAAAAATGTACTTACGAATGGCACAAATTATCTCCAAAAATTCCAGATTTAATATATGTCAAATTTTAAGATGTTATGAACAACTTTCATGAAAAACACTTTCTCAAATTTGGCCTACACAAGTCACAGTAAAAATAGCAAAATCCAGCGACACAGGAGCAACCTCACTGGAAATTAACCAACAAGCACCACCAAGCAAACCAAGCACAACCAGCCACTAAACCAACTATCTACAGCCTTTAAACCATCCCTAACATGTCAATTAGTCACCCCTTAGCCTAGTTAAGGGTTAGGAAGCCACTTACAAGAGAGCCTAAGCAAAACAACCTAGCAAGGGAGCAAACAAGAGCCTTGGCATGACAACGGCTACTCCGGCGAAGCAACGGTGAGGGCAGACAGCGGATGGCAGCTTAGGTGGTTGATGATGGTGTGAGGGTGATTGTGGGTAGTGGTGATAGCTGAGGGGTAGTGATGGCGAGAGGGAAAAGGGGGAGAAAGTGTCTCGGTGGGGTGTTTGGCACGAGGAACAGCAGCTGCGGTCTACGGCTCCCGCAGGTCTCTAGCGGCTGGGAAGGTGAGGCTGTGGTGGTTGACAAGCAGCTGGTATGGTCGACTGGAATGGGAAGCAGTAAAAGCTAGAGGAAGCAGAAGCCAAAGAAGCAAGCAGCAGCAGCATCAAAACAGCAAAGAAAAGAAGAGAAGGAAGAAAAAGTCAGCAGAAGGAAGCAGCAGCCACGTGAAGCATCATGGGCAGCAGCATGGGTCAACAGTCAGCAAAGCAACACGTGAAGGTGCAGCAAGAAGTCAGCAACAAGAGCAGAAAGAACGTGAGGGAGTCAGCGGGCGTGAAGGAAAAGAGGAAGTTGGCGGGAAAGTAGGTCGGCGGCATAGGGGGAGAAGAAAGTCAGCGTGCAGAAAGCAAAAATAGAAGTCAACAGTCAGCAACATGTGAAGAAGTCTACAGAAGCAGCAAACAAAGTAGAACAGAAACGTGGGGTCATCAGTCAACAAAACAGGTGCAACGTGAAGTTCATCATGGCAGTGGGTGGAAGAAGACAGCAGCAGAGGGAGTAGCAAAAAGGTCAGCAACGGCGTGGGGTTCAATTGGGGAGGAGGAGAGGAGAGAGAGAGAGAGAAAGTCAAACGCACTTGAGTGTGATCCGATGATCCTCGTTCAATTCCGAAAATGACCCAACGGCCCACGAAAAACCTTAATTACAAATTAGGAAAAAGGCCAAAAGATAATAACTAAAATACACTATGAGGGAGGTCTACTAGTCCAAATCCGCACCCGGTCCAAATTTTACTTTTCGCATATCTCGGGCAATATCGAGGCTGGCCACAATAATATCGACACTGTCTAATTAAATTCGTCTTGGAACTCCTAGAAATTCGACACCAAAGTTTGGGCTTTAAATAACGGCTAAATTCGATTAAGTGCGATTCTAGTGAAATCTCTAATTTAAAAAGAAATAACCGAGGAGTGATCAGTTCCGAGCGAGATTTTGTTATAAGCGCACTGACGAAATACACGTTTTGTAAATCCAAAAAATGGGTTGAAATTCAGAATATCACAGTTGTTATGGCTAGAAATAGACTCGAAAATGCTGAATTTATATTCATAATATTGGCTGTGATTGTGAGCATGACGGTGGCCTTGTATGTTTGTTGAATTTGTGAATTGACTGATTGAAATGTGAACCGTTATATGCGCGCATGGGCTGAATTGAATTGACTGGCAATTGGCCATGATTGTGTATTTATTAAGCATGTGAAATGCGTGTGGATTGGTGTATGCATGGGCCGAATTTGATCGGCCAGTATATTGGCATGTTGGCGTATAAATCGAGCGAGCAAATAAATGAGAAATTGTATGTGATGTTGTATTTATGGTCACGAAAATCCCTAAAGTGGTGCCATTACGCGGAGAATTGAGCTGTCCTGAGGCGGTACTACTACGTGGGACGATGCCTAGTATTACCGTAAGACGGTCAACCTGAGGCGGTACCATAATGCGGGTTGTGCCGTAGGTGGTGGATGTTGAGCTTGAGGCAGTATCATTACGCAAGCAAGATACATAGCCCGAGGCAGTATCATTACGCAAGCAAGATACATAGCCCGAGGCAGTATCATTACGCAAGCAAGATACATAGCCCGAGGCGGTATCATTACGCGGGCTAAGGAGTATTGTGAATATGAGATGGTCGTAGTGAACTTGAGGCGGTACTATTACACGGGTCATTGGCGAGTTGAGTGAAAATAGTGTGTTAGAGGCAGGATTGAGTGCGTGGAATATGGAATTGGAAGTGCTATGTGTTCGACTTATGTATTGGGCAGGAAATTAATTTGAGATGTGCATGTGATTGGAATTTATATAATTGAGACTAACCTGCAAATTGCACGTATCAAAAGCCCAGGTAAATACAATTGTGTGCTTGATGTGTTTATTGGGTGATATTGTGTTGATCTTGTATGGAGGTACATATTAGTCTAGGTGGAGTTTAGGGTGTGTACTTGCTAAGACATGTTCCCATGGTTGTTTCAACCAAACAATTTTAGAACCCCGTCCTGAGCCATGAATTTACCACCGCTGCCACCCCAGTGTTTTGGGATCCTGATGCACACCGACCACGATGTTGTAGAGTACCCGATAGATAATAATATGACCTGGATCAAGCACACTACTGTAGTCTAGGTAGACATAGGATTACCCATCTAGCAGGCCCACACCTACACCGCCTGGACGTTCAGGGACGGGATAGATGAGTTTGGTATCGTCCGTGGCTTTGACGTTCCATTTGACAGAGTAGGGGATTGGGATCCGTCAGCCATACCCTCTCCTGACGGTGAGATGACTAGTTTAGAGACCAGTCTAGCACAGTCTGGACATTAGGCCATACCTGCAGCACTTGAACCTCCAGTGGCCGTGCCTGATCCGGAGCCGGAGGAATCCCAAGCAGGGTATGATCCTATGGAAGTGGATCTCGATGTAATACCCAAGGAGGAACCAGGAGAAAAAGACCCCGAGGAAGAATCTGAAGACGCGCCGGAAAAAGAACCCGAAGATGAGCCAGAAGAAGACCCCAAGATGGAACAAGAAGATGCACCAAAGGATGAGCCAGGGAATGAGCCAGAGGAAAAGCCAAAAGAGGAGTCTGATGAGGAGGGGCGTATGGAGGTCCCGGTGGAGTCGGGTGATGTGGACAACCCGATTGAGCTCGGGGCTAACTTAGAGTCCTTAGAGAAGCAGGTAGCCCAGGGGAATTAAGATTCTGGTTACAGACTCGAAGTGGATGCCATCCAGGGGGCGTAAGGGTTAGTTTTAGGGGTGGAGTGTAGGTCTTTTGAAGTGTTCCATTTTTGGCAGTTAGGGTACCCAGGCTATTGATCTTTTGATATTGGTGGTATATAATTTAGGAGCTCGGTGTGCATGTAAATTATGGTATGGATTGTATACGGTGAATATTGTATATGTTTGGATGAGTAATAAATGTCTATTCTCCCTCTTACCCCTAATCAATTGTAGTTTGGGTATTTGTGGCTTTCGATGAGACTTTAAATCTCTGATAAGTTGATTTGGGTCGACGATATCCTGGGCTGTCGCAATATTCGACCCTAGAGGTGTGTCGCGTGTTCGATGGGGTTCAGGGCGTGACACTTTCTTTCGTAGGTCAGAGTTTGGTCGAGGCAGTACTTTACCTCTTGAAGTTCGATATGGAGTGTCTGTGATCAGTGATGGTCTTTCTTGCTGCATAAGCATCAATCCATAGGACAAGCTCTACTTGCAGAGTTCTTTTTTGCCTGCAAAGAGGTCTACACAAGTTCTGGCTTGTTTCTCTTCATTCTTTTCTGGGTGCTGCTGTCACAAATTCAATCTCTAGTAAATCATAGACAGAGCGTATGTAGGACTCTATTCGTCATGCTTTTTTCCCTTAGCCTAGAATTGGTTCCAGATAGGACCTAGTTTGCTCTGCTCTTTTTTACGCAACTTCTGTGTTTTCTTTTGGTACAAAACATGAGGCGATTTCATGCTCTTTCGGCACAATAGGTTGTTTCAGTTGGTTGGACTCTATTAATGGCCATATATGTCTATATTGTAGGTTTTCTTTGGTCATCGGAACTGTGAAGACTGCTGATAGAATTGATTTACTTCTGTGCCTGTTGGTAGCATCTTATTTTTAAATAATGAACGTCAGCTATCGATTGCAATTTGCATTCATATATCTTCACATTGCGTTTCTATCTCTCAAAGCTTGAAGAGCTGTTTATTTTCTCGGTCAAATTTTAGAAGCATCTGGCTCATTGCAGAAGCTTAAATTCTTTTGTTTCGCAATGCCTTTTTGTTTGAAATTGCCCTTTCTATCTAAGCATTCAATTATTTTTGTAAGATCAACAATCATCTACGTTCTTCCGTTGCAGGAATTGCTTACAAGTCTGGAAAGCTTGAGGTCCACATTAGTTTTGGCTTGCTTCGCTTCATTCTTATCTCAACTGGGAACTGCAATCACTAAATGGATCCCTTCTAAATCATGCAGATAATCTTATGTAGGATTTATTCATCATGGTGCTCTTACAGTAGATTCTTGGAAAATTTAACTGTGGTTGGCACTTCTGACTTTCGATTTTATTTCCTTTGTTAATTGATACGGGATGGCTCTTCCGAATGTTATAAGAAGATTGCTGACACCAGCTATTCATTGGCAGGTTAGAGCCTTTCGCTACGGGTTAAATGGAAAACTTTTGATTGGCGTTGTACCATTAGTGTATGCTTTAATAATGTTGTTTGTATGTGAAGGAGACAGATTCCTAAATAAAACGAAATTCGAACAATCGAGAAACATGCCCAAGAAAAACTACAAATGCTAATCGAATAGATATATCACACAACGAACATACCTTGTTTGAGTAGATTAAATGCTATCAATTATAGGTGCAAGAGTTTCTTATTGGATCATACGTCAGGGAAAAGAGTGGAACTGCCATTTTCTTATATCTTTTCTTAAAAACATGCTATTTACCATATTACAATCTTTTCCCTTTTGTTTTTTGAATTGCTAAGGGTAGTTACACGATCTGCAAATAACCGCCAGAGCAGTTACTTGAGATGGGCCCTCATGATGAATCATGGTCTAGGTTAGCCCAACATGGGCGGCCCACATCCATAAGCCCATAATCCATCGGTATGTCTTACCTTTCTTTCTCATGGAACTACCTTGCATGTTTTTTTGCTGACCCTTTTTCTACGTACGTTGTCGCACATATACTCAGAAATAAGTTCATTGCATATGTATTTGTTTTGACTTGGTGTGTAAGTTGATCTGAGTTCTATGTCAATTTGTTAAATTTGGTTTATTTGAAGAAAATTTGTCAGATTTCTTATTGTTCTTAAGTTAAGGTGAGATCGATGTTGTTGAGCGATAAAGATGTTAATGTTTTACTCTAAGGTAGAATGTTCATGTGACATATTGCCCCTTTTTTCTCGGGTTAAAACCACCAAAAAGCCTCAAACTATTACACATATGACAAATTTAACCCAAATTATTTTTTGACCACCAAAAAGCCCCAAACCGGTACATCTGTGATAAATTTATCCCAAACTAATTTTTGACCACCAAAAACCCCCGTCTGGTATATTTGTGACAAATTTACTTCTCATTATATTGAATTAAATACCACAAAAAATCACAAATTGATAAACCAGTAACAAACAAAGTGGTAAAACCCCAACTAGTTCCATTAACTATCACGTGTTATCAAACTTAGCAATTTGACTGTAAAATTTAACGAAAACTATTTGAGGGTAAATTTATTATAGGTATACCAATTTGGGATTTTTTGTGATCAAAAAATTAGTTTGAGGTAAAATTGTCATAGTATACATGTTTGGGATTTTTTGTGGTATTAACCCTTTTTTCTCTCTGTTATTTAGAACCGTGCTGGA
The DNA here is from genome assembly GCA_031216285.1 of Syzygium syzygioides. Classification (NCBI taxonomy): domain Eukaryota; kingdom Viridiplantae; phylum Streptophyta; class Magnoliopsida; order Myrtales; family Myrtaceae; genus Syzygium; species Syzygium syzygioides. The sequence goes on along the minus strand of CM062243.1, from coordinate 17,295,303 downwards.
TAGGTTTTTTCCATTAAAAAATTAAAAAAAATTTCGCACTATTTTTTGCGCTAACATTTACCTGGTTACTTTGCCGAATCCTCACTAAACATTATTATATGAAGTGTTTTTCCCTCATAGTTGATGTTGGTGATCTGTCAATTGATTAATCTTTCTTTTAAACTGCTTTACGAGCTGATTCTGAATTTTTGTAGATGGGCAGTGGCTTCTTTTCAACGGAGCATGTCTTCTAAGGATGATAAATACAATGAAACAGGTGAGTTTACATAGAATAAGGCGTTTGGGTTTCTTGGAGTCATGTTTGGTTGAGTTGCTAAATTGATAGTCGGCGATCGCATCGTGAGGTCGAGCGATAATCTGAAATTTTGAAGATTTCTGGGCGTTTTCTAGCTTTGATTGGAATTGGTCTTCGGTTAATTATCCTTAAGGAGCGGCGAGATGATTATTGTCGAGTTTTAATTCTTCAACAGGAAGGAGTTTTGCAGTTTTGTCAGCATAATAGATCTATTTCCCTTTCACTTTTCCCTTGTATTGGCAGTTTCTTATTATGGATCTGTTGGGTCCGACTGGCCGTTTGTTGTTAAGCATCAGTACCTGTGTATATATGCCCATTGATAAGCACTTTAAGGATGGTGTATAAGCCACCGATGGATGCATAGTTTAAGGAAAATACCACGTGTCTAGTTATCGGGATATGATGACAGACAGCTGGAAACCGCCAGTAAAGTTGCCGATGGTTAATTTTTAAAGCATTTGAAATTCAAAATGAATCAAAACTGAGGAGGAAACAGTTTAAAGACTTGATCTTCAGAAGGTTATCGACAATAATGGAGCAGTTTACACATGATGATGACAGTTTTTCAAGAACGTAAGCAAATTAAGACTACCGAAATAAAGGACAGAGATAGGATCAATGGGAGTTATTTAGAGAAGAATCTAAACTGTCGAGCGTGGCTGAAGAACGATTGTCATACCTTCATTATAAATACAACTAAATAACCAGCAAGAGAGCCCTCTGACAAATCAATCAAAAAGTTATCTTTTCATTATAATGGTTCAGTTAGACATTAGTATGTACCCATCTATCACATTATCAACGAGATTCCAATGCGATACTTTGGTGTAAATGGGTACCGCCATTGACTAGTTTCCGACAAAGTTGATTGTACTGTTTGGGCTTGCCATCGATCAGATACTGGCATGGCTGAAGTTAGTAATATCTTGATTGAAATAAGTGGATTCTTTTTTCTTGCTTGGATACCTCCTATCCGGAATTTTCATAGAACCAGTCTTCTCTCATTAAAAGCCAAAGAACGACTTTCAACGAAGGATATTTCGTCATGGGAGTAATTTAGGTGAAACAATAATTTGTCACGCCTATTGGGACCTTTGTGTTGATTGGAGGAGTTACAATGGCACGAACTAGAAGCCAAAACCAACTTGATCATAACAATGTTACTAGCAATAATTCACCTCCAAACCCTGTTACTAAAAGGGTAGCACGTGCAAAATCATCAAATGTGCAATCAACAGCGAATCAAGGTCAGATTGGAGAGGTAGATATACCCAAACAACTCACTGAGGAGCAAAGAAGTCAATTGAAAACAAATCCAGTTACAATTGCTACTATGAGAAGGATCATTGAAGAACAACACAATGATTTGACCAATTTAGTCAGCATGTGTGTTACGGATACAGCCAGGCCATTAATTATCAATGATGTTCATGAGATTGCAAATAAGCAGGGGGCATCGACCAATTCAACTCAGATCCAGCCTAATCCTGTTTTTCCTCCAGCATCATTTGGGTATGCGCCTCAATCTAGCAATCTGACACCTAATTTTAGCACTATAGGCCAAGTTACACATTTGACACCATTAAGAATCCTACGGAGAGGTGAAGGTGTGATTGCAACCCAAACCTGTGGGCCTATGTTGACTAATGAGGTCAATTGGCTCAATCCATTACCAAGAAGTAAGAATGGCGGTGCAACCCAGACCTGTGGACAAGTGCCAATCAGTGGAAACAATTTAGCTAATCCAATTCAAGCTAGTTTCGGAGTAAACGGTAATGGAGGCATTGTTACTCAAGTTCCTCAACAAATTACGCCACTACACCCATGTGGTAATGTCCAACCGTATGGCGTCATGTCTCAACCAAACTTTGTTTAAACGCCATATAGGGCAAATGCTAATGTAAATAACCAAGGGAGACTTCCAACTCCACTTAGGGCCCAGGACATTCCACCATATTTACCCCAATACCAAGTACCACAACCACCACAACCTTTACACCAACACCAAGTACTACAACTACTACAACCTTTACCTCAATACATGTCGCACCATGTATCCCAGACAGCACCTCAACCTATTGTCGAAGCCCAACCTGCAATAGTACAAGCAAAACTACCTATTAGCCAGAAGCATCATATGATGGATCAAATGTTGCGACAATGTGGAGGCAATGTGGGCTATGCCAGGCTTACATATAAAAAGCCATAAGATGTTTCAAAATACCAGAATTTAAGCTCTTCACTGGTGAAGACAATCAATCGGCGCATGAATATGTTAAGCGATTTACTAAATTATTATATGGTGATACCACCCATGGCGATCATTGGAAGTTACAGTTGTTTCCATTGTTAATTGCTTTTACATGGTACATATCGTCATAGCCTAATTCTATCTTTTCTTGGGGACATATGGAAGGAATGTTCCATAGCCAATTCCAAAGAGCTGTTCCAGATGTGTCTATTGCAGATTTTTCAGCAATGAAGCAACAGAACCATGAGTCAGTCAATCAATTCATCGTTCAATTAAAAAAAGCGACACATAGATGTTTAGTCCTATTACTTGAGAAAATATTCGCACAATTCGCGTTTGACGGTTTGAACTTCACCATTAGAGAAAGAATGGTAGGCCAAATCTTTTTTAATCTTTTCTCATTGGCAACAATAGCGGTTAAGCATGAAAATTTGTTGAAGGAAAATGATAGAAGACATGGTAGACATGATGTGAACTTCATCAATGAATCTAGACTCGATGATGATTTGGATTTGATAGAGTATGCTGAAGTAGCTGTGGCCAAGATGACAATTGATAAACCATACATATGTCATGCTCTGAAGCCAGCAAAGACTAAAGAAAAAGGTGGCATCATGACCAAGGCAAAGGACGTCCAGTATTACTCCTTCGACATAAACAAAGTGGATGAGATTTTTTTTTGCTTTTGGCTGATGGACAAATAAAATTGACTAAAGGTCAAGTGATACCAAGCAAAGAAAATATAATGGGCAAAAAGTATTGTAAATGACATCATTTCTAAAACCATAACACAGTCAATTGTATTGTATTGAGAAAAAAACATACAAAAAGTAATTTGACAAGGTAAGATTAAATTTGTTGATGATAAAGCGAAAGCTCCTATATAAGTTGATGCCGATCCATTTCCTGTTATGACCAGCATAGTATTACTAATGACCAAAGGCAAGGCATTGCAACTGATCCTTTGTGCTCGATGCAAACAAGAGATCAATCGAAACATCATTATATGCCAAAGGGAATGACCTTATAGGCAGGAGCTTTAACCCAAAGTACTTCTGTTCATAGTCAACAGATTTATCCTAATCCTCCTGATGTGACTAAGCAACGAAGTCATCCCTAAGTATTTGAATGAATTAATTATCCGAGGCAACCACCTGTGAAACAATAATCCTTTAAGCAAAGGTATGAAAAGGGTGACCCAAGTATAGGGACTCTAGGGGAACCCAGTGCTTAATTTGATTATTACGTCAATTAGGGTCCATCTCTTTCATGCCCAAGTAAAATAGTAGCTTCTAGATGGGGGAAAGGGTTTGATGATTTGTCTCTAGAAGACAGTAAATCATCAGTATTACCTTGACGCCTAAGGACACCAAAAATACCCAATAATCCCCCGGAGAATGAATGGTTTGAATCTGGAGAAATTCAAGGGCAAGTGAGCAATATAACGAGAACTCGGAAGAGGAGATAAGAAAGAAAAAGATGCATAAATTGCAATGACGGGTGGTTAATCAAGTTTATATTACCCAAGTCAAACCAATCGCTCTATCAACTTAAAAGCCCATAAAGTTCCGAGCTAAGAATTTAGTGTGGCAAAGAAATCCAAAGGAATCAAGTCAAGATAGGAAGCAAAACAAAGAGAAGGATTCTACAACAACTAGCAAGTCAGAATTTAGACCAGCTATTCTGTCGAGATCGATATCTCATGCAAGCTTACGTATGGTGCAAGCTAAGTGTCCTTCGCAATTCAAAATAGTGTCAACGAAATTAGAGGTTAGCGAAGATATAATTACAAATGAAGAAGAAAGAGCTGAGTTCCAGTTTGACGATGAAGAAATCATGGAATTCGAAAGACCATTTATTCAGAATTCCTGTCACGCCCCAAACCATACGAGCGCGATAACACCCCATCTTTGATGTTCCAATATAATTTCGAACCTAGGAACTACGGCACACTACTCAAGCACTTAATAACGAAAGCATGCGGAAGCAGAAACAGCACCATGCAAAAGAGATACACAAGATGACGAAAGGAATTCATAACATAATCAAAGCCAGTCAAATACAAAAGAGTACGACTAAGGAAAATACAGTAACATCGGTCGACGAAGGGGGAGAGGGTTACTAGTTCAAGACTACACTTGACACCCTACAAGGCTAGTAAAGTAAAACAGATGCTACTAATGCATCTAGACATCGAGCTCCTCTAGATCCTCCTCAGGGTCTTCCTCGGGATCTTCTTCGGGATCTTCCTCGGCGGCAGCACGCTCTATGACTTGAGCATCCATGACAGGAACCGGCAGAGGCGGCTGGCTCACCAGAGCATAACGGGGAGTGTTGATCACCACACCATCCGGAGTCGGGGCTACGACTCGCCCTGGGTTCACGCAAGTTGGCACCTCAAAACCTTGCAGGGGTCGAACCACACTTCGTAGAAGTGCAAGCTAAAATGCGGCTCCCCTTCATTAACCCATACTATAGTCCCTTTCTTGATATACGTCCTACCCTCGACCGAGGGATACTCGGTTTCCACCGTGTCAAAATCCAGTGGCACTCCAAAAAGTAATAGACGGGACCCCCCGCATTCACACGGCTTAGGGGCTATTCCACTGTTCGGATCCCCCGCAAATATACGGCTCACGGATCACTCCACTATCCAGACCCCCCCCCTCCGCGCCCCCGCATATATATGGCTCACGGGTCATTCTCAACAAGTATACGTGACTCATTAATATACGAATTCCCTATGCACTCACATAGAGCCGAGATCCTTTTGATCCAACTTCGGCACTTAACAATCAATCACCAAAAGCCCAAACAACGACATGGCATTCAACTTAGTCCCCAAATCACCATAGAGCACTCATGTTCAAGTACCAAACTCATTACCAAGGGGAGCACGCATTCGGCCCCAAAGGAGAAAGGGGAGACCAAATTTAACAAAATTCAGATAAAACTAGGTTGACGCGCCGTTCTGGGATTCCTTAAAAAGTAAATGATAATTCGACTCTAAAAATTCTGAAATTCGGATATGTCCTAGACAACATCCTGATGAACATTTTCCATGAAGAATACAAAATCCATTTCCAACAGTAAACACCTCTTTTTGCCACCACAATCCAGATAGAAAACAATCCATTCTGACAAGCCATTTGACCCCCAAAATACATTTCAATCAGTAACTAAAAAAAGCTTTGAAATTTTTATATGTCATAGCCACGGATGTCTCCAACAAGTTGTGTGAAGGAAGTATTTTGAAATTAGGTCTGAAAAAATTTATAAAAAATCGAATAGACCCGAAGGTTGGAGGGACGGTGTATTCTCGGTCCAAAGATGAACTTCCGAATAGCCCCAAATGACTTCTAAAAATTCCCAAATTAAATTGTATTGTACTACAAGATGTTTTGAGCAACTTCCATGCAGGACAAAACCCCAGACTCAGCTCACACAGGTCTCGACAAAAATAGCAAAACTCGGCGACACAGCAAGAACGAAAGCCGAGGACACGTCCAACCACCACCAACGCACAAATCAACATTTCTAGCCACCTAATCAACTATCCACAGCCACGAAATAGCCTCTAAATCACCTCATTTCACCATCTAAACATGTCTAAAATTTGCCTCAAGTCCTAATGTGAGTTTAGGGAAGACATACCAAAAGTATAACCAAGGAAAAATCCACAAAACTCCTCCTAGGGCTCACGGCAAAGGTTGGTTCCGGCGGCGGCAACAAGGTGGCGGGTCGGTGGCAACAAGGTAGAGCAAGAGAGAGGAGAGGGTGAGAATGGCGTGAGAGAGAGGGAGTGAGAGGGAAAGTGAATGAGAGAGAGAGAGAGAGAGGTCTAGCATTTGGTGAAGCTTCCTCAAGAAGCTTGGTGTCTTAGAAAAGCAAGCTAGGAAGCTAGAGGGGATGGCTTGAATGACACCTTGATGGAGAGGTGGAAAGACAAGAAGAGAGAGAGTGAGGTGATGGTGGCTAGAAAGTCAAGGGGAGGATCCACAAAATCTCAAACTTGTCTTATCCACAAATGCACATTAAGACTAAAGTGCACACTAATCTAGGTTAAGAGGGGGAGGGAGAGACCAAATTTAAATACTATACAAGCCTAAGGATGAGCATTAAATTGGGTACTGAGGAAATGTCCAATTCACACACTTAATCTCCGATTCCAATTAATCTCGAGACGATTGCTAAGTTAAACTAACCGCGATGAGACGACGTCCAAAATATTTCGTCGTCGGAATTCTTAGATAATCGACGTCTTATTTCGAAGCCCAATTCATGACCAAAGTTCGTGAATAGTAATTTCAGGGCGTCTCGAACTAACGTGTGGCTTTTAAGGTTTTACGCGTATCAACCCGCGATTAAAAATCACGTTTAAGAACTAATCGAATTGTGGCGACTTGGTTGTCATGAAATTGTGAGGCCCACTCGTTGGTTTCGAAGAACTCAATTGTTAGGATTTTGGTTTAGGTTAATTCGCAAATTACACTATGGTTAAATGGGATCACCCGCGAACCAATCGTATAACACTGGCAAATCGTTCTCAAACCAAATCTTAGAACGGCCTCTAATAACTCGAGATATTCCCTCAACAATCTTTATGGTCAAGTCGTTAATCCACAGTCAAATTCTTTGGTCCACGTACTAATTCCTCGCTAGCCATTCCCTTTTGGTTAGTTAACTCAAGAGTGATCAATTCTAAGCGAGAATTACTGAAATACATCGATCGACATTTTATTCATTCATAGGATTCGAAATGAGTCGAAAATTCAGAATGTCACAACTCTTCCCTCCTTAAAAGAATTTCGTCCTCGAAATTCACAACAAAACCAACTAATTGAAAAGATAGGGGTTCTGATGTCTCATCACTTCCTTGCTTTCCCAGGTTACTCCTTCTGTCCCATGATTCTCTCAAATCACTTTGAGCATCTGGATTGTCTTATTCCGTAGCATTCGTTCCTTTCTGTCTTTGATCCTCATTGGTCTTTCCACATATGATACCCTATTGTCCACGTTTATTTCTTCATAATTCAACACGTGGGTCGGATCAGGTTTATACTTTCTCAACATTAACATGTGGAATACATTATGCACTTGAGACAAATTCGGTGGCAAGGCGAGTCTATAGACTAACTCTCTGATCCTTTCTAGAATTTCAAAGGGGCCTATGTACCTTGGACTTAACTTTCGTTTCTTGCTAAACCGAGACGACCCTCTCATCGGCGACACTTTGAGGAAAACATGATCTCCCATCTGAAATTCCAAAGGTCTTCGTCTCCGATCCTTATAACTCTTTTGGCAACTTTGCACGGTCTTGAGTCTCTCATGAATGATCTCAACCGCTTCAACTGATTGTTGCACTAATTCTGGGCCAGTTATACTCCTTTCTCCGATTTCATCCCAACACACCGGCGTTCTACAAGCCCGACCATATAATGCCTCAAATGACGCCATCTTGATACTCTATTGATAGCTGTTGTTGTAGGTAAACTCAACTGAATCCAACTGTTCCTCCCATTTGCCTTGAAAGTCCAAAATACATATCCGCAACATATCTCCTAAAGTCTGAATTGTCCTTTCGGACTGGCCATCTATCTGTGGATAATAGGCCATACTAAACTATAATTTTGTTCCCAATGCCATTTAAAGACTTATCCAAAAGCTAACAGTAAACTTGGGATCACAGTCCGAGGTGAGATTGTTATGCTGTTGCTAACATCTAAGTGAGATTGATAATAGCATTCCATGTTGAAAACAGCAGACCATATGTTAGACCAAATAGTTTGTAATAAATCACCTAAGCAATTTGATTGTATTGGCATTGGCTCAACCAATCTGAATGACATATATTTGCAAAAAAAGGTCCCTTAAGCACCACAATGGTGAGTTCATGCATTCCAGGTAACCAGATTTATTGGGAAAAAAAAGTGGGAAACAGAGATTTACGCAGTCCATGGGTCATTGAGCTTGAGTCATATGCTATGTAGACAAAGCTCGGTAACAGAGTAATCATGGTAAATTTTTCAGAGCAGGAAAGCCAAAGGGTGTCACCAGCTAATCAACATCGTTTTAATCAAATGAGGACTATTAAATTCACGGAAACCGATGAGCACAGCAGATGCAATTCAAATTAATGCTCAAATGATACAATTTACACGGAAAAGAAACTAGGAACCATGCAAGAAATTCACCCTTTTTTTGGGGCTCACCTGCAATGTGAACAAACTATCCTCAAACTGAACTTCCTTCATCAAGAAATCAGCTCCGATCATCGCCTTATAATGATTGCTGAACTGGCGATTCACATACCTATATAGCACAATCAGCGGTCCCCCAACCCGGAAAAAGGAAAACAAGACCAGCAAAAAGTCAATCGAAGCAAAAAGAAGAGAAGATCTGGGTTTCAGAATGTATATGAATCAATCAATCAATCAAGCCCAAAAAAAAAGAGGAGATCTGGGTTTCAAAAAGATACTGATTCATCATAAAAGTCTTCCCAACCCTGAAAAAGGAAAACAAGACCAGCAAAAAGTCATTCAAAGCAAAAGATCGCACGAAGACATCAATGACTAAAATGAAACCCTAAATGTCTCGGCTCGCAGATGCATTTCCTTCCATGATTTTCAGCATTTCGGAAATGAATTTAAATTGCGCTAACACTGAACCTTCGCCCCACAATAAAAACCTAACGACGAACACTTGAGGTTTCACACGAAACGAAGCACATGCAAAGGCAAATGAAACTGCGCTGTGGAGTCACCGACAGACCTTGACGAGAAGCTTGAGATAGCTATCGTCGGACTTCGACGCCGTGCGCTTGGTCTTCTTGCTCTTGCCTCCAGCTACCAAATCAATACCCTGCAAAGTTTTTCAATCCACCAAGATAGGAACGAGATCACCGTGAATCAATTTTTTGCAAGAAACAAATGACAAAAAAGCTTGGAAGCTGTTGCAGATGTGGCTATGGAGGCTTGCAGAAGAAACCTGAAGCTATCGTGAAACGGCGATGGAGGCTAGCGATTCCGTCAGCGATCGACTGGCTTAGATCTAGGGATTTTTCATCTCTACGCAAAGAGAGGGAAGGGAGAATGGGAGAGAGACTAAGAGAGGAAATGGGTCAGCCCAGAGTGTTAATGGGTCGGCCCGATCCTACCCCAACGCTAACGATACCCCAAATTTTAGGGCCATATTCGAAAAAGATTAAGGTCCAACCCTAAAATACCTTAAATTTTAGGGCCGAACTAGGCCGGCGTGGTTGCCGGGCCAGCGGGGTTTTGGTTGACACCCCTCCTATCCAGACCCCCCCCCCCCCCACATATATACAGCTCACGGGTCATTCTCAACAATTATACGTGACTCATTAATATACGAATTCCCCATGCACTCGCATAGAGCCGAGATCCTGATGATCCAACTTTGGCACTTGACAATCAATCACCAAAAGCCTAGACAACCACATAGCATTCAACTCAATCCCCAAATCACCATAGAACACTCATGTTCAAGCACCAAACTCATTACCAAGGGCAGCAAGCATTTGGGCCCCAACGAAAAAGGGGAGACCGAATTTAACAAAATTCGGATAAAACCGGGTTGACGCGTCATTCTGGGATTCCTTTAAAAACAAATGATAATTCGACTCCAAAAATTATGAAATTTGGATATGTCCTAGACAACATCCTAATGAACATTTTCCATGAAGGACACATAACCCATTTCCAACTGTAAACAACTCTTTTTACCACCACAATCCAGACAGAAAACAATCCATTCTGACAAGCCATCCGACCCTAAAAATACATTTCAATCAGTATCCAAATCTTGTTAGAAACCTTTGAAAGTTTTATATGTCATAACCACGGATGTCTCCAACAAGTTTTGTGAAGGAAGTATTTCGAAATTAGGTCTGAAAAAATTTATAAAAAATCGAACGGACCTGAAGGTCGGAGGGATAGTGTTTCCGGCAGAATATTCTCAGTCCAAAGATGGACTTCCGAATGGCCCCAAATGACTTCCAAAAATTCCCAAATTAAATTATGTTGTACTACAAGATGGTTTGAGCAACTTCCATGCAGGACAAAACACCAGACTCAGCTCACACAGGTCTCGACAAAAATAACAAAACTCGGCGACACAGCAGGAACAAAATCCGGGAACACATCCAACCACAACCAATGCACAAACCAACATTTCCAGCCACCTAATCAACTATCCACAGCCATAAAATAGGCTCTAAATCACCTCATTTCACCATCTAAACATGTCTAAAAGTTTCCTATAGTCCAAACATAAGTTTAGGGAAGACTTACCAAAAGTCTAACCAAGGAAAAATCCACAAAACTCCTCCTAGGGCTCACAGCAACGGCTAGTTCCGGTGGCGGAAGGGCTGGTCGGCGGCAAAGGAGGTGGTCAGCGGCAGCAAGGTGGAGCAAGAGGGAGGATAGGGGGAGAATGGTGTGAGAGAGAGGGAGTGAGAGGGAGAGTGAATGACAGAGAGAGAGAGAGGTCTAGCATTTGGTGAAGCTTCCTCAAGAAGCTTGGTGTCTTGGAAAGGCAAGTCAGGAAGCTAGAGGGGATGGCTTGAATGACACCTTGATGGAGAGGTGGAAAGACAAGAAGAGAGAGAGTGAGGTGATGGCGGCTAGAAAGTCAAGGGGAGGGCCCACAAAATCTCAAACTTGTCTTCTTATCCACAAATGCACATTAAGACAAAGTGCTCACTAATTTAGGTTAAGAGGGGGAGGGAGAGACCAAATTTAAATACTATACAAGCCTAAGGATGAGCATTAAATTGGGTACCATGGAAATGTCCGATTCGCACACTTAATCTCCAATTCCGATTAATCTTAGGACGAACACTAAGATGAACTAACCGCGATGAGACGACGTCCAAAATATTTCGTTGTCGGAATTCTTAGATAATCGACGTCCTATTTCAAAGTCCAATTCGTGACCAAAGTTCATGAATAGTAATTTTAAGGCGTTTTGAACTAACGGGTGGCTTTTAGGGTTTACGCGTATTGACCCGCGATTAAAAATCACGTTTAAGAACTAATCGAATCGTGGCGACTTGGTTGTCATGAAATTGTGAGGTCCACTCGTTGGTTCCGAATAATGTGATCTTTAGGATTTTGGTTTAGGTTAATTTGCAAATTACACTATGGTTAAACGGGATCACCTGCGAAACAATCGTATAACGATAGCAAATCGTTCTCAAACCAAATCTTAGATCGGCCCTTAATAACTCAAGATATTCCCTCAACAATCTTTATGATCAAGCCGTCAATCCACAGTCGAATTCTTTGGGCCACGTACTAATTCCTCACTAGCCATTCCCTTTTAGTTAGTTAACTCAAGAGTGATCAATTATGAGCGAGAATTACTTACATCGATTGACATTTTATTCATTCATAGGCTTCGAAATGAGTCGAAAATTCATAATGTCACAATTCCAAACATCTTCGAGCACTTAACATAAATGCTAGGATCAACAGATGGCCGGTATCAAAATTTTTGCTCAATGGAGGTTCTACTTTTAATTTGATTCCATACAAATTTTTTAGGAAGCTAGGTAAAAGAGATAAAGAAATCATTCTGTCGAATATGTAGTTAACAGAGTTTGCTAGAGAAGTGATAGGTGAAAGGTATATTTGTCGTTGATTTAACATATGGATCGAAAACCTCAAAAACAACATTTTATATGGTTGCAGCTAACGGATTATAAAATTCATTATTGGAAAGAGATTGGATTCATGAAAATCAATGTATATCCTCTATTCTTCACTAAATGTTAGCCTTTGGAAATGGGAAGAGAGTTGAATATGTTAAGGCTAACATCAAAACTCAAGTAACCTAGGCATACACTTTAGAAGTTGATCGAAATTGCAATGGGGCACCTAGTGAAAGTTCATGTGTTATCAAACCTCCTGAAGCCAATCCCATGGATGTTGCATTCTATCATTTTGATAAGGGAAATATTTAATGGATCCCTAAGACAGATCTGATGGGGCATTTTGAAAAGGTTGTCTATGGAAAGCCTTATATTATCAAACGACCCCGATAAGAGGTATGCAGCCTATAGGGCCGAACAAGGTGAACACCCCATTGATGTGACTGATTGTACAGGGGAGTTTGAAGAGTTGCCCCATAATGAAGATGATAAAACTGTCGAAGCCCAAGACCCGTTAATAGTAATTGATGTAGGTGATTCCTCACACTGCCGATTGATATTTATTAGCGCATTATTGGAGATGATTTTAAAGTTTAGCTGATTGAACTTTTGAGGAAGTATAGATATTGCTTTGGTTGGGATTATCACGAAACGCCCAGACTAGGAAAAGACGTAGTGGGGGCATAGATTGCCAATAAAGAAAGGATTTTAGCCACATAAACAGCCGCTGCGAAGGTTTGTTCTGGAAGTTGTTCATAAAATCAAGGAAGAAATTGAGAGGAAGAAAAGCATCACGTTGCTTTTGAGCAAATCGAGTAATATTTGACTAATTCGCCAGTTTTGATGCCACCAAAGTCAGATTGGCGTTGAAGCCCTATTTGTTGGCGACCAATAATACCATCAAAAGCATGCTGGCAAAAGAAAATGACGAGGAAAAAGAACAAGCAATATATTACCTCAGTTGGATGTTGAATGATGTAGAAGGGAGATATACTCCGATTGAGAAGTTGTGCTTGTCTCTATAATTTGCCTATAATAAATTACGTCTATATTTTCCATAATGCTTTTGTCTCAAGTGGCGCCCATTGCAATTCCACTTGATCCTAGTCTTCTTCATTTACATGGAATGGTCTAAGCATACTAACATGGAACACCGGGTGTACCTTTAATTTCAATGAAAGTTCCAGCTTGTATGCAACCTTCCCGACTCATTGTAGCACTTGGAACGATCCCTCATAGCGACAAATTAGCCCTTTGTGACCGTCCTTGTATCGAAGAACTAGGTGTAACTTGGCCAACACTAGGTCCTCGACTTGGAATTCCGCGTGCCATCACTTCTTGTCTGCCCACTTCTTCATGCGCTTCGAGGCCTTGTGTAGACAAGTCCGTGCCAAGTCCACCTGCTTAGGCCACTCCCTGGCGAACTTGTAAGTGGATAGGCTACTTCCTCGATAGCCCATTGCAACCGTACTCAGGGTGAGTGGTTGTTGCCCTATCACAATCTTGATTTCAGTTTGTATACTCGCTTTGATGTAGGTTGTATGAGAACTGTGCCACATTGATCAACTTTGCCTAATTTACTTGTGTTAGTGTCAAAGGTATAACTCCAAGAGCACATTTCCCTACTCCGTCTGGCCGTTGGTTTGGGAATGCAAACTTGTGGAGAAAATGACATCCAACCCTAGCAGCTTATAGAGCTTGGTTTATAACTTACAAGTAAATCAAGGATCACAATCACTCACGATCATTTGTAGTATAGCTCAATACTTGGCGATATGCTTTAGGAATAGTCAAGCACCTTAAGAGTCCAGCACAACCATGAGAGTCCAACACCCTTCGCACTTAAGCAAGTTTACTAAGAAGTCCATGGACACTCTCTCATGGACACTTCGGGATTGGAAGTGACTGCAGAAGCCTTGCCGACAACCGTTGTTCTAACTTGTCTTGTTGGCACACAAGACACATCTGTACATAGCCTTCAACGTCATCGCGTGGGTGAGGCCAATAATATTGATCTTCTACAAGCGCCATTGTACGGTGGATCCTTAGATGACCCACCCACTTGGAGTCATGGAACTCGTGTAGCATCTCCTTCCTCAACTTCACATAGAGAGGCATGTAAAGTCATCGCCTTTTGGTGTAAAGCAAGTCATCTTCACACTAAAATTGTTGAGTCATGCCCTTTCGTGCATGCTTAAGGAGCGCCTTGGCAGTTGGGTCTTGCCTCAGACCTCTTTGATCCTTTCGGTTCATGGACACGGGTCGACTAATAGTGGCTAGCTCCATCTTTGACCTAGTGCATCGGCCACAGAGTTGGCCTTCCTAGGCTTGTACTCTAGCATGTAGTCGAACTTAGCCAGAAAATCTTGCCAACGAGCTTGCTTCGGGCTTAGCTTTTTTTGGGTTTGAAAATAGCTCGTGGCCACATTATCCATCCTTACGACGAAACGTGATCCCAAGAGATGGTGCCTCTACGTCCGAAGTTAATGCACCACCGTGGTCATCTCCTTCTCTTGGATCATATATTACTGTTCGGTTTCGTTCAACTTCCTCGACTCAAACACCACCGAGTGACCATCCTCCATAAGAACACCACCAAATAGCATAATCGGAGGCGTCAGTTTCTACCTTATAGGGTTTTGGAGTGATCCAGCAACAAAAGCATTGGCTCTTTGATCATCGCCTACTTCAATCGATCAAATGCCATTATGGCTTCTTTTTTAGCATGTCCATGAGTGGCTCGATGATACTTTAGTAGTTTCATATGAACCACCTATAGTAGTTGCTTGACCAAGAAATGATCTCATCTCCGTCATCCTGGTTAATGGTTCCTATTGTGATAGCCTAGATCTTGGCCAAGTCCTTGCGTACTCGTCCACCTTCAACAATGTGCCCCAAGAATGACACTTTCCATTGTGTAAAGGCACACTTCTCCTGCTTGACATACAAATTATTCTCACTTAGAACTTGGAATACTTGCTTGAGATGCTCAATGTGTTCCTCAATCGTCCGGCTATATACCACAATATCATCCAAGTAAACCATGAAAAATTGATCAAGGAAAAGGTTGAGTACCTTGTTCATTAGTATGCAGAAAGTAGTCGAGGCATTAGTCAGGCCGAATGGTATGACGAGCAACTCATATGAGTTGTAGCGAGTCACACATGTAGTCTTTGGATCATCTCCTTTGGCAATCCAAACCTAGTAATAACCAATCATAGATCAAGCTTGGTGAACCACTGTGCTCCTCCAAATTAATTGAACAAGTGAGCAACAAGATGAATCGGCTACTTATTCTTAATTGTTAGCTTGCCTAATGCCCAGTAGTTGATACACATACGGAGTGAACTGCCGTGCTTCTTTTGAAACAGGATCGAGGCGCCAACCGAGCCTTTGGTGGCCAGATGTAGCCAGTATCGAGCAAATCTTGAGCTGTCTTCACAGCTCCTCTAAGTCAGGGGGCGCCATGCAGTAGGGTGCCATGGTCGTTGGTCGAGCGTCAGGCACTAGCTCGATCCAATGATCCATCCCCATCGAGGCGGTAGCTTCTTTAGTGGGTCAACAGACATTAGGTCCTTGAAAGAGTCGAGGACTCGGACTACCTCCATTAGGACATCACTCCCTTTGCCCTTAGGTTCCTCGACCTTTAGGATTGCCAAGAAGATTGCCTCCCTTTTTTTTGCTCCCTTAGAAACTTGCATTGCCGAAAGCATCTTTCAGTCATAACCCGAATCTTGCTTAACTAGGACTGGCCACGTGGGTCCAAGATGCATATACAGTTTGGCAAAAGGAACAACAATAGCGTCTATCCTATCCAAGAATCTCAAACCAATAACAAAATCATAATTGTCAAGTGAGATTACCTTAATAGTCTCCTTGCACTTTCATTGTCTAATGTGAAGCTCCACATCCCTCGCCACCTCGTTTGTCAGGCCTTCCTTGAAGTGCATTGTCTTGAGCCACCCAGATCCCTTCTCAACTCGAAGATTGAGTTTCTTTGTGGCCTCTTCTGAGATGAAGAATCGAATGCTCCAGTGTCCACGAGTACACTCATTCTTGGTTTCTCCGATCGTCACGTTTGTAAATAGAAGTCCCTTAGGCTTATTCGCCTTTTTGGACTTGATCAAACTCAGGATCCACAACGAATCAAGTCACTTCTCCTCTCATTCCTCCTCATGTGCCTTGATAAGCACCGCTAGCTTACCTCGCATTGGGCAATCATGAGCAATGTGCGCACCGTCGCACAAGAAACACTTGAAAGTATGTCCCTTCTTATGTTCTCCTTTGCTCAATTTCACCTTCGAGCAAAGGAGTCACTAGTAGGTTGGTTCCACTTGGGTGTTGGAAATTGTTACGATCTCCCTCACCAGCAGCTTTATCCCTCAGTATGGAATTTGGCTTGTTACTAGAAGTTTCTTTGTACTCAAGCTGGGTCTCGATGACAGACATGGCCGTATAGAGATCCTTTGCATTGCACCGTTTCAGCTCTTGCTTGACCTGTGGTTGAAGGCCACCCATGAACTTAAAGTAGGTCTCCGTATCATTCATGGACAAGATTTGAAGTTGCAACTCCAAGAACTTTCTCACATATTCACGGACTCCTTCCTTTTGGTCTAGACGATGGAGTTCATCTCGAGCTTCCTCTTCTGCATAAGCAGGATAGTATTGCCGTTGGAATCCCTCTATTAACATTTCCTCAATCGTGATAGGTTCATCACTCCTATCATTGGACCTCCTATTATTGGACCTACGATGCCACCACAGTAGTACGTTATTAGTCAAATACATGGCCATGGTACTCACTTGAAGCACTCCATTGGTGATCCCCGTCGCTTGGAATTACTACTCCATATGCTATAGGAAGTTGTCGACATCCTTGGCCACCCGTGAGCCCTTGAACTCCTTTGGCTTTGGGGCATCCACTCATGGACCAGCATGCATGCTAACCACCTCATTCACGCGTACTGCTTCCACCTTGGTGAGCTTCACCTTAAGCTCAATTGTCTTCGCGTACATGGCCTCCACCAAGGCCTCCAAGGCATCATCCCGCTGCCAAAGTTCTTCCGTTGTATTGGTCAGGATGCCCGACATCTTCCCTCGAAGTTCTCCCAAGCCATATTTGAGCTCTTGCACCTCGGCCTCAAGCTCCCCCATTCCGGTCTCGCCTCCTTCGATGTCAACGGACAATTCCTTGACTGTTCCTCGGACGTCTGCGACAACGATCTCCATCTTTGCCACGCAGGTCTTCAAGTCACCCATCACGTCCCTCAAAATCGAGCTACCATGGTTCTTCTTTGCCTAAATGCCTTGTCTCTTAATGGCCCCCTCCACGATCCTTGCCTGCACCCTTCTCATTCATGATAGGCGATACATCAAAATGTGGAACCATTGTGCCTTTCACCATCTAGCTTTGATACCACTTACATGGGTCAATTGATCTAGCATTTCCTTACATGTGCAGCTTAGGAATTTTTTTCCCAAGTCATCCTTACTCGCTCACACTCACAATGATATTTAGAGAAAGAAACTCTAGAAAGAGAAGCTCTAAAAATTATATTACTTGTGAGATGATACAAATGAGAGAGAGGAGACCCCTTTATATACGAATACACGACTAACCATATACATCGATCTCTCCTCAATTTATTGGTGAAGATTGCATCTCCTCATCTACCAATTACTCCCATTTATTATAGGAGTATATATTTACAATATTGTCCGCCCCTAAGAGTATTCTAGAATATATAAGAAAACCCTAGGACTTAGAATCCTCGAGGTCTGCCCATTTTTCATGTATTAGTCACGGTCCTTCATTCAAAAACTCTTGAGATCATTGGCATGGTAAGATGAGTTTTTCAATGTTGCATTGCTTTTGTAGCTACTTTTTTTTTTTGGGGTAAAGGCTTTTGTAGATACTTTTCTTCTTACATAAAATGGAAAAGCATCGTAATATATGTGCATTGTAATATTTCAGAAAAAATAAAAATGAAAATGATAAGTCATCTGAGAAGGAAAAGTTTCAAAACCATCCGAATGAATACGAGCTAAACACATGGATAGTTCGATGAGATAGAGACAATACGAACTCATAACATTTAATTATACATGGGCTGATGACATGCCTTGCAATCACTAAATAGTAACTCGCCAACAAGGCTCCTAAGCTTTTAGTTTGCTTGAGTAAAGCTTCCACTTGGCTCAATTTAGGGTAGGAGATAAGTACACTAGAAGTGTCACAACTTTCGTACAGCATTTACTTGAGTAGCATAATTTTTTTCGCTCACTTAAGTGTCACATTGATATAAAATTGATTACTTGAATGCCATTTTCAGTAAATCATCCTACGTGGATTTTTTTCTAACTTTTCTATTTTGATGTGGAAATATTTGTCTAGCATGGAAAGAGTATAACAAATGTCGTTATTTCTTGTTGTTTCTTCGAAATCTTCCCCAATTAGATGACACCATTTTCGTACTCTCTCTCTCTCTCTCTCTCTCTCTCTCTCTCTCTCTCTCTCTCTCTCAATGCTTCGTGTTTGAAACTCAAACACAACCACAGAATCGCAGTGAGCACCTGGCGAATCAAAGCAAGCTCTCTCTCACTCTCTACAAATTTAGGGCTTTGTCTTCTCTTCTCTTACACACACTTGGTCGCTCAATGTCATCTTCTCTCACTAGATAGAGACTAGAAAAGGCGACAGCATTGAGGCAAAAATTATGGCTATCGACGAATCCTGGAGGACAAAGACTAAAGGTAAGTCTGATATTCTGAAATTTGACACATTTTCGGGATTTATGAAATGATTATATCTTCGATGCACTTTAGTTAAATCTCACTCGGAATTGATCACTTCGAGAAGACTAATCAGTCGGAAATGGCTAGCTAGGAATCAAGTACATGGACCTAAGAATTTAGCCATGGATCAACACTTTGACCATACGGATTAACGATGAGATATTTTGAGCCATTATAGACCAATCCAAGGATGGCTATGGGACGATTCACAAATGTTATACAATTGGACCGTAGGTGATTCCGCTTGACCATTGTATGAATTTTGAATGATCCTAAACCTAATCCGAACGATTGCATCAATTAGAACTAGTGATTAACCCTCGCAATTACATGACAACCGAGGTCGCCATGGCTCAAGTAAACTTAGATGTGGCTCGATATTGAATCGGCCACTGATCGATGCGCGTAACTTCTAAAAGTCACCCGTTAGTTTGAGATACACTGAATTCGCAAATGATTGATTTTATCCATGAATTAGAATCCAGAATGGGATGTCGAACTTTCAAGATTTCACAAAAATTTATCAGATGTTGTCTCATTAAGCATGGCCAACTGTTAGATCGCTCAGAATTATCATAACAGTGTAATTTGGACCAAGTATGAAAAAAGACCATTTTAGCCCCAAGGATATTTGAATTCATTTCAAAAGTTGAAGGGCAAAATTGGACATTGGCACTTTCCCTCCTTGGTCGAAAATTGTGGACCATTCTAGCCCTCCCCATCTTGCTTTATTATTTTGTTTACCATTAGCAATTTTTGGGAAATTAGTGGGAGAAAAATTATGGGCCATTGAATCTTGGCTTGGAGAAGGGGTGAATTGTAGGCCATTGGATTTGTAGTGGGGTTGGTAGTGTGGTTTGTGAGTGAGTGGGATTAGTGATCATCTCTCTCTCTCTCTCTCTCTCTCTCTCTCTCTCTCTCTCTCTCTCTCTCCCTCATTTAGCCGAAGCTCCCTCTCTTCACCTTGCCCAACCAGCAGTCGTTCCAGCCACTGCTAACCACCATGACGTCGCCGAAGACCCGCCAGAGCAGCCCCCGACACCGCTACTGCACCCCACCACTATGCTACTCTCTTTCCCTCTCTTTCTTCACCATTTTCGAGCATCACCAGCCACTATCGAAGCCAACACCGCCCCTCACCATGACCACCAGCCTGTGTTTGCCCCAATCGTGGACCATCGTCACCAAAGCCACCACCGATCCCTCCATCCAGCCGTCAAATGTCACGCCCCCTAACCCTATCGAGCCTGCAACATCCCTCTTTGGTCGAATAAGTGTGACGTCCCAGGAAAATATCGCCGACCCAACCCGACACCTCAGAGTTCGCACACAGTGGAAAAGATTATCAAAACACCCGTACTAAAAAGATGACGATGGGATAGGGCATCAAAATAGAACATAACTATCAACATCAACTTTTATACATTGCCATCATACCGAGCATACAAATAGCATTACATATAAGCTTAACAATACGAGCATCCAAAACACCACCGACACAACAAAAAGGGACAGGTGGTTCGATTAACTTAGCTTCATTATTGGTCGACCTATTTTTCAAAAAGTGACTGGTCAAACCTACTCTATACAACCCCTAAATCACCCCGGTGAGTCCTAAGGGTCACCCTCTTCCTATTCTTCTGCTAAGTCCTCTGGCTCGTAGTCCAGAGGATCACGTGGACCGCGATACGGAGGAATCGCCTGCAATAATTGTACAACCTGCGGCTCCTCTGGGAGTACCATGGGTGGCTCCTCTAGATCGATGATCTCTCCATCAGGAGGGATGATCGCCATAAAATCCCACTCACCAACATTGTAAAAGGGGATGTCGAAGCTCCTCGGCGGACCTGTCTCCTCTAAGCCATCTCGATAGGTCCACACTATGTACGAATAAGGCTTCCAATATAATCCGCCCTCGTCAACCCAAACAGTGCTCGAATATCTGACAAAAGCTCGATCGCCTCCTAAAGGGTGCTCTACGTCCTGATTATCCACATGCCTAGGGATCCCAAAATGAGGAGGCGGGCCTCTTGGGTTCATGGCTGGGGGTCTGAAATTGTGGTTATACAACTCTGAGATGAATCTCAATAAGTGCACAACCCCAAACCCCACATAGGCTCTCATGTATTGCTAGACGAAACACACATGACACAACAACTAATCACACTAATAATCACATGCGATCCTACCTAGGATCCATCATGCACATTCCTGCATGTCAGATAATAATGCAGCCAATCCATTCATGTCCTTACTCATCAAACACTATGTCACAAGAGGCAAACCACAATCGCACACTAACTCACACCATGCATCAACTTTCACCAATCTCGCATGTCGAGCTAAGTCCAACTCATTCCCAACTTTCCATCACTACCGCGCCCGTGTAAAACGCATCAGGCTAACGGTCTTCTGACCTCGTTAGGCATCATCATCCCGTCGGGCCGAGCATCATCACCTCGTCAGGGACGGCATCATCCTGCGTAACACGCCTCAAGACGGAACCTACCCTGCATAAACGAATACGCCTCAAGATACCACTTTTCCAGCAATTTCAATCATCTCGTACCATCGTACCACACGTACCACGTGGCCACACATAACACACGGCCACATAATCTCACGCCACACATACATTTCGTAAATGTACATTCACATCACGCGAATACACCACACGATCACACATACTTGGCACGCGACCTCATTATACAGTCACCCCACTACACCTCACGGTCACATATACATGGCACACGCCCACACCACATTCAGTCCAAAACACATTCCAGAACCAGCCAACAATCACTCACCACACAATCACTCATACGAGCCTATTCAATACATAGAATCACCAAACAAACTTATGGTTCAGCCCAGGTCATTCCGCATCATGACAGCCCTATCCAAACCTTCTAAACCACACACATTTCATCACCAAATCAGTCCATAACAACCTAATATCTAGCCCCCTTCACATGCCTCCAACAACCCCTGAACTACCATAAACCGAGTCCTAAACACGTCCAATAATACCCGAAGTCCTAAGAAGGGTTTAGGGGAGTCACTTACCTTAAAAAGGAATGACAACAAGCTGGATAGGAGGCCGAAACAGCCGGACCAGCATCAGCAGCTGAGCAGCGGCGCTAGCGGCTAGGCGGGCAAACGGCGACAACACAGTGGACAAGTAGCTAGCAGGCGGCTATTAGGCCGCTGGGGGTGGTGATGGGGACGTATGGGGCAAGGGAGGACGGTCAGGGGTGGCTCAGGTGGTGGCTGGACCGAACAGCATAGGGCGAGACAAAGAGAGAGACAAGCGGACGGTGGGGCACGGCCGGGGAAGAAGAAGAAGCGACAGCGGACGGCTGGCCGATGGTGACCAAGCGGCTAGGCGAGTTAGTGGTCTGCCAAGCTGGGCGCATGCAAGGGAGGGGAGAGAGAGAGCTTTGGCCGGTGGGTTGAGGAGAGAGAGAGAGTGAATTAAGAGAGAGAGAAAGAGAGAGAAAATCAAATAAAAAGGGTGCTTAATTATTGGTCTCTAAAAACCCCACCAAAAATTACCAATCTACCCCTCTAACTACCCTACCAATCCAACGGCCCACGTTCAATCTTATCCAATAATTCAAGGGCAAAAGCATAATTGCTCATGGGAGGAGAGGGGCATTCTTGTCTTTAAATTTTCGGCCATACAGAATAATCCTTAGTCCCCCAATTTTATCCAATCTTCAAAATTCGTCTGCGGTCCTAGGAGCAAAACGATCATTTTTTCGGTCCCGAGTTGAAATCTATTTTTTTACAAAAATGGGTGGCCCCAAGGTTGGCCACGCCAAAAACATCATTGGCTGCTAAAAATTGTCACTTTCAAAATTCTCAATTCCCGGGCCCAAATTTCAAGAAATGCTTAAAATCGAACAATAGCGACTTTAGCTTATCTCTTGCTAACGGGTGGCTCATTGGAATTACGCACTCTCGACCCATGACCAACACTAAGTCAAGTCACGTTTAAGTTTGCTCGAACCAAGACGACCTCAATTGTCATGTAATGGCGAGGGTCTGTCGCTAGTTCCTTTCGGACACAATCAATCAAATAGATCAGTCTCTGTTGGCCCAAAACATTCCCTCGCCAATCCTTATGGTCAAAAGTTGAACCAAGGTCGAGTTCTTTGGTTGAGCGAACTCAATCCCATGATGGTCTTACCACTAAGGTCAGCATCCTGAGAATGTGCAGTTTCGGGTGAGATCTCACTATAAGTGCATTGGCCAAAATATTCATTTCATAAATCCCAAGAAAAAGGATCGAAAATTCAGAATGTTACATTAAAAGAGCAGCTCCTCGGCTTGGCTTGGCTTTTGCTTGGCTTGACTTAGGACTTCTTGTAAGTACTTCATAAGCCTTGATTAGGATAATGGATTGCTAATGGCATGTTTTGGGGCTTATTATGGGTTAATTAGAGTTGATTTAGTGGCTGGTTGAGCTTGATTGATGATGAGTTGTTGCCGAGTTGTTTCTCGAATTTGGTTGCTATTATGCTTTATTGTTTTGTTATTTTTGTGGAGATCATTTTGGGCCAATTTGAGGAGGTGTTCTCCATGAAAGTTGTCCCTAACATCTTGAAATATGTTATATATTAAATATGAAATTTTTGGAGACCATTTGGGGGCATTCGAAGGTCAATTTTTGGACCGTCTCAATTCTGCCGGATTTATTGTTCACCCGACCAGCTTGTCTTTCTGAATTTTTATAAATTTTTCCAAACCTCTTTTCAACAAATTCCTTAATGAAATTTGTCAAGAACACTTGTTTCTATGACATATAAAAATTTCAAGGTTTTCCAAAGAGATTTGAGTACTGATTGAAATGGATTTGAAAGCCGAACAGTCTGCCCCAATGTATTGATTCTCCGTCTAACTTCGAGTGACAGAACGAGGCATTTCCAGTTGGAACTGGATTTTGTGTTCTCATGAAAAATGTTTATCAAGATGTCTTCTTGGACATATCTAAAATTCATAATTTTTGGAATTTAATTACTATTTATTTCGAAAATATTTCGGTAACTACGCAATTGCCCATTTTAGCCCAATTCTATGCAATTTGGTTCTCTCTCTCGAGAGCTTTTTGGTATTGTTGTTGCATGTGAGGAGCATGGCTGGTTGTGAGTTGAACATGAATTGAGTAGAAATTGGTTAATCAAAAGATGAGAAATGGGTTTAAGTGCTTGAATACCCGTATGATCACATAATATCCTGAGGCATTTTATGAGGGGTTGTAACCTGTCTTGATGCGTTTTACACAAGATGACACCCGATCTATTGGATGCCCAGTGGGAGACTGCATGCCAATCACGGTGGAGGCCGGATTGATGCTTCTCATGGAATGCCATCTTGATGTGTGTGACACAGGACGATGCCGTGGCTGACGTGGCGAAACGATGCCCGGTTATGCTGGAAGCCCTATAGCCTAATAGGTTTTACGCGGGTTCGGGGAGCCCGAGGGGCCGCTAATAATCTGGACCTTGTGAGTGTGATATGCATTATGCTATGCCATGTTGACAATGTTATTGGGCATGTCTAGATTATTAAGTGTGCTATGCATGCTCTTGCCCTGATTCGAGTTGTGATGTTCATTGAGTGGTTGCTATATTGTGGTAGTTTACTAATATGCATGGCTTACGTATGTGCCAAGGCGAGGTAATGTCACCTGTGATTGATGTGGCACATTGATTGTCGGAATTGCCTATCTAGAACTGTCCTATAGTACATGTTAGCCTAAGCGAGGCGTCGGTAGTGACTTATTGAGATTTATTCTCATTGTTGAATTATAACCATTTCAGACCCCCGATCCTTATGATGATATGGAACACTCGAAGACGCCGCTAGGGTACCATGGGGATTGAAGATAGGTATAGTTCCCCCGTCTTTTGGAGTACCCCTTTTGGTAGAGAAGCTAGGCTAACCAACCACCGATCCTTTTTGTTATGCGTGGTGCCTAGTTAGTAGCCTCTAGTAAGGCTTGTATTTTGTACAATTGTATTTAACGCTTTGTTTATAAAAGTGTTTTGTTGATGTGCTTCAAAGTCTCTTTATTACCCTATTTGATTGTATGTTGTATGGAGAGTTCATACAGCTTCCGCTTGCATTGCTCTTTAGTTCGTTCGTTTGGGTCAGCAACAAGTCTTGGGATGTCGCATTCTTATCGGCCTAGCCGAGATGTCGCGTGCTCGCTAGGATTGGGGTGTGACAGTAAGTGATTTGTTGTGTTAGATGAGGTATATTTGTTATTTTGTGTCCACTAGTGACAAAATCAACGATTACTTAGTCAATTTCGTGTTATGGTTAAGAAAACTGTTTTTTGTGGTCATTGATGTTGTATGTCATATTGCTGTCTCTCTCTAAAGATTTAGTACTTTGTCTTCTCTTCTCTTACTTGCACTCGCTTGCTCAGTGTCATTCTTTCTCGCTAGATAGAGACTAGAAAAGGCTACAACGTGGAGGCAAAAATTAGGGCTTTTGATGAATCTTGAAGGACAAAGACAGAAGGTAAGGATTTGCTGTGTTGCGTGAGGTACAATTGTTATTTTGTGTCTACGGACCGACAAAATCGAAGATTGCTTAGTCAATTTCGTGTTGTGGTCAAGTAAGCTGTTTGTTGTGGTCATTATTGTTGTATGTCATCTTCTTGCCAATTTTAGTTAATTTACTTATGTTACGCCATTTTGCATATTAGAAAAAGAAGAGCAACTGAAAATGTTTCTCAAAGTTTGGCATCACAAAAAACACATGGCACAATTGACAAAAGGCTAAGGGATTATGGTTATTGGTTGTTCACAAGCATGAATACAGGCATGACGATTTAATGTGTGTCATTTGATTGACATAGTAACTAATCAAGGTTATATGATTGTAGCTTGGGAGAAGGTCTATGGTGCTAATATTTCAAGGAGGACCAAGTCAAGAATCGGCTGCAAGTAGAATAAAAAGTCAAGGGCAAGCACAAAAAAACATACCGATGGTAACTCGAGCACAATCCAAGAAGAAACAATCAAGTGCAGCTCCAAAACAAAGAATATAAAGGGCAACTTGAAAATAGGTGTTGCCACCTACCCCTCGAGGGCTGCCTCGGGAGTAGATTTAGAGGTAATTGTTCGAGAGATGTTCTATATAGCACATCTCAAAAAGATGGCTCAAAAAGCATTATCTTTAAGTTCATCCATAAGGTCTATCAATATCAAACGTGGTTTTTCTCTCAATACATACCTCACGTGACATGAGATCATTCTTACATTCTTTATCAACCTCAATATCTTTTTAGGAGTTGCCACTAGCCTTTGTCGGAGGTCGGCTATAATACCCAATGGAAAATGCGGGAATTTCATTTAGATTTCCAAGGAACCAGAGATGTCTAGGTATGGGGATTGGCTTACGTTAATGTTTCCCCCTTTCAATACCACTAACTTAGTTGTTTGTTTTTTAACATGGCCATGCAATCTTGAATTATCATTTTCATGCCAAAGTCTTATTCCATTAAGTGTCCATGCATCTTATTTTTGTGATTTTTCATTTTAAGTTCTAAACTATAAAAGAAGTCAACAAACAATGTATTGAAAAACAATACCTAAAGTAAACACTCAATGTATTGAAAGGTGAGTTAATTTGAGAGCAATAAAGGAAAACCCGCAACTTGCTGGATGATTATTACAAAAGAAAATGAAAACCCGAGACATGGTCAAGTATCGAATGGAATACAAAATGAGATTGGATTGGACATCGATCTTTGGCCTACCACTTAGTGACCCTTGACCGCCTCCTCCATGGACTGTCTTGGTGGTGTTAGTTTTCTATTGACTCATACATTCCAATGCAAGCAAACAAGCAAGCAAGGCAATAACACCCAATCATTTGAGCAATGAATTGGCCTTGGGGTCGGCCTTTGCCTTTCGTGCATTTCAATCATCCCCATTCCTAATGATTATAATTCATTAATTAATGGTTAATGATAATTAGCCACCATTTACATTCTCGAAACGATGGTCGATATCATTTAACCCCTAAAGTTGGTTCTAAGTGTCCTCAATAGGCTACCTGCCGAACAAACATCGCACCTAATCATTCATCTAATGAACACATGCATAAGCAACAAATAAGCATGCAATTAGGGCAAGTGGCCTTGTTTCTCATCGATCACAAAGGGAAAGTTAGCCTCTTCAGGATCACTTATTCAATTAAAGTCTAAATTTCAAGCAGATTCTGTTTAGATTTAGTTGGCTTATCAAATGAAGTTCAATTAAGTCGAGTTAAGCACCATTAGAAATTTTAAGATGTGTGCTTAAAAGTTCATACAAACCATTTCGGCCGATTTTTACTCGGTTTAACCAAAAATTGTAAATAAAACCTGACACCCCAGATTTGACCCGATTATGATCCATGATTTGAAAATATGTAGGAAAAATATCAAATTAGGTAAAAAATGTGTCAAACTTTACAAAGAGTTAGGAACAGGTGTTCTTAACAACTTTTGTGTTTTCAACTTTTGCTAAAAACCCCATGATTTTTCTCAGTAATTCAATTTTCACCCAAGACTCGGCTGAAAAATGTTTTAAAGGCCAGATTGACCTTATCCGTAATTTTTGCCAAATTGGCTCCACAAATGTTGCTGTTAGGTCATCAAACTTCCCACTTTACAAAATAAGACCCTAATGAACAACGTTTTAGTTTTGGGGTTTTGCGAAAAAGGACATCAAATTCACCAAAATTGCAAAACATGTTCGGACGTTCGAAGAAGCAAATTCTCATATTAGAATGTAAATACCAATTGGCACATTGATCAACTCTTTGAAAGACCAAACAAGCTTCACTTTTAATGAAATTGATATTTTCAGAAAGCTTAAAGTCTTACTCACAACTTTCATGAAAAACGCATCTTGAAATACAAACACAGAAAATCACAAAAATCATGCAACTAGTAAAGGTCAGCCAGAAAACAGTTTTCACAAAATTCAAATCGATTCTTTGAGCAAGAATCGTACTAATCAAATCATTGTAGAATTTTATGAAATTTTGAGGTTAGTAAGATTAAGATATATTGTGAAACTTTCATGAAGAAATCTTTTCCAAATTATAAACACAAAAATTCATAAAAATCATTGAGCCGAGCAAGGTCAAATTAGAAACATGCATCACAGAACAGGGAATATATTTTCCAGATTCTAGCGTCATATCTCGTAGTCAATTTGACATAACAAAGGGAGTTCTTTTTCGACAAGCTACCTATCAAATCGAAGCTTAGGATGTCTATTTTGATTCTCTAGCTAAACACTTTCAAGATTTCTACATTTTCAAGCTCAAATCAGAAATCAAAGCTAACTGACTCAGTAAGCACGATTTTGTAGAACTTGCTAACAATCAACAAATAAGCAATCAATAAGCAATTGACACACAACATATATTATCCTATCATCATTCTATGACCTACCACGACAAGATATCAGTAGCAATGGCCATCATTACTCCATGATTTATCAGCCTCATGAAACTTCCTCCATAATCTTAAGCTAAGTTCATTGAAGCACCAACCTTGCTTGATGAACTTGCTGAGCTCAATTGAGCTATTTGGCCACCAAGTGCGCTTCACAAAATGGTCGGAGATAGCTCGCCAAAATCTGAACAAGTAGAGTAAAGATAAAAGTTAAATTAGAGTATATTGAACTCTAATGAACAATCAAGAGAGATTAAGTAAGTTAAGGAAGATTTGGTGGTTGTTTTTTGAAGTTCCGGCCACCACAGCTTCAAGGACGAGTTAAGAAGGCCGATCACAAGAGTAGAGATGCCAGGAGAGGTCCACCGATCGCCAGACAGTGGCTGGAATCCATCAAATCAACTTACTGGCGATGAGCATGTCTTTTAGACCGGGAAGAAGATTGAGCTTGTTCGAGTGGCTCCGGCAGAATTCCGACCAAGTGAGGCTTACGATCAGCAAGGAGGGATGCTGAGGCTTATTGGAAAGTGGCTGAAGTGCCGAAAACCGGCCAGCAAAGGGGCGGCAACATGAGGTGAAGCGGCTGGCCGAGAGAGAGAGAGAGAGAATTTGATAATTTGAAAATGGTCAATCCCGCTTTGTTTTTGGAGGGAAAAATTCTTATATACTCCCCTAAATTTGAATTGTAGCCCTTGAATCTAATTATTTGCTTTTGATTAAGTAGGAATTTCATTGTTTCATCTCAATTCACTTGAATTGATGACATGTCACATTGGATGGCTAAAATCTAAAATATTGAATGACTAGGATTATTTGCTTAGTCATTGAAAAAAGGGAAAATACCATAAAAAAATCTCAAATTATGTCACTTGTGATAAATTTATTTTGAACTTTTTTTTGTGACACAAAAAACTCTAAATTATGCTACTTGTGAAAAATTTACCCTAAACTTTTTTTGTGACACGAAAAACTCCAAACTATACTACTTATGACACATTTACCCCACAATACTTTGGCCCGTGGGCATTTTTGTTTTTTTCCTTTTTCAGTTTGAGGGAAGAGAGAAGAAAAGGAAAAAAACGGAAAAAAAAAACAGAAAAAGGAAAAAGACGAAAATGCCCATGGACCAAAGTATTGTGAGGTAAATATGTCACAAGTGGCATAGTTTGGAGTTTTTCGTATCACAAAAAAAAAGTTCAGGGTAAATTTATCACAAGCAGTATAGTATGGAGTTTTTTATGGTATTTTCCCTTGAAAAAATGCTTTAATTGGACTAAATTTGATGACAAGACTCTAGAGGCATTTTTGTAATTTCACAAAGGGGGCAATGTGTAATTTTTGCACATGAGGAGTGAGCTAGCTAGCCAAGGACTTGGCTAGCCGAAGATGGCCGGGAATGACCGTTCCGCCATTCTCATCGGTCTGACCGGTCTGACAAGTTCAAACCAAGTTCAAATCGATTTGGGCTAGCTCGGTTAGTTCCCTAGCCAAGATTTTATATAATTTGGTTCAATTTGCTCACTGGAGGACCTAATTGCAAAGAATTTTTTTATGAATTTTCAAAGAAATGAACCAAATTGGAAGATTACAACTCAAATCCATTCGATTTAACTTAATTAAACACATTATTAACATCTAAATTGAATTAATTTGTCCCAATTACATCATGGGTAATGTCAATTTCATCTCAGTTGATTTGCCTCACACAAATTGGGGATTTCATTCAATTAATGCAATTTTTCTTCCTAATTGACAAAATTTATTACAATTAAACCCAATTGATTTGAAAAGCACTCAATTGATTCAATTAAATGGGTTTAAGACACCCCCAATGTGCACAAATTGACTTTCACATGATGACTTGAATTAAAACCTAAAAGGAAATTGAAGTTTAATCGTCAAATCAAACCTCTATATATCAAATTAAACCCCAAATTGAAATGTGTTAAATTTAATTGCTTCAATTGGATGAAGTTAACATGATTTTGCACGTATTTGGTTAATCAAATTGGTCAAATTGAATCAAATTTGAGTGAATTTGTCAAAATTGATATTGGATTTGAGTTGCATATAAGAAAATGGACCCATTCACTATGTATTTGCGCAATTCATAAAGAACTGATTAGATGCAGTAATTATGACTCAAATTGGGAATTTTTGCCTTTGGTTTTAAATTCTTAAATTGGCTTGAAAATTGAATGTGAAATGATCTCTAGATCAAATGTTTAGAAGGAAATTCTCATAAAAAAATGACTAGAAATGAAGTAATTTCATTTTTGGCTGATTTTAATCCAAAATCCACTAAATGGGGAAAAGTTAGTTCTAAAACGACTTTTGTGAAATTTACATTACTAAAGTAAAATTGAAGTGAAAAGAGGTTAATTTGGGGTTTTTAATTTTTTGAATTTTTTTTGACAAAATGTTGACCAAAAGTCAATATTTTAGTAATTGGTTAATAAAATGTCACTTAATGGGTCAAACATTGATTTTTTTTTAAAAAAATTGGTAATGCAAAATTGAAATTGACAGTATTTTGAAACTTTTTGTGCAAAAAACCAAATTTTGACGTAGGGTTGACTTTTCGGTCAAAGTTTTGACTTTTTGAGATTAACATGTAAAATGAAATTGAAATGAACGGCTAATGCAAGCAAAAGTGTTAAATAACTCTTTTTGATTGAGAAATAGGCTCTAGCATGGTCAAAAATCCTAATATTAAGTTTTCATCTTTGCATGACATGTCAGCTAAAAATCAAGTGTCAATAATAGGCACTATAAAAGACCCGAATAGCAGATCCATCTCAATCAAATGCTCCTGAAAATGTCACTCTACATTAATCTGAGTCTACTGTCACACAGTGCCAAGATCAAACACCAAAAGACATGAATCTCCAAGCAAAAGAATGGCTACTCCAAAAGATAAAACAATAGGAAAAGGAACACTGAAGATGTGCCTACAATTCCAGTTAGGAAGAGCGCAAAGATCATGAATCAAGTCAAGAGTCTATTGAAAAGGAGGAAGTGAGAAGGAGAAGGTTATTCACTTGACTGATTGGAGGACATGATGGAAACGTCTGTCTCTATTTATGTTTTTGTTGTTAGGTGACCATGTTTGTTTTAGGTTTTTGTTGTCAAGTGTTGGATGTTTTTGCTTCATTTTGGCAGGTGATGTGTTTAGCATGAATATTGTTCGGTCTGAATGTTAAGAACGTTGCCGTGCTATTTATGTAAGAACTCATTAGTTTTCTAGTGCAAGGATTATCTTTTGCTGATGCCTAGGCTGTGGAATAATGCTTCTGATATGTTGTTACAAGATGACAAAAAATGAGAGAGACCTATGGAATCTTGATTAAACTATATTACAGGATATATTTAAGAAAATGAAATCAGCAACTTACTTTTTAAAAAGTTGAGAAACGTAAGTGGTCACTTTTAAAAAATCGATGATCCCAAGTGCTCATTTTTAAAAATTTATGGCACCAAAACGATCATTCGTAAAGTTATTGAAACTTTTGTTGTCCTTTAATACCATATGCAGAAATGACCTCATTTGCCTTCTCAAGCACTTACTTCAACTTTCCGACACGCCAAGTTCAATGATGTATTATAAATTAATGTCACGTCAGCTTTTCCAGCAAAACAAATCACCGATGACACTCAAGTTGTCGATTTTTGACGATGTATTACAAATTAATGGACGTCGGCTTTTCCGACTACAAGTCGATTTTTCAAATTTGTTGTACTAAGTGAGTCAAACAAAATGTTATGACACTCAAATGAGCTCAGTATATATTATCCCTGAGGCTGGATAGAGCTAAACCAAGGCAATGCTTGGTGAGCATCCCCATCTTTTCTTGTCACACAAATGCCATTTCATTCATTCAAAAGCAGAATACCAAATGAGCAAAGCTGACAAGAGTCAATACATAATAAATCCCAAAAAGGTTAGGCGTGGTCCAGACATCCGATTGGAGGGAACGGTCCCTTCTCGGTGGCTCTTGGCAATCCAATCTGTGACTTGGCTAGCTACCCATGGACAATGGGCCCAAGAGAGACACCTTCTATTTGGGCTAGCAGTGCATTGCTTTCCTCAAAGAGAGATCCCAAAGCCCATGGGCGCATTGCCTCCGAGCCAAGACCCGTCTACGTTGAATTGCCACATCCCTCTTGCCGGTGGCAACTGCCATTTTGCTGCTGTGTTTTTCTCCGACCAGCGACTCGGCTTCAAGGGTGCTCGCTCCGCCTGCCATCGTTTCTGCTTAGGAGGAGAGCGTCATCTCAATTTCTCCCGAGTTGGGTCTTTGTCTATTGAAAAACTAGGGCGTTCCTCGCCTTCCGAATTAGCATAGGATTCCCAAGAGCCACTACTTGAGGAGATGAATCAACGCCGACGGTGAGCGCTTCGTCACCCCACTTGTCCATTCTTATTAAGTTTAGCAGAGATACGTCGACCAAATTTCCTTTGTTCATGGTCTCTGGAGTTTTTCGGCATATTGGGCAAAGCGAGTCAAGTATTGCGTTCCTTGTGCATAAATTTTCCGTTGTGGGTAGAGCATTTTGGCACACACACCACAAGAAAAATCGAATTTTGGACTCGTGCGTGTAGTTTTCATATCTTAGTCCATAGGGAACGGGCGGCTGGTAGGATGATGATGCCTGTTCAGTGTTTGGCTTGGGTAGTGATGTGTGTAGTTTGGTGTACCTAGGCATGGCCACGGTTCGGAACTGACCGGTTCCGATTCATGGCCATGTATGAAAAGGAACTGGAATCACCCTTAGCGGTTGCAGTTCCGGGCTAGTTCCGGTTCATAATTTAAAATTTTTAAAAATAAATTATGAAATAAAAAAATAATGAATTATAAAATTATGAAATATAAATTGTAATTAAATTGTAAATTGTAATCAAATTTGGAGAAAAAAAGAGAGAAAGAGGGGGCTTGAACTTAATGAATTATCATTAAGCGTCTTATAATTCCTTATAATGATCTATAAAAAAAAAAAACACAATATATATACCCTAAAATGATCCCAAAACCTAAATCTATCCGAAACCCCTTTGATCCCACAACAAATGAGCCAATTTAAACACAAGCCCAAATCCATTGTTGTTTCAAGGGCACTGCCCCTGAACCCCTGCCTGCTCGTTGGTGAGCAAAGGCCATCATTACTCCATGATTTATCAGCCTCATGAAACTTCCTCCATAATCTTAAGCTAAGTTCATTGAAGCACCAACCTTGCTTGATGAACTTGCTGAGCTCAATTGAGCTATTCGGCCACCAAGTGCGCTTCACAAAATGGTCGGAGATAGCTTGCCAAAATCTGAACAAGTAAAGTAAAGATAAAAAGTCAAATTAGAATATATTGAACTCTAATGAACAATCAAGAGAGATTAAGTAAGTTAAGGAAGATTTGGTGGTTGTTTTATGAAGTTCCGGCCACCACAACTTCAAGGACGAGTTAAGAAGGCTGATCGCAAGAGTAGAGAAGCCAGGAGAGGTCCACCGATCGCCGGACAGTGGCTAGAATCCGCCAAATCAACTTACTAGCGATGAGTATGTCCTTTAGACCGAGAAGAAGATTAAGCTTGTTCGAGTGGCCCCGGCAGAATTCCGACCAAGTGAGGCTTACGATCAACAAGGAGGGATGCTGAGGCTTATTGGAAAGTGGTTGAAGTACCGAAAACCGGCCAGCAAAGGGGCAGCGACATGAGGTGAAGCGGCTGGCCGAGAGAGAGAGAGAGAGAGAGAGAGAGAGAGAGAGAGAGAGAGAGAGAGAGAGAGAGAGAATTTGATAATTTGAAAATGGTCAATTCCGCTTTGTTTTTGGAGGGAAAAATTCTTATATACTCCCCTAAATTTGAATTGTAGCCCTTGGATCTAATTATTTGCTTTTGATTAAGTAGGAATTTAATTGTTTCATCTCAATTCACTTGAATTGATGACATGTCACATTGGATGGCTAAAATCTAAAATATTGAATGACTAGGATTATTTGCTTAGTCATTGAAAAACGGGAAAATACCATCAAAAACCCCAAATTACGCCACTTGTGATAAATTTATCCTGATTTTTTTTTTTGTAATATGAAATACTCCAAATTATGCCACTTGTGATAAATTTACCCTGAATTTTTTTTTGTGACATGAAAAACCTCAAACTATGCCACTTATGACATATTTACTCCACAATACTTTGGCCTGTGGACATTTTTGTCTTTTTCCTTTTTCTATTTGAGGGAAGAGAGAAGAAAAGAAAAAAATAGAAAAAAATAGAAAAAGGAAAAAGACGAAAATGCAGAACCCTCGGCCGCTAAATGGTCAGCGGGACCACCATTTCGGGGGCACTGCCCCCGAACTCCTGCATTCCGTGTTTAGGGGTTATATGTTGTCGAATTATACTTCGATTTTCCTAAGCTCATGTGGGTGTGTCCGGTATGAGAAACAAGGGTCTTTGAAATGTTTGCCAACTCCAATAGTTCTTTTGCCCTCAGTCGTTGCTACCCATTTCAGTACCGATACCAGTAATTGTGGTATCTCTGTCGTTAAAGAATTGGGATTCATTATTCCGATCTATCTCTTGTTGTCGGTATTGAGCCTCTATCCAATCATCGACACAAGCTTGAGCCTCTACTGATTCTGGAACTAATCTTGAACGTTGTTCGTCTAAAATATTACCTCCGGCACTAAATGCTTATTCGACTACAACTGTGGAACAAAGGGTTACAAAAATTTATTTTGCAATAAGAGAAAGGATTGGGTATTGGTTTTCGTGCCTCTTCCACCAATTCAAAATTAAAAAACCTGTACTACCTTCGGATTTAGTAAACTCAAAGGAAATAGTTAGATACAACTCTAATTCAGAAATTTTTCCTATTACTCCCTTTTGCATTTTTTGTTTATGTAATAAAAGTTGATACCCTCTACTAATTTTATCTGAACTCTCACTTTGTGTCTCAATAAATTGAGAAGATCCAATATCACCTAAATTATATTTGTTGACACCTATTTTTAATTTGCCCAAAATTAATTACACAAAATTTAGGAGTTAAATTCATTTAATTCCTAAAACAAAAAAATATTTCTATTTAAATGCATTGCATATAGAAATTAGGCATATTTTGCATTAATAGGGTCTATTAGAGCTTTAAAAAAATTGAATTTAAAATTTCAAAAAAAATAAAAAAAAATGAAAAATGAAAAAAAGATGAATGAAAAATGATAATAAATAAATAAATAAATAAATCTGATCGGGCCGGATCAAGGCCGGCCTAGCCCGCCCCTTTTCTTCCTCTTTCTTTTCTCTCTTGCGCGAGCCCAGCCCGTTTTTTTTCTTTTTTTCCTCCTCGCGCGGCTGGGCCTGGCTCGGCCCAGCACCTTCTCCTCCTTCCTTCTCCTCCGCCGACGTCCCTTCCTCTTCCCCTGTTCGCCCCTGCAGCTGACGTAGAACGACGAGCGGCGGAGCAGCTCTGCGCCATCTCCATCAGGCCAGAGGAGGGCCGGGGGAACATGCCACAGGGACTGGCCATTAAGGCCAGTCTTGTCTTCTCTGTTTCTCGTGCTCTCTATCTCTCTCCTTATGCATTCGCTAAACCGGCCCCCTCCCTGCTCTGCTCTGCACCAACCTAAATGGCCACGAAAGTCACAGGCTAGATAGGCCGGTGCAGGCCTTCATCATGCAGACGCGAGAGCAGGTGAGAGCATCGTCGCCGCCTATAAAGGCCGAAGAAGAGAGAGAGAGGCCCAGTCGGCCATTTTCCAAAAAATTCACAGAGAGAGAACAAAAAGAGAGAGAGACAGAGAGAGAGAGAGAGAGAGAAGGAGCCGAGGTCACCGGAGCAACCAGTCGCGTCGCCGTCATCCTCAGACCAGCCGGAACGCCCCAACGTGCGGTCGACAGGTGAGCTCCCCGGGTCTCCCCCCCAACCTGCCTTGTTCTACTCTGTTTTTCGGCGCGGCGTGGCCGAGACTCGCATCGGTCGTGTCGCATGAATCCCGGCCCATGCCGACGCTGACCCTAGTCTCCTGCCTCAGTCGGAGATGGGCCGTGGCCGTCGGAGCTGATCCAGCTGCCAGAGGAGGTCGGAATCGACTATTTTCCGCCATGCCCCCCAGGTGCTCGATGAAATGCCTCCGTGGGCGCCGTGTTTCAATTCGATCGCCGGCTGGCGAACGGCGGCCGGATGGCGATCCAGGCGGCCTGTGGCGTCGATGGTGGCCCCAGAGGACGTTCTGGGGTGGCAGCGCCGGCCTAGGTTGGCCGGCGGGCAGCCAATTTTGGCCCGCCGAGTCCCCCCCCCCCCCGCGGTTTTGTTGTTTGGGTCGGAATCGACCCGAATCAACAGATCCGACCCGGTCAATTGCTGGGTCGGATCCGTTGACTCGTGTCGGTCTCGACCGACCCGGATCGACAGATCCGACCCGGTCAACTCCCGAGTCGGATCCGTTGACTCGGGTCGGTTTTCACCGACCCGGGTCAACACTCGGATCGGATCCGGTCCGACCCGATCGGATCCGTTGACCCGGGTCGGACCGGATCTGACCCGACCCAACCGGTTTTTTATTTTTATTTTTATTTTTATTTTCTTTTATTTTATTTAAAAAAATATTAAAAATTTAAACAATTTTAAAAAAAGTTTTTTCTTTTCCTTTTTTTTTAAAATTTTTAAAAAAATTTTAAAATAAAAAATTAAAAAGTAAAACATTTTCGTTTTCTTTTTTTATTTTATTTTATTTATTTTTCAAAAAAAATTTAAATTTTTTTTACGTGACTTATCTAAGTGTTTTTATTCTTTATAATTATGCATGTTGTTTTATTTAAATTAGACAAGCCTGAGATTATGTGGTAGTATTTTGTATGTTATTTTATTACCGTTACACTGTTGTTATGTATGTTTTTTTTAATATTATTGCATGAACTGTTGTGTTTCTGAATGTCATCTGACTTAGTTAAGGTTAGAACCCTAGGACTGCATATCTGTATGACTGTTGATCATTTATAATTACGCACTCGCTTGATCATCTCACATGTTAGGAGAAAGGTCCTAAAATCAATTCAAACTGTTTGATAAATGTTTTCAAAAATGAACAGGGTAAAATGGTACCGAAAGAGCATTAGTTATCCAACTAGTGTAACCAAGTCCCCAAATTCAGTTAATCTCTGGTTTGCAAGAATAGGGTAATTCTTCCATCACCTTATTTGGGTTTCTAATCGACCCATCTCAAATTGATTAGTGGCGACTCCTTCGTATAAACCATTTGCATGTTAGATATTTAAACCCTAAGTCGCAATATGGTATGAGCTTGGGAGAGCCCTAGTTAAGTCCTGAACCTAGACTTAGCATGTACCAGGCGAGCCCCCCTCCTTTTTGTATGTTGTCCAAAACGAGGGCTCGGGAGTTCGGTCGCGATAGACTGGCGACTCCACTGGGGACTTGTTTTTTAAAAGTGGACTTAAGCCAAATTTTTTACTCTGTTCAAAATAGTTTTTGTTTGGCAGCAAGGACTCTAGGTATGACCCTGACAGTAAGGTGTTATTTGTTCTTGGAGGTTCGAATTGATTGTTTATAAATTATTGTGCACGCTTTAATGATTTAGCACTACACTGTTGCACACACAACCACGCTGCCGGACCCGGGCCGCGATAGGGCATTTTAGGATGGTGTTAACAAAGATACGACCTCGAACGCGAGCCCGCGATGTAAAGGTTGCCTTTCTTTTCCCCGAAATTTATTTCTAAAAATCGTAAAGAAATATCTTTAGCCGCTATTCGCGTGACTATAAGAAATTCATTTCTATTTGGCTAAGATTAAAAGGACTTGACACCAACGCGAGATTGCGACGGTCAGGCACCCTTTTAATTCCACTTTGCTAAGCCAGTCTAGATAGAAATCGAACCTCACTCCTCATGTGTTTGTCGTTGTGATTGCCATGGTTAAAGGAAAGGTATATATTCTACCCTTTCTCATTTTATTATATAACTTACTCATTCAATTGATTTGTTACTGTTAAACCACTCGTTGATTGCAGTCTATAGACAAGGAATACGTTTATTATGGAGCTTGTCCATGAAAATAAGCAGCTCTAAAAGACCGTAGATTCCCCATTGTCTATGGAATGAGCATCTGAGAAGGGCGTTCTTTTTGTTAAAACCTTATATCTTTTATATTTTCATTGTAATTATGTTCAGAGGTTTTAGTTTTCGTCCTTAAAAGTATTTTTGGGTTGTGCTAATGTTAATATGACTCGGGCTGCTTTTTATGCTTTAAATAAAAAAATTTTGCCCCTTTGTGACACCACTGCGGCCTTCGGCCCAGTGGTATCTGGGGATGTAGCCTCAGGGTCCGAGGCGACCGGGGTTCGAGTCCCGGGGACGCCGCCTGTAATGAATATATAAATAAAAATCGTTTTTCTCATTTTTTTTCTTTGCAAATAAAGAAAATATGCAATAATATTATGACTAAGTCATAAAATGCTTCTTTATTAGGCATTATACTTATTCATTTCAACGTTTTCACAGGTAATTAAAAAATGGCCGAAGAAAACGTCTGCCTCAGTAACATGGAAGATGAGATGAAGATGGTCCTCAACGCAATCCAAAATCTCACAAAGTAAGTAGAATCCATTCAGGGCAAGCTCACGCCCACGCCTGTAGTAGTTGAGGTGGTGTTATCATCACCGTCCACTGAAAAAGACAAAGCCTCCGCTAGTGATAGCAAAATGCCCCCGCTAGAGGACAATCCGCTTCCCCTCGCCGTTATGAAGCCTGAATTTGAAGCTATACCGATGATAGAACAGGATAAATGGCTTACAAAGGTCGAGGAGATGCTGAAGCAACTACAAGGCCCGCAGCATGCTGTCCCACTTGACCTGTCTATATACAAACGGGTCAAAGTACTAGAAAAGTTCAAAATACCGAAATTTGATAAGTATGATAGTACCTCATGCCCCAGGCATCATCTACACATGTATCATGTGCGGATGACCCAATATGTTGATAATGAACCCCTCATGATTCAGACTTTTCAAGCGAGTTTGATAAGACCAGCCCTGACATGGTATATGTCGAAAGATGTGGATGCTTTTAAGTCCTGGGATGATGCCGCTAATGCATTCCTCAAGCAATATCAATTCAACCTCGACGTCACCTTTACTCATGATGATTTGGAACGAGCTGAGAAGAAGAAGAGCGAGTCCTTCAAAGAGTACACTACCAGATGAAGAAATTTGGCCGCCCAGGTTACCCCACAACTCACTGATCAGGAACAAGTGAAATTGTTCATAAAGTCACTTTCGTACGAATACAGACACCGACTGGTTGGTGCGACTACTAAATCCCTTAATCATTTTGTTCCTGTGGGCGAACGAATTGAAATGGGATTACGTGAGGGAAGGTTCACAGACTCCACTTCCACAAACGAGAAACTCGGCATGAAGAAGGAGAAAGAACCCTTGACAGATACGGATGTTGCATACACCCAAACCGTTCGTCCTTCCCCAATGGTTCAGATGGGCAGTGGACAGCAACCGGCCTCGGGCCGCAAGCCGCCCCAAAGGCGAAATTGCAAAAAGCAATTCACGCCACTCCCTTTGCCTATGTCTCAGATCCTGCCTGTTCTCCTGGAAAAGAGATTGCTTGCTAAAGAGCCAAAGCGTGAAAATCCTGAGCATTTCCCCAACTACGATCCCTCCAAAGCGTGTGATTATCATTTGGGTGAAACGGGACATTCTGTCGATGACTGTGTGGTCCTGAAAAATAAGGTCTAGAAATTGTTGGATGCAAAGATGTTTTCATTCCGCAACGCAACACTCAATCAAGCAGGAGGCGCGGATGTTGTCGTTGAGTAAACTGAAGATTCAACTTTCCTCCCTTAGAATAGAGGCATATTTAATAGTTTGAATCCTCCCCTATCTGAGAGCTTTTCTTGCTTTCTAAAGTCTCAGCTATTTTCTAAGATTTTCAATTCTCTGAATTTGTAATTATGCTTGGAATTTCAGTATTGTAATTTCCATTCCAATAAATGTAATTCGCCTAAATTATTCAAAAGAATTACAAATGTTTTGTTTTGAGGGCCTGAGGAAGTATCCCAAACCGGCCCGTTGATGATATCCAGCCATGTAAAGGAAAGTGTTTTGAAGCCCGGGCTTCCTCATGCTTCCTCATTTCTAAGCTTTTGAAAATAAAACAAACATTTTGTCATTTTTCAAAAGAACAAAAAAGAACAGTGGTGAAAAAATATGCATGCTCACAGCTCTGTTTGTTTTTCTAACTCGTTCACTTCATGTTTCAAAACATACTCCTTTTTATTTGTTATTACAAAAGGGACATTTGGAAATGGCACAAACTGAATAACACTGGTAATGCTACCAGACCAACTCATTTGATAGGGGCAGTCCAAGCAAAGATCAACCAATCTTCAAAATGAAATGTGGGGCAAATCTCATTACTTTTAGTATGAGATATCAATTCCAGAAAGTCAGAGGGAGTGCTGAGCATTCCTTGATACCATGATGAGCGAAACATCATTTCGTACAAAAGTCGAGGATAGATCAAGAAAAGATTACCCCTTTTGAAAGAAAAATGTATGTCTTATTCCTTAATAAATTTTGGAAATGACATTCCATCCCTTTTGCAGGTAATGAAATGGGGAACGTGCTAGACCTTGATGTACTAGCAAGCCGGATGGAGCACCAATGTTGGGACCTCTCAAATGAAGCATGACGAAGAAGTGTTAATTGGAAGAATAGACTAGGGGGCATGCAATCCCCCAGTCCGTAAAAAAGGGTGTATTTCGTTCCTAAAGTTCATCCACTTTAGTTTAGAAATGACACATTCTTTTCTTTTATTTAGGGCAAATTTGAATAGAGATCCTATGCAAGCAATTGGAAAGGACTTTGGATATGACAAGATAGAGTCAATCGTAGTCCCACCAATCATGGAGCTCTCGACGTCAGTCACGCCCACGTCCGCCAAAGACCTTTAAAGTAGAGATTAGCTTTGTTGCGAAGATCCCCATGCAAGCAATTGCACATAATCTGCGCATGTCGGGAATCAGAGGATTTTCGAGAGATGCCTCAGCATGCCAGAACCGCATTAGCACAGCAAGCGCCGACAATAGGACTTTCCAATTGGAGGCACCCCTAATTATAGAGGATCTCATTCAAGCTTCGAGACCAAGTATAGGGAGGAGCAGACTGAGACAGTGAAGGTTGAACAAAGTAAAGAGGATAAAAGACTCTGCTAGTTTTGAAGGCAAAATGGAAGAAGGGTAATCTGTATCATTCTCAATTTACCCTTAATCATCTCACTTCTAACATAAGCTCATGTTTTTGTCAGAAGGAAATTATAGACATCCAAAAAAACTTAAGGAGTTGTCAATTGTGAAGGGTAATGTTGTATCGTTCTCAATTTTTATCCCTCAAAGAACCATTCATTAACACGGTCCTTCTTATTATCTTGCAGGTTTGTCTCACCATTTGCAGCACAAGTAAGTATCTCTTTTCCTACAGACTCTTCTCATAAGAGTAGAAAGAAATAGGAAGGAAGAAATAACTAAAGAAAATAAATACTATTTTCTTCCTCGAGTGCATTACATGGAAAGGACTCTTGCATGGTAATTTTACCTGTTTAATTCACCAATTCCCTGTGAAAATTTTGATGATTCGACGAATGGTGTCGAACTACTCCGATGTATTGAACGAGGTGTGTTAGGATGATGAGAGGCAACCCTTGGTCTATACACATTCTTACGTACCAAACTCTTGCAAGATGAGTGAAAGAGTCTCATTTCTATAAGGTAAAGGGATTTCTTGCATAAGGTACGGTAGCTAGAGTGACGAAAAGCAGTTCATTTCTCTACCCCATACACTACCATTGATCATTTGTTTCACCATTTTTGAGCCCACACACTCAGAGGTTCCTTTTAAATTACCCCTGTCAAAAACCACCCCATATTGGGACAGCTTGAGATAAATTAGCCTCATAGGATGGATTCAAACTCAGAGGAAACAAGAAAAACATCCTTTCCCTTCGATCACCGCCCTAGTGGCTTCAACCTCGTTGTTTTCACGAAACCTGTGATCCTCGATGGAGTCCTCCAAGACAAGCACACCATCGACGGCTGGACAGTCGAGGCTAAGAAGGCTTTGTCAAGAGAGAAGCAGCAACCTAATGCCTGTCCAAGATGCCAATATCTTATTGAAAATAGTGATGTTTTCACTTGGCAAGATAAGAAGGATGAGAAGTTTGTAATATCTAAAATTTTCTATGATCATCAGCTGCAACAGCTCACACGAGGTGAAAAAGATGAATAGAAATTTTCTTGCTCTCACTTGCATTAATCTCTGAGTGTTTTTTATTGCAGATGAACTTTCACGATAATTTAAGTGCCCCGGGATGATGAAGAGCAGTTGTTCTTCTACCCCATACACTTATATCCTTTGCTAGCCCAATTGAGCCGGTAATTTCATCTCGTACGAACCCAATTGGTGATCATCCCCTACACCGGGGCAGAGCAAAAGTCATCACAGTTTGAACATCACGGTTCCAAGTACCAAATGAAGATGAAGACTCCAAGAGCCTAAAAACATTGTTCTGTTCAACTTTGTTTAGGCCAGTCTTGACAACACTAGGAGAACAGCAAAAAACAAATGCTAAAGAAAAAATAGGGGCATGAAAAAGCAGTATACCTAGTAAAAGCAAGGCCAATGCCCATGAATAAAAAACAAAGAAAAGAAAAAGAGAAGAAGAAAAACGATGAAAAGGATGAAGAGAAAGGAGTCCCCAATTTCTGGGTGACTGCTATGAAAAACAATGAAGTTTTAAGGAGATCTCTGAACATGATAAAGTACTCTCAAATATCTCAAAGTTGTTAAATGGTGGAGAATAGACGACTTCAAAGGGTTCAAACTTGAGTTCTTCCTTGATATAAATTCCTACTTTAGGAATTCTGTTTTGGCAAAAATCTGCTACATGACAGATAAAATGGTATCCAAGAAAATACTTGACACAGAAGCTCCCCAAGGAAAAGTTGTTAAAGATGCTAAAACACAAGATTATCCGGGAAGTCTTCCAGAAGGATCCTGATGGTGGAGAAGAAGACTGGTGACAATGCCAAGAGGGTCACCAATTCTCACCCTTACACACATTTTTGAACCCAACGATCATTTTGTTCCTCAACCTATAAACCAAGCCCACGTTACATTCCTAATGAAGTCTCTTCTAACTGGGGCATTTGAATTAACGTGAAATTTTAAATGTTTATAAATAACGCTCAACGAAGTGCGAACAAGACTATTTTT
Source organism: Syzygium syzygioides (assembly GCA_031216285.1). Taxonomy (NCBI): domain Eukaryota; kingdom Viridiplantae; phylum Streptophyta; class Magnoliopsida; order Myrtales; family Myrtaceae; genus Syzygium; species Syzygium syzygioides. Next base: position 17,251,530 of record CM062243.1, on the reverse strand, counting down.
ATCTCGTTTTGCAGGGTTCTTAACTTGTAAACCCAGAGATAATTGCAGAATATTTACTTTCACAGCCTTGACTTGGACAGTCACCTTTGTTAAGCCACTGACCAAGCCAACATTGCGACCCTGAAGAAGACCTCTTAGATTGGTAACATCGTACCGCTTGCGAGAAAACTCAAACCCTTGTTGATATGATAGCGGTCAGATTGAGTGTTTTCGATGTTCTCGTATTAATGGTCAGGACAAACAACCATTTTCAATGAGAGTGAGTGGAAAGTCCTTTCTGACTGAAAGTCCCTCGTTCAATATCTCAAGAAGTCCACCTTGTCAGCAAAAATTATTTTGATTGACCCTCGGTGGATGTTTGGTGATGTAAATATGGTAAAATCATCATGCATGAACCTTCAAATGCACACTCTGGAATAGCCCAGCTTGTCTATCCTTAATGAATGCATGCATGTTTGTGCTAATCATCTTTGACAGTTCAGAGTTTTAATCCCCAGTGATAGAATACAAAAATTCGGGCACTGGAAAAGCCCTCATTATCATCCCAAGAGAGATGCCCCGAAAAAAGGTTGGTTATTCAGCAGATGATACATCAAACCTCCGGGAACGTGCCCAGGTAAGTATATTCTACCCTTTGCTCGGTCTCAAAATCATCAGAAGGTAAACTGGGTGTTTCTTTGAAAAAGAAAAGCATCTTGACTAGCTGGTTAAGATATTTTGTGTGACATTCTAGAATAGCCTCAGTTGTCTATTTCTCTGATGAATGCATATGTGTTTGCACAAAAAGACTTGTCTGACAGGAGACATGCCCTTAAGAGGCAGGAACATATCCAAGTAAGTATATTTTACCCATGCCTGGTTCCAAAAATCCATGTACTTACAATTGTTGTGGTACCATTTGAACATTGAACTAACCCTTCTGAGCACGGAACTGACTCCCTTTGTTCACATTAAATTCTCAGGCGAGGACCCCCAGGTGCTCATTATTTGAGCTTTTCAGGACCTGCTGGCGAGGACTCACCAGGCAAACCATCAAATCCTCGGGCGAAAACCCCTAGGTGCTCATCGTTTGAGCTTTCCAAGACCTACTGGCGAGGACCCATCAGGCAAACCATCAAATCCTCGGACGAAGACCCCTAGGTGCTCATCGTTTGAGCTTTTTCAAGACCTGCTGGCGAGGACCCACCAGGCAAACCATCAAATCCTCGGGCGAGGACCCCTAGGTGCTCATCGTTTGAGCCTTTTCAAGACCTGCTGGAGAGAACCCACCAAGCAAACCGTCAAATCCTTAGGTGAGGACCCCTAGGTACTTTGGCAAAACAATCCCCAGTCAAAGCGACCGAAGATAGGTTCGGGTCTTTGGCAAAGCAAAATCCAGTCAATCAAGGAGACCGAAGAAAGGTTCGAGTCCTAGACAAACAAAACTCAGTCAAAGCGACCGAAGAAAGGTTCAGGTCCTAGACAAACAAATCCAGTCAGTCAAGGCGATCGAAGAAAGGTTCGGGTCCTAGACAAACCATTTTCCCCGTCAAGGCGACCGAAGAAAGGTTCGGATCCTCAACACACAATATCAATTATCTGGAATTACTCTACCCTTCAGCAAGGTAAGTAGCCCCAGGTATATTTTTATTTGCTTTAGCACGCATCATTTTATCACATGAAAAATGAGACTTATAGTCTCGCCAAAAATAACATTCATTGAGCATGCATGGGCCAAATTCAGGTGTAATTTTATCTTTGAACGTAACCTCTGCGAGCCCAAACTCTACGAGATTACCTTCAAAGAGGGGCAGCTGTTGACACCTATTTTTAATTTGCCCAAAATTAATTACACAAAATTTAGGAGTTAAATTCATTTAATTCCTAAAACAAAAAATATTTCTATTTAAATGCATTGCATATAGAAATTAGGCATATTTTGCATTAATAGGGTCTATTAGAGCTTTAAAAAAATTGAATTTAAAATTGAAAAAAAATTGAAAAAAAAATGAAAAATGAAAAATGAAAAATGAAAAATGAAAAAAAAATGAATTAAAAAATGATAATAAATAAATAAATAAATCTGATCGGGCCGGACCAAGGCCGGCCCAGCCTGCCCCTTTTCTTCCTCTTTCTTTTCTCTCCTATGCGGGCCCAGCCCGTTTTTTTCTTTCTTTCCTCCTCGCTCGACTGGGCCTGGCTCGGCCCAGCACCTTCTCCTCCTTCCTTCTCCTCCGCCGATGTCCCTTTCTCTTCCCCTGTTCGCCCCTGCAGCTGACGTAGAACGACGAGCGGCGGAGTAGCTATGCGTCGTCTCCATCAGGCTAGAGGAGGGTCGGGGGAACACACCACAGGGACTGGCCATAAAGGCCAGTCCCATCTTCTCTGTTTCTCGTGCTCTCTGTCTCTCTCCTTATGCATTCACTGAACCGGCCCCCTCCCTGCTCTGCTCTGCACCAGCCTAAATGGCCACGAAAGTCACAGGCTAGATAGGCCGGTGCAGGCCTTCATCATGCAGACGCGAGAGCAGGTGAGAGCATCGTCGCCACCTATAAAGGCCGAAGAAGAGAGAGAGAGGCCCGGTCGGCCATTTTCCAAAAAATTCACAGAGAGAAAGAACAAAAAGAGAGAGACAGAGAGTGAGAGAGAGCTGAGAACAGAGAGAGGGAGAAGGAGCCGAGGTCACTGGAGCAACCAGCCGCGTCGCCGTCGTCCTCATACCAGCCAGAACGCCCCCGACGCGCGGTCAACAGGTGAGCTCCCCGGGTCTCCCCCCCGACCTGCCCTGTTCTACTCTGTTTTTTGGCGCGGCGTGGCCGGGACTCGCGCCAGCCGTGTCGCGCAAATCCTGGCCCATGCCGACACCGACCCCAATCTCCTGCCTCAATTTGAGACGGGCCGTGGCCGTCGGAGCTGATCCAGCCGCCGGGGGAGGTCGGAATCGACTGTTTTCCACCATGCCCCCCAGGTGCTCGACGAAATGCCTCAGTGGGGGCTGTGTTTCAATTCGATCGCCGACCGGCGAACGGCGGCCGGATGGTGATCCAGGCGGCCTATGGCGTCGACGGTGGCCCCAGAGGGCGTTCTAGGGCGGTGGTGCCGGCTTGGGTCGGCTAGCAAGCGGCCAATTTTGGCCCCGCCAGCGTCCCCCCCTGTGGTTCTATGGTTCGGGTCGGAATCGACCTGAATCAACAGATCCGACCCGGTCAACTCCCGGGTCGGTTTCCATCGACCCGGATCAGTCGACCTGACCCGGGTCAACGCTCGGATCAGATCCGTTGCCCCGGGTCAGACCGGATCCGACCTGACCCGACCGGTTTTTTTATTTTTATTTATATTTTCTTTTATTTTATTTTAAAAATTTTAAAATTTTTTTTAAAAAAAGGTTTTTTCTTTTCCTTTTTCTTTTCCTTTTTAAAAAAAATTTCAAAAAATTTCAAAAATAAAAAATAAAAAAGTAAAACATTTTCGTTTTCTTTTTTTATTTTATTTTATTTTTTTTCAAAAAAAAATTCAAATTTTTTTTTTACTTGACTTATCTGGGTGTTTTAATTCTTTATAATTATGCATGTTGTTTTATTTAAATTAGACAAGCCTGAGATTATGCGGTAGTATTTTGTATGTTATTTTTATTACCGTTACACTGTTGTTATGCATGTTTTTTTTAATACAATTGCATGAACTGTTGTGTTTATGAATGTCATCTGACTTAGTTAAGATTAGAACCCTAGGACTGCATATCTGCATGACTGCTGATCATTTATAATTACGCACTCGCTTGATTACCTCACATGTTAGGAGAAAGGTCCTAAAATCAATCCAAATTGTTTGATAAATGTCACATCCCGATTTTTGGGCCTGGGAAGTCGCAGGTAAATTGTAATATCCTCAATTTCAGTCCCTAGGAAATGACTATGGTTTAAGTTTGGCGGTTTTCCAATCAGAACTAAATTGTTTTCTCTTGTTTTGGAAAACCTAGTTTTCGGATCATTTGTACCCTTTCATTTTGTTATTTTTGGGGAGACTTTTGTGATCCGAATTTCCAAACGCTTTCTTCTAGAAAGTTGTTCCAAATATTTTGAAGTTTTACATGATTTAATTTCGGAATTTTTGGAGTTAAGATGAGTGGTACGATGGCTTGATTTTTGGACCGTGTGAAACTGCCCAGAATGGGTATTTTCGATGATGTTTACACAGTCTTGATTTTCTACAAGTTTTTCTGGGCCGATTTTGGAAATGTTTCCTTCACGAAAGTTGTTGAGAACTTCCTTTTCTATAGGGTGTGTAAATTTGAGAATTTTTTGAGATGATTTGGATTCTAGACAGAGCTTATTTTGAGAAGTAAATATTCTGTTCCAGCGAACTGTTTTTAGTCTATTTTTGAGTGACTGAAAATGGTGTTTACAAAGAGAATTAGATTTTATGTTCTGCATGAAAAATGTTTATTAAGGGCTTGTTTATGATATATCCGAATTTGAGAATTTTCGGAGTTCATTAAATATATTTTCAAATCCGATTTCGTGAACAGTGCAAAGCTGTTCGGTTTTATCAGATTTCAAAGATTTATCAATTTTTATCTAAAAATGTTGGAATTTCGACTTGATGTCTTATGATAATTTAAAGTACACGTTTTGAGCTTTCAAATGAGATATTTTATGCTTTTATTGGAGGTCAGCCCAGGGGGAAATCGAGAGAGAGAAGCAAGCTTGGAATTGGATGATTCTAGAAAAAATCAAAACTTGAAGCCTAAGTTGGAAATGAATGAGGCTTGTTCAAGAAGTCTAATTAAATGATCTTGACTTTGGAGTCCCTATTATGACAACATGCATTAATGGCCATAAGACTTTAGGGGCATCTTATCATGTTTATTGTCCATTGTCCATTAATGCGAAGATTTCCAAGATCAAGTTATTAATGACATTTCATGATGATATTTTGGCTTTTATTCATTACTACCAAGATTTTCAGAATCTTTATAATCATGACATTTGACTTTGGAAAGATTGCATCATGATATTTTGGCTCTTATTCATTAATGTCAAGATTTTCATAATCTTTACAATGATGACATTTGACTTTGGAAGGATTGCATCATGACTTTTGACTCTTATTCATTAATGCCAAGATTTTCAGAATCTTTTATTAATGGCATTTCATCATGACTTTTGGCATAAATTCATTAAAGTAAAGATTTTAAGAAGATTTGGTAATGATGCTATTTTGTCCCTTGTTATTATGAAGCTGCGAGGTAAGCGATGACCTCATGCTCCATGATGACACGTGCGCTTACCTCACGCACCCGATGACACGTGCGCTTACCTCATTGGACTCCTAAACTTGGTGAGCAAGGTTGGCTTGCCTATAAATAGGCTTAGTTCCCCTTTAGTTCTACACACATAAACCGGCCAAGAGAGAGAGAGAGAGAGTGCCGAGATAGAGAGAGAGAGAGAGAGAGAGAGAGAAAGAGCCGAAATAGAGAGAGAAAAAGAAAGAAAGAAAGAGAGAAAACCAAGAGAGAAAGAAAGCCGAGGGAAAGAAAAGAAAGGGGCAACCGCCGTGAGTTGCCGAGACCCCAAGGCCATTATTCTCACCATCCGTTCTTCTCTCTCTAGTTCTTGTTTCAGTTTAGTGTAAGTGAATTCCCTAATACCGGGAAAGGATGTTGAGATGCGTTGTGACGTGGTTTGCTTAGACCGTTTCTCGGTCGTTTAGTTGGTCATAGTTTGTTTATTTCTTAGTTTGATCATGTTTCCTGTTGGATGTTAATTTGAGATAGAACCGAGCCTTGGTTGATAAAGTGTACATGGCGTGGCCATACGTGATGTTCTCTTGTTTGAACTTTGCTATTGATCTACTATCGATGCGGGTGTGGTAAGGGCCGACTTATGTTAACGGCGATCGATATATCCTTGCTTGATATTAGTGTTTTTACTTACTAAGTCTTCCCGACTCATCCCACATTTTTCCCACCCTTAAGTACATAGGATGGTCGAACGGACATCAGCGACAGGGGGAGTTTGAGCCATGATGGAGTTCGGGGAAAGCTAGGAGCGGTGAATTCGAAGTAGTGGGCTTAGGACACCCAAGCCATAACGTTTGTTGTGTAAATGGCTAAAATCGGCTAAGTTGGCTTGTAAAATATGTTTGCGTGTCCTGTAAATACAAGGTTTGCTCATGATGCTGTTTGTCTTAATCCCGCTGTTTGTTCTAAATGTGATTGTCCCGAGATATGCTTCCACTTGTGTTTAAATAAAGATAATAATGAACGGAACGTCACGTTAATGGCCCCGAGGTCGGGGCGTTACAATAAATGTTTTCAAAAATGAATAGGGTAAAATGGTACCGAAAGAGCATTAATTATCCAACTAGTGTAACCAAGTCCCCGAATTCAGTTAATCTTTGGTTCGCAGGAATAGGGTGATTCTTCCATCACCTTATTTGGGTTTCTAATCGACCCACTTCAAATCAATTAGTGGCGACTCTTTCGTATAAATCATTTGCATGTTAAATATTTAAACCCTAAGTCGCGATATGGTATGCGCCTGGGAGAGCCCGAGTTAAGTCCTGAACCTAGACTTAGCATGTACCAGGCGAGCCCCCCTCCTTTTTGCATGTTGTCCAAAACGAGAGCTTGGGAGTTTGGTCGCGACAATATTTAATATAAAATTTATTATATAATTCTATTACTACATTTTTAACCTCCCTTAGTATGATTGTAACATTTATCGTATCATAATGTAAACATTGATAATACATATGCAAATAATCACCTAAACCATCTAATTTGCAATGCGAATCAAAAACACAAGCAACTAAATAAATAATGGGAATTTCGCTATAATAATGTAATCACTTTATTTTCATTGTTACTAGAGTATTTTGTAATTCAACATCATTTTCATATTCCTCAAAAATTTTGACAATATTAATACACTATACTAAAAATAAATAATTTCGATCAAAAAAATACTAAAAATAAATGCGTAGTTGGATAATAAATACTAGACAAAGTATAAGTTGCATCATTAGAAACCTTTAAAATATCTAAATTTTTTTTGCAAATATCCCACTTTTGTGGGTATAAATTAATCTAAGGTATATTATTAGAAATGAATGCGTATAATAAATCTTTATATGCAAAAGACTCACTAAGCAAGTGGAAAGTAGAATTCCAGCAAGTTGGAACATCTCTTGAAAATCTTTTTGGCCTTTTTTCATTTGCTTTACAAAATCTACCCCATTCTTTCATTTTTTGGGGATGTTTCCATAAAAATTGAATCGCCGTTTTTATTGGTTTAAGAAAAATATCAAGAGTTTTCAAACCATCTTGTGCACATAAATTTAAAACATGACAAACACATCTAATGTGAAAAAATTTTCCACCAAAAGCGGGTTTATAAATATTTTCTAAATCGGCAATTAAAGCAGTGTTTGCCAGGGCATTATTAAAATCAATTGAAAAAATCTTGTTAAGCAAACAATGTTCTTCTAAAATTTGCCTAATTATTCTATAAATATTATTTGCCGTATGCTTACCATTGAAAACTCTAAATGCAATTACTCTTTTTTAAATATTCCAATCGTCACCTATCTAATGACATGTTATGCACATGTAAAAATGAATTTGTCAATGATGACTCCAAATATCACTACCTATATGCACACATCCATTAAATTGCATAAAATTTTTTTGTAAATATTTTTTTCCATTTTTGTAAAGATTTTTAATTACTCATTTAAGTGAATTTCTAGAAGCAAGTTTTGCTTGTGGAGCACATGCTTTTTGTACAAATTGATCAAAACCAAATCTTTTTTCAAAATTAAATGATAAAGGCTCAATAGAAATAAATTTACCTAATTTTTCCTTATAAGTTTTTTCATTAAAACGAAATAAAGGAAAAATGTTAGGATTGACGTACCCGGAAACTTGTTGTTGCTTGATATCGATTTCCGCTTGAGTTGGATGTTTGCTCCTAAGATGTCGTTTGAATGGTCCTTGTCTACCTATGTATTTATATATTTTCCCACAATGTTTATAAATTATATCATTCCTTTTTTGATCAATATCAAGCCTTTTCGTTTTCGTGAAGTGATCCTAAATGTCAGATGTAAGTTTCTGCTCTGCTTCCTTTATTATAGACATTCGGCATAAGGATGAAGACTTTCTTGCGTCGGGACGCACTCCACATCGAGAAAAATGTTGATTTTCATCATCTTGAAAGTCTGCATAATTACGAGGATCAAAAGAATGACGGGATTTACTTACCAAAAAAAAAAGAATGATGGAATTCCGTTATGATATTCTTACCTTTGCGAGTTGGCACTTAACTTTTACTTGCCATTTTTCGAGTGGATTGAGAGAATTGAGCAAATTGATTGGGAGAATTAAGAGAGAATTGCGCGAATTGATAAAATTGAGAGAATTTGAGAGAATTTAGAGTATTGAAAAATTTGAGAGAAGAGAATTTGAGAGAATTGAGAATATTAAGATAATTTGAGAGAATTTATAAGAAAAAAATGAGAAGAAAATTTAGGGAAAAAAAAGCCTAAATAACCATTGCAAATTGCAACTATTATCTTTTTTATTTTTTTGCCCGATGCCAGGGCAGCCTGCAGGACCTACAGGCTGCAGTAGGGCCTGTAAACGTGCAGGCCCTATCGCAGGTTTTCTATTTTTTTAAAAATTTTTAATTTTAAAATTTTTTGTTGGAATCGAAACCAGGCTCGTGGCCTACGGGTCCGGTTCCGGTTCCAAACCGCGGGCCTGATCAACAGGCTGGGCTCGGGTTTGACAAGACCGGTTCTAGGCCGAAACCAGCCCGTGGCCATGCCTAGGTGTACCGATGTCTGACCGTGTACTCCCGTGTTGTGTTTCCGGTCCATAGCTGTTTATCCCTTTCTGGGTACGGCTTGATCCGTATGGCAAGTGTTTCTTTCGCGATGTCCTCTTTGAAGAGTTCACACACGTTTTTGTCCCGGGATCAATCAGTTCGATGACATGTTTCATGCAACAGGGAGTGATTGGGCCCATTGGGGGTCCAGCGTCCCCGGCTTCACCACCTGCTTTTTCTTCTTAATAGAACTAACTCAGCTTTACCATAGGCCAGGGTTGAAGAAGACTGAAGCGTCAGCGTTAATTAATCGAAGCCCGATGCTTGACGAACGCAGCGAAAAATCTGGTTCCTGGTGAAGAACGTACTCTCTCTCTCCCTCTCCAATGAGAAATCTTTTCATGGTAAAGAATCTCGTATCTCCTTGCCGATGAAGGGTCTATTGCGATCTCTTTCTGTGAGTTCTCTCCACCGTCATATATTCTCTCTCTGGCTCCGTTGTTCAAATCCAAGCGGTTGTTGAGTTTGCTGCTGATGGGTACCGTTCAATTTCGTTGCCATTGGTGTAGGGGTATGCAGGCTTTCGGGCTTTTTCGAGTAGAGGCGAGCTCAGGCTTGATGGGGTCAAGGATATCATCGCTGTGGCCTCCGGTAAAGGCGGCGTCGGCAAGTCCACCACCGCAGGTACATGCCAGATGCTTTTGTTTCTTGATAGTGTTCGGGATTTGGTGGTGCACTTTTGTTTTGGACGATTGTGATTGATGGTGCTCTGTTTCTATGAATTGATAGTACTATGGTCATGTTGATTTAGTGAAATGTGGTTGATTTAATATAATAAGTCAGCGGAATTTTGATCCTCATGTGCAGTGTTATTAGAATGGAGGCAGTAGTGAACTGATTCTTAGTTTTCAGTTTTTTTTTTAAGTGAATGTGGAAAAAGATGGAAACTGCGGAGAAATTAGGACTCAGTAGTCACCATGAGTCTCCACCAATGCTGGAAGGCAAGGAATGGGTTGCTGTGCAAACTGATTGGATATCGAGGGATTAAATAGGAGATATGTACTATCTGCACATTGATTTGCATGGCTCGAATAGTAATCTCACATTGAAGAGCTTGCATACTTGAAGCAATAAGCTGAATATTAACATAGTCATCCCACAACACCCAAATGCTCCCAAGATGACGATGTTCATGATTGCAGAGGATAGACCAAAAGCAATTGTGCTACTTTTGTATGATGTAGCTTTCATTGGAACTTATGCTATCTTCAAGACTTCTCTTCAGAGTGCTCTGTTGAGTTTTTCTGATTCTGTAAATACTGAAGCTGGAGTGGTAATAGGAGATTTTAATACTACCGCTGATTAAAGGGAGGCTAGTGATCCTTTATTCCTTCTTTTTTGCTTAAATACAAAGGGTTTGGATGGGGTTGGGACCTTCCTCACCCATTGTTCGAATGTTCGGTGTAAGTTGCCAACAAAGTACCAACTATCCACTGGGCAAGCCTGTCACTGCAGCTTCACCGGGTGGGAGTGGGGAAGGCCAAGACCGGTGATAGACCAAAGCCCGAGGCCATTCCTTCACAAACTTACCTCGGTTTCCTGAGACCGATAATAGATACAAATCGAACATGTGACCTTTGGCTTGCAAACCAAGTTTGGACTACTCGACCAATCACTTGGTTGGTTTGCAATCCTTAATCTTTTTGTTGCTGATATGATAGCTATTAACAATGTGCTAAAAGATACAGGTCTCTTTGTTCATCAATTTTGGTAATAATTTCATTACCTGGAGTAATAAAGTATTTTAGCTCGTAGGGAGAGGAGACTTGATCGTGTTCTTGTTAAAGGAAGTTGGTCTCCAAGTTTTCCCAACTCCGTGGTTGAGTTCTGCAGTTAACTAGAAAGGTTGAAATAAGTTCAAAAGGAGTTTAACAGGAATTATTGTAGTAATACCTCAGAAGCTCTGTAAGCAAAAATCTCGGGAATGTGTGATGGTTCAAAACCCAATAATATCTGGTTCTAACCATCCGTCTGGGTGGTGCTACTGGAGCGCGCACTCTTCCTCTTGCAAAAGGTTGAGTGTTCAAATCCCAGATGCCGCAGGGTGACTTAACCGGTGACACGTGTGTGGTGGCTAGCACGTGTCGCCCCCAGGGTTTACTCCCCGGCTGTCGGCCGTGCGAGGGTTCCCTGGGTTATCAAAAAATAATAATAATAATAATAATAATAATAATAATAATAATAATAATAATATCTGGTTCTTTTGGGCAATTACAGCTTGAAAAGCAACTTTCTGCAGAGTCCGCAGGCAGATATCTAGAACTTCTTAGTTTGCCTTGGGAGATCAAAATACTTGTTACTTCATAATATGGTTAAGGCTAGACAACCCATGGGTACCCTTCATATAGTATATTCTGATGACTGTGAGAGAGTTACTGCTTATCTTGACATTAAAGCTGAAGTAATCAATTATTATCAGAATTTGTTTGGTTCTGTTGATAAAATATTTGTGCAAGAGGTGAAAGATTTCATATAACATGATATTGGTGATGCTACAAAAGTCATGTCGTTGAGCCCTGTCATTGAAACTAAAATATAAATCTTTTTGTTTTTGGTAAATAAATGGGAATAAGCACCTGGCCTGATGGTTATACTGGTCATTTTTTTCTGGTATGAATGGGTATAGTGGGCATGGATTTTGTATTGAATCCGACAGTGATTTTTACAAGCACTTGATTCTGCTTGGTCAAGTGAATAGAACTGTGATTTCCCTTGTGCCTTAAACAGTCAAACTTTCCAGAATAACTGAATAATGCAAATCTCTTGTTGCAATAGTGTATAAGATACAGCAGTAAAATTCTTGCTAACAGATTGAAAAAGATTGTGTCTGATTTTTTCAGTTTATAAAAGGGAGGAGAATTGGGACAATGTGCTTTTAGCTTGAGAGGTTGTTGAGAACTATCGTAGAAGGAACATTTCTCCCAGGGCTACATGCACAATAAGGGTGATCTCATGAAAGTCTTCTGTTCTACATATTGGGATTTCTACAGCTATGTTTCTTGAAAGTTATTCATGTTCCTGCTAAATTTATATAGTGGACTGAAAGTTGCATCAGATCTTCTGAACTCTCTGGTATGCTTAATGGTGAGGGGAGAAAAGTTTGAGGCAAGGGGGTACTTTTTTTCCTTACCTCTTTGTTCCAGCAATGAAGATTCTGCTTTGAATGTAAGAATGCAGCCACTGAAGGGAAAATCACATTGCATCATCCTCTTTGTAGCACAATCAGAATGACTCACTTATGCTTTGCTTACAATTTGATGTTAATACTGTATGGAGACTCTTCTTTTTCTGAAATTTTAGCATCTTCAACGAGCTCTATATAATGTCTGGCTTGAAGTTGAACCCTTTAAAAACTGAGTTTTTGTAGCTGGTATTCCTGATGCTTTGTTACAGTGATTTCTTTGTATTAGTGGACTTCAACTTGGCTCTTTACCTGTGAGATACTTTTGTATTCCCCTGACCTCTGGTAGATCAAATGAAGAGCAATGTAATCCTGACATATAAAATTTTTAAAGATTTGTAGTTGGGCCTGTAAGAAATTGTGTTACGCTGGAAAACTACAACTTATTTTGTCTGTTATTCAAAGTACTTCATCTTATTGTTTTAATATTTTATACCTAAGAAAATGCTCAAGAAAATCAAAAAAGGTTGCATCTCTATATTATGGAGAGGGCATGCTGAAAACGCCAGAGGGGCAAGAGTCAAATGGACTCAGATTTGTCTACCAAAATACAAGGGAGGAGTTGGTCTAAAATGCCTCTTTCATTGGAGTAAAAGATGCATTCTGAAGTGTATTAGGCTGCTTTTTATGCGAGGGGGTTCTCTTTGGATAGCATGGATACGACAATACAAGCTTAGAGATAGAATTCTCCGGTCATTAAAAAGCGGTGATCATATGTGTGGTGCTTGGTTTGATAATATCCATGTTAGCTGTCTCTTGTGCAGGGTTTGTGGTGAATCCAGTCATAATATGTGTGGTGCTTTCTTATTTTCTATTGCTGTTCAGAAAGAAGTTTTGATGTTGTTGAGATTCAGTAGGCAATTTCACTGCTGGCAGGATGAGTTGGATTAGGCTATTAAAACATTCAATAGAAGAACATTTAAAACTATTAATGCAAAGGTGGCCTGGAATGCTTACTACTATCACATTTGGTATGCAAGGAATAGATTGTTACACAATAGTCAGCTTAATAGCATTTTTTGTCTGCTCTATACAGTATATAATTTATTGTCCGTTAGAGGATGTCCTGTTCCAATGCTTTGAAGTGAGTTGCTACTAGGAGACATATGACTGTGTACAAATTGCGCTATACATTTTCTGTGGATTGGGGTTCACTCAACGTTTTTTATGAGCTTGTAGTATGGAGGGCCTTTCCTACATACAATATTTGGAAATGAAATAATGAACTTAACGATGAAAAATATGCTAAGTGTCTTTGTGTCTTTCACAATACAGATAAGTTCATAGGTAATAAGAAGTAAGGTGCACACTCTGTAGCATGGGGACTATACAATGTTCATTCAAAGAGAGAAGCAGGGCCTAAATTGAAGAGCAGTAAGGAGTTGTGGGTCATGTCCTAATTTTTAAATACTAAGCTAAATGAAGTTTGAATGTTTGTATTGTTTATAATGCATATAGCTAATTAATGCCAATATATCTGCAGTTAATTTGGCTGTTGCACTTGCTAACATGTGTCAACTCAAGGTGGGCTTGCTAGATGCTGATATTTATGGACCATCTGTTCCCATTATGATGCAAATACATGAGAAGCCAGACGTGACTGAAGGTATGCAATTAACATTTTTGAATTTTCTCCATAGCGGTGTAAAACTCAAAGATCATAGAGTTCATCTCAAGTTGAAATTCTAAAGCTTACCTATATAAAGTAATTTTATCAGGAACTCTTTATTGTTTTTCTTCTATGTAACTGTGGGTAAAATGGACTTTAACTTCAATAATTGGGTACATCAGGGTTGCAACAAAATTACTTTTCTAGGTAAGTTAAGATTGAGAGCCAGAAGAAGGAATGATGCTTCTCTATCCTATTGTCCCGCAATTTTTTTACATATTTGTTGATTTATCGCAGTTCCAAACTTAATTTTTCTTTGTCATCTGCTTATAAAATACTTACCATCTTAACTTGACATAGGTGTCCAGAATATTTTTTCGTGCATATTAATCCCCTCATATTATTTGGCAGATAAGAAGATGATTCCTATTGAGATGTATGCGGTCAAGTGTATGTCAATGGGTTTGCTTGTTGAAAAGGATGCACCAATCGTATGGAGAGGTCCTATGGTATGGCATATTGTCCGATCTATCCTTTCAAAATTCTTTTAAAATATGATGTTTTGATTGGATTTTCTGTAAGCCATCTAAATGATATCTTATTACTATGATGCCCATATTTTCTGCTGGATAAAAGGATGGCAGTGAAAGAAACAGATAGGTGATTGAAAGAGCACCTGCTCCAGCCCCCTTTTGGCTTTTCTTATGCGGCGTGGATTCGAGGGCTTTGGGTTGGGGGTAGGAGTTTGAAAACTCAAAGATTGCAGTATATGAAATACAGAGAAAATGTTTGGTATTTCATTCTGTTTGTCCTCAGCTCTCTGAAGACAACTGGTGCAGAGTGCAGATAACAGATTCCAAAAGACAATATTTCCCTCTGTTATGCTCAGTAAAGGAGCACGATCTTCGGTTCTTGCATAGATTTTGCATCTTTAGCTGAATATATGCTTCTAAAATGTTGCGTGAGATGTCTGGGTCCAAACTTTCGGTAGTAATTTTTTAGGGACTTCCTGTCTTACTTCGTAGCAGAAATGTTGACATGTTCTGGTGGTCTCATGAAGAGAAAGGGCTGTGTGAAATCTGATCATGAATTGTTGTCAAATGATGTACCGATTGCCATTAAAGATGGCTTCCTTTGTAGCCACCATATATGACTTTTACACATTCCAGCCTTTGTTTCTGAAGATGTTCGGGCATCAATTCAGTCATCTTCCCCCAAAAGTGGTTCCCCAGACAGTAAGGCAACCTACAACACCTGGACTTAGGTGGAAGAGATCGGTAGCTCCCAAAGCTTCATCTTTTGCATGCATGGAGAGCTACTAAAGCAGGGTTTAAGTATTGACATTTTGCAAAGTAAAGAGAAATTCTTAGTTGACAGGCACTTCCTCTCTAGAATTGCAGTAGATACACGAGAATATCTACTCTTGCTTTGTCACTGGATGAATCTGATCTGGCTATGATCCTTCAACTATCGTATATAGGCTGATTGTAAGTATCACTGCATGTTAGGGGCAGTTTGAGTGGTCACGTTTATCCTCTTTTTAGCCACAGTTATTGGATGTACTGAAGATTCTTGATTTCAGAAAGTATACCATTGGTGGGGTTTTTGAAATTTAGGATAGTTGATCTTGGAGAACTTGCTTTGTTTTGGTGGACCTTTATACTCATTACTGCATTTATAATCCTTCATGGTTGGTGGTTGCAGCTTTTTGTACATTTTACATTTTTCCACAGCTTTAGCTTGTAAAAGATACTGAATCTTTTTTGTTGCAGGTAATGAATGCTCTCGAAAAATTGACAAGGGGAGTCCATTGGGGAAATCTTGATATTCTTGTAGTGGATATGCCACCAGGCACGGGTGATACACAAATAAGTATGACGCAGAGGCTACAGTTATCAGGTAATCTGATAAACATCAAATTTAATTTAGCTAATCAGAAAACCTTGGTTATTGATGTTGAGTATTGGATCAGTGGTAGTGCCAGGCGTTCCATGGTATATAGCATCAGGTCTAGCTGTACCTATCCCCCTTTGTTTATATTGGAGGGGAGAAAAGGGAAATTGGAGAGACAATTGTTTATTTTTCGCCTCATCCTTTCTAGAGGTAAAACTAAGGGTACTTCAAGGCCAAAGCTAAAATTACGCAATTGGAAGACAATCATTCAGAAGTGTATTTAAGGTGGCTGAGTAATGTTGAAGAGTAATTGAGCCAAGAAGAAGAACTTATTGGCCCACGCCAAAGTTTTGCATTCCCATTTGATTGTGGCTGTCAATGGCTAAGCTAGTGCTTTCTTTTGGGCCCTTTAGAATATATTGATATATCAAGTTCCATTATTGTTCTGTTGGAGTCAACTAATTATTCAGAGCCACACAGGATTTTCACTTCAACCAGAATTTACATCCACGTGTTTTTTTTTCTTTGAGTAATTGAAAGTGCATATATATATATATCTGAATAGATACATGCATGCACTCCCAATGAATACACTGGCACACCCACATTTACATTTAAATATTTGCATTGTGTATATGTATATGTGCAGATGTATGTGTAAGATTGCATGTCAATGTGAATGCTAAAGTATAGAAAAGAATCTCTTTCATGCTTGAGGCAGATATGATAAATGGAAAGCAATTCGGTTCTAATTCCAGTAAGGGACCAATCCAAAAAATCGAAATCTTCAATTGAGAATTTCAGTTTTTACTTGATTTATTTGTATTCTGCTCCATTAAGGTCTTGATATGGTTTTATTCTACTATGAAATGGTTCTGCATGATTACATATCACGGACTTGAAAGCTAGTTTTTTGTTACGACAGGTTTTAATAAAAAAAAATTTCTTCATTTCCATAATTTTGATGCACGTCAAGTGTCTGGTATTTCTTATGTTTATGCTGGAAGTTACACCAATACTTTCTGTTGTTTCTTTGTTCATTTATAAGCTTACGTTATGTGTTGGCAGGTGCATTGATTGTTTCAACTCCCCAAGATGTTGCCTTGATCGATGCTCGAAGAGGAGCTAGGATGTTTGCCAAAGTTCAAGTTCCTGTATGATCATTATCTGGACCATCCTTATATAGTGTGCTTGAAGTGAACTTTCAAAATTACTAAACAGCATGAGTAACTTACAGAGATTGCTACCTTGGGAACAGCGTTGTTATTGTATCACTTGCATTTTTTTGCATATCTTTGTTCAAATGGTTTTTGAGATGTGGGAAAGCTCTCTTTAGAGTTTGTGCATTTAGCTTTCAAGAAGTATTCCAGCTTACATTTTAACTTTTCAATAAGAACTTTCAAAGGGCTGCCATTGGACATTGTATTTCATATGCATGTTTTATGTTATTTTATTTTTCTGACCAAACAAGTGTCACGTAATGTTCTTAATAATATTCAGGTTTCCTCTATTCCCTATTTGAAACATTCAAAGCATTATTATATTCTCAAAATTTCTAGGAAACTATTGTTGGATTTCGGGAATTTTCGTTACAGAAGTCTGTACAGATATCTACTTTTTCTTTTATGTAAAAATGAAAAGATGAGGCTGGAAAGATTCTCTCACCCATATTGCCCATACCTCTGTGCATTTGTCCTAGCTGTAGCTATCTTTTTCTGGTGATTTGACTTGGATATAAAACTCAAGTCTGGAGAAAAAATTTTGGGCATTATGAAAAGCTTCCTGCATGTTTCAAGTTGGTATTGTGTGTATTATATCTTCTCGATATCTTACCTTCCCTTGCATGAACAATTGAACATCTTCCAATCCTTCATGAATTCCCTTTTGTCTTATTCTTTAGCTTGCTGCCTATGCCTTCCTGTCAGCATCATGTACGAACTCAGATGGGAGGACCAATAGGCTAATATGCAGCAATAGGAATTGTGGTTGAGTTGAAATTGGACAGGTTTTTGAACAACTGTATCTGCAGGGAGTGCAGAATTTTATGAATACAATATCTTTTACTCTACAGTAAATTCATCATTTTTAGACGTCTTGTCTGGTTGGATGAAATGCAATATTTGTGATCTGTGTAATTCATTTAAGGTTCACTTTACCATCACAAGGAATCTAAGGAATTTGGCTAATGAAAATCAATGTTTTATCAATTAGAGTTTGCAAATTGGCAAGTATGATCGATGAAAAAGGAAGCAGTCTTCCATTTTTTTGAAGTATGAAAAGGTCATTAGAATATCTGCCTTTATTTGAGTTGTGTGAATGGAGAGAAGCTTTTTCCCCTCCAAGCGTTTGATTAGTTTGGGGAGTTGTGATTTTCGCATAATCTTTTCCCACTCAATTGGTGCGGGCCATTCGATAAAATTCTCCATAGCATGGATAAGAAATGTAATGGCTTTGGTAGTAATTGATCTGTCATGCATGTGATGCTAGAATATGCGAGTGCTTGTTGCTGAAATGGAAACTCACGTGCACCATGTGTTCTAGGGGTGATTACACCTTTTCATCTTGTATTTGCAAATGATTTACAGTTTACATGTTGCACTTCTGATATTAACTTGTATTCTCTTTGAACCTACATTTTGCATTACTTATGAATGATCATCAGCCTCTCAATTTTTGCTCTATGAAGGTATTTTGGTGTTGAATGGTGCATTTGCCCAAAGAATGCCATATTTCTAATAAAATTTCACCTGTTATGAGGGTCTGTGTGTGTGTGTGCCTAATGGTATAAAATAATGGACCTAAAGTATTAGGTGAAAAGTCTATTTTGGATACATGGGCTTTCTATGATGCTAAATGTAATGTCTGATGTGCTGAAAGTGTAAGTAGGTATTCAGAGTACATAATGTAATTGAACATTAGTGGGTAGGTTGATACAGAGGCATTATGTCATTCTCTCAGTTTGATTTATGCTGTTGTGTCTTGACCTTTCCGATTTAGCATTTTTCCATGTATCAAACTGATATGTGTTTGGGTCAAGTTGGATGCTTCTTGCAACACTGTCTTGTGACGTCATGATTGAATCTCTGTAGTTGATATAGATGTGTCTATATCTTCCAGTCAGTTTTATAATACAGTGTCTTTTCATTAGTTTTAATTTATTTTTTTTCTTTGATTTAAATGGGATGCCATAATTTTAGCAGTAGTTTTTCCTGTGAAGGTAGTGATAGATTTTTTCCCTGTAGATTTTGGGGTTTATAGAGAACATGAGCTGCTTTAAATGCCCACATTGTGGTGAACCTTCATACATTTTTGGAAAAGGGGGAGCTCGAAAGACAGCCAATGAGATGGGTTTGGAGTGTATTGCTGAGGTATGTTAATTATGGTGATGTCTCCTATGTGCTGCCACACCAGAGACTCTGAAATTACATTTTAAGAATGCCTTAATTTTGTTAAGACACAAAATTACGTGAATCTTTTGTAGGATCTCTCCCCTTTTTGATTTTGAGTTATTATTCGATTCTATGGTTAAGGGGTGTTGGCTTATTTAACTAACAAATGTCCTTGCTGGTCTCTTGAAGTGTTGAACATAGAAGATGTTCTTATTATCATGGATCCTTTCAATCTTGCAAAGTCAAGCAAAAAAGATCTTCATTGTAATAATAAGTTTCTTGGAATATGTTGTCTGCACATGTCTTGGAGAGTTCCTATTCACATATCAGCATAGCCAGTTAACAAGCTTATCTCACTTTTCTGAAGTTTTGAACTGTCTACATATGTACTTGGAAAATATGGGGTTGATAGGCTCACGTTGACTACATGACCAAATCTCAAGCAGATGAATTATGTGGATAAAGATCAGAGCATACTTGAGATATGGATTCTGCATCTTGCACTTTTATGGTAGCTTAAATTTGTTTTTGGCCATTAGATGGCCAAAACCTTGTCTAAGGTCCATTCATGGCAGACTTTAAAGTTTTAAAAGTTGAATACTAGACAAATGCATTGGGATATGCGAGTCCATGTGGGGTGCAGCACAGTTTGGAGTCAACCAGTCTGATGCTAACATGAAATCATGTTTTGTTCAGTGTTAACATACTTCTTTTTCCCTCTGCCCTCAGATACCATTGGAGGGAGACATCAGGGAGAGTAGTGATGAAGGTTTACCTATTGTATTATCGGCTCCCAATTTGGCTGTTTCCAGAGCTTATAGTGATCTCGCTCATAAAGTCGTGGACAAGCTGAAGGGATTGGCAGAGCAGCAGTCGCCCCACATGGAATTCCGCCTGTGATATCGCGAAATACATGTAATTCACCGAATTTCCTCCTCTTCATTGATATGTAGACATAGAAGCATAGCATTTTAGGTAAGCTTATGAAATTTTGCAGGCGTTTTCTCAGATAAATAGAATCAATAGGAGGAAGTGTCTTTGTCATTGAACGTATCCAGGTACTTATTTTTTTTTGGGGGAAAGGGAGGGGGGGAGGGGGAGAGGCGGGGGCGGCAAGAAAGCATCATGTACTTACTGTGATCAATAGAAAAGAGAGTTAAACGCTTTGCCGTACTTTTAACGTGGATCAATGAATCTGATCTTACTTTCTATTTAACGTTGGGAAAACCAAGGTTCTTAACAGTAAAAGTTATCATTTGTCTTGTTAGTCAATGATTAATCATCTCTGGATCTGAACAATGCAGGGTGCCCTTACCTTTATCGTCGTTTCCCCTGTAGTTATACAGGAGCCATGCCGAAATTAATGCCGACTTGAGTTTTGCTCAAGACAAGATGCATAAACGAGCTTACTCTAGATAGTATAATGAACGGAAAATTCTCCGATGGTCTGCATAGCTCATGATAAATCACTCTACGATCTCCTAAGGCCATTTGTGTTTTATCCTTTCTCTTCATTTATTTATTTGCTGAGGTAACATAATCAGAACTAAACCTGATCTCCAGGCAAATGCATCGATTGATCCCGACATGAAGGTTCTGTCGTAGTGATGCAGGTAGGACTCTAAGGTTTACTTTCTACCTCGTGTCTGCAGAAAGGAACTGATCTGTCTATTGCCCAAATTTCAAGACCAAAAGTAGAGTCTCTGTTAGATCAAGTCAAAGATGCTGTTCCCCCAAACTTGCTTTGGCATTTCATTCAACAACGGAGACTTGAAACGTTTAGGGAACGTGATCCCCCCCTTTTTGTGTTTAGTTGACCAGTAACAAAGAAATCCCGCTCTTTATCTTCAGCTGCTCCAAAAAGTTCCATTCCCCCTTCCTGTTCTCACCCAGCATTCCCAAAGAGCATAGGGCCCAGAAAAAGCTTAACCTGTTACCTTTATTAGGTTGACCCCATTTACCAAACTAGGGGTTTGGCAGTATTACTGAGCTGTTGCTGAGAAACGCTTGTTTGTATCTGGTTCAGTCCATTGAAATGATGGAGATGAGGCTGCTTGTTGTATACGGGTTCTCAGCTGTTGGGGTCAACATGTAATTTGATTGCGGGCATGCCATTTAGCTGGATTTTTCATGATTGTTCCGAATGACTTTTGTTTCCTCCCCCACACCTAATCTTATACGTCCCCCCCTGTCTATCTTGGACTTGCTTTCTTTTTTTGTTCTTTCTTGGGAAAATGGCACAAACAGTACTTGAACTTTAGCCAAATGTACAATATGGTCTTTAAACTTTTAATTTATTAAATGTCATCTCTGAACTTTTAGTACATGTTTAATTTAGTCCCTGAACTATAGAAAAATGTTCAATGTAGTCATTCCACTAATTTAAGTTCAGGGACTACATTGAATATGTACAAAAAATTCAGGAATCACATTGAATAAATTAAAAGTTCAAGGACTACAGTGCGTATTGAGCCAAAGTTTAATGACCATTTATGTCATTATCCTTTTTTTTTATTTGGTTCTTTTGGTAAAGCAAATTGTCTATCTTGGACTTGTGTTGCCTACTAAACCACTTTCATCTTTGAGGATTATTCGTTTTCTATCTGTCTAATTACATTTTTTTTGTGAAATTACTTAATTGGGTGGAGTATAGTGTGCACATAATGTTAGAGTCAAAGCAACCTTGTTATCCGTGACTACCGCACTGAATTACATTTTCTTTTTTCATGCCACAATTTGAATTCAATAATAGTGAGCTAAAATTGCATCCCGTTTGTCCTATCAAATATGATTTTCTTTATGCAAGTGCTTATGAATTCAACATATCACTAGCTAGAATTTGCGAGGGACAGCATTATGATTTTGTTTAGAAGTCAAAGATCTACTAATTTTAGGTTTCATAAGTTCATACGTAGGCGATATAAACAGCATGGTAAGGAAGTTTTGGACAAAAATTTAAAAAGAGAAGAAAGAAAACAGCATTGTAAGGAAGAATCCACATACCATAGAAGCATAAAAATCACACCTTTCACATTTGTCATGTAGGTTAAGGGGTAATTATGAAATCATAAAGTTTTTGACCATTCTCATTAGAATAGTACAAAAATATTGACTAAAGTACAAGATCTGCATAATTGGAGAAAATCAAGGCAACTTATGACTTGTCGGTACCTAGTAATCGCCCCACTCACCACATGACTATCTTTTGAAAGGATATGTAGTTAGAAAAGTGAATTCGCCCTTTAAATTAAATTAAAAAATTAATTTCAGTTTCTGTTCTATACATACACAACATATATACATCTCAGACTTGTAATAAATAAATAAATACCTTGCCGATAACCAAAAATCCACGTTCCTTCTAGGTTCTACGGAATCTTTTATTTATTTCTCTCGACAACTTATAAAAATCTTTTATTGATTCAATTGCAAATGGTTGAAAATCATGTGACAATTTCTGTGCGACGAATGAAAGTACATAATATAAGTACTTCTACAATCTATTTATACTATTATTTAAACCAAAGAGCACATCCTAAAGCATCACAGATTTGTTTTTCTTCTTCTTTTCCAAAATATTCTTATTTATTAAGTTTATAGATATACTACCTGCGTACAAGTGTGTAAAAAATAATTTTCTTTTACCGCTCACGTAGTCAATTTGAAAATTTAAATCTTTTCATCTTGCAACAAATTTTACAAAACAAAATTTAAATCTTGCCATATTCTTTCTTATGTGTGTGTATAATTTCTTTGCATCGTGTCAGTAATTTCATTTTTATCAATTCAGAACTCCATTATTTTGCAATAAGGCAATTTTGCAAAAATCCTTTAAATGCCAGTTGGCTCAATTGTTTGCGTACAGCAATGCAAATGCGCTTTTGCTAGTAAAAATAAAAGATGGCAACAAGAACATTATTTTACAAAATTATCTAGAATTCTGTTAGTAAAATACTAGTACTTTAATACACATAAATACGTGAATTTTAACAAGACCTGCGTCCCTATTGAACTAACGGAAAAATGCTTGTTCTTTTGGAGTAAACACAATTATACACTTATAAAGCACACATTCTATTGTGCTAGGGTAAAAAATACTTCTCTTATTTAAGGTTTTTTAATCATTGATGTAACATTTCATAAATTGTTTGTGTCCAAACTGAAGAATTGAACAAGATACAATTTAATATTATTTCTTACATGTATTTAAAAGTATAAGGTAAATAATGGTTTGTAGAAAGACATTAGCTAGAATAAATGTAATAGAATAACTTTACTAAGCTTCGGCCTTTATACATGGAAAGATAGAATCCTCTATACAAAGAAAGATAAAATGAGTTTGTCTACTTTGGAAACCGTTGCTGCACAAGCCAAGAGTACAAGAATTGTTTGACTGGTCTTCTCTTATTAAGAACAATTTGGAATTACTTTGCTATTGAGAGATATATTCTCTAATACAAACTAGGGGTGTGCAAAGAAACTGGGAACCACTCGGACCACACCTGAACCGAACTGGACTAGCCTAGAACCGGTGGTTTTCAAGGGAACCGATTTGGTTGTCGGCTCTACTAAATTGCCAATTGAAAAGTTTAGGATTGCATTGGCACAATTGAAACATTTGATGATTTGCCTATTTAGTTTTAAACTTTCTGAAATGTTTAGGACTAAATTAGCACAATTGAAAGGTTTATGACTAAATTGGTAAATTTTCAAAACTTGTAGGACTAAATTGACACTATTGTTCCTTACCAAAAAACAAAAATTGACACTATTGAAATGTTTAAAACTAAATTGGCACAATTGGACAATTATTCCTCTAAACGACTATTTAACTTTCAGGCTGTCTTTGCAAATAGAGCAACAAGAGACAGTAAATCTTTAAATAAAACTCTTCGAGGTGCTTTCAAAATGAAAGATCCGCCAACATGAAGCTCGTATATTGGTCCACACTATACATTGAAGCCACCGTGCATTTGCAGGTTTATGAAATGCATATTACAGTTCCCTTCAATAACTTTTGAAACAAGTTAGCCGTAAAAACGAATCAATCCGAAAATACCTCCAAAGGCACACACCTTCAACTATGTATGGCATGACCGACCAAAAAGACAAAATTATGTATGGCATGAAAATGAGTTAGTCACTAAAAAAAAATTTCCACCAATAATCTTAAAATTTTTCTTGAGGGACGCTAATATCCCAAACTTTTTTTTTGTCTCACCAGTACTCCAAATTTGTACTAATGACCCAAAAATGCCTTCCGTTAGAATTCCGTCCATGATGGCCATAAAAAAATCTGACATAGCAATGTTCACGCATGCTACCACATAGAATTTTTTACGGTCATTATGGGCAGAACTGTTAAAAAAGGTATTTTTGGGTCAATGCTGTGAATTTTTTTTTTTTGGTAACCCAGGGAACCCCCGCACGGCCGACAGCCGGGGAGTAAACCCTGGGGGCGACACGTGCTAGCCACCACACACGTGCCACCGGTTAAGTCACCCTGCGACGCCTGGGATTCGAACACTCAACCTTTTGCGAGAGGAAGAGTGCGCGTTCCAGCAGCGCTACCCAGGCGGGTGGTTCAATGCTGTGAATTTTAGGCATTGGTTAGTTGAAAAAGTTTGAGGTATTAATGACCCGTGGGGAAAATTTAGGATTTCTTTTGGAATTTTCCCTAAAAAAATGTATGGAAACAAAAATTTCATGCAAAACAATAGACAATGTTACGAATTTCCTTTTATGACCATACAATGCCAAGAATATGAGAAATACTCCATCCAATTCCTATCAATATTCACTTTTCACATCTTAAAAATAATGCTTTTGTCACAAAGAGAAGAAAGTACAAAAGTACTCAAAATGATTATATATATGGACCCAAAAATGCTTTATTCACTTTCCTACCGTCTTATGATTGTAGATTTGATTGGACCATAATCTCAAATGTGAAACATTGAAGCGTAGACACTGGGGCCATGGTGGAAAAATTTCCAACTTCCTCTTCTTTGTGGAATCATGACTTTGCTTGAAATTCGTTATTTTGGTCTTCTTATACCGCGACACACTTCTTTAGCCACATTTCCACAAGAGATCCTAATTATCAATCGCAAAAATTTGGGGAGTCTATCAAAAAAATATATACCAATATTCAAAGGGTTGAATAACTCGTTAAGAACTTTTTTTTTTTTGACATTTTCTTTCCTTTACTTTTGTCATTTTTGTTTTTTCAAATTCTCATTATTATAAAGGTGGTCCAATTTTGGCTTTAATAGGAGAAGGAATGGATTGATTAAATTAATTTTCGGATATGGGCGTCGCATCGGGACACTGAATAACAATCGGAATCAAAGTTTGCAATCATTAATGGACGTCGGGTCTTCCTTTACCTTAGTGGGAAGCAAAGGACTTATCCTTTGCTTGAGAGGAGAGGAAAATCGTATTGTCAATCTGTTGAATTAAAATTGTTAAAAGAGATCCTGGAAATATACTTAGCCAATGAGAGGATTACTGTGATTTTCTGGTTAAGAAGTTGTGAGGGTTAATATCACGAAAAATTCTAAATTGGTATATTTGTAATAAATTTATCCAAAACTAATTTTTTTTATCACAAAAAACCCTAAATTCATACATCTATAATAATTTTACTCTCTATTAGTTTCCATTAAATTTTATCGTTAGGAGTTAGATAACACGTAATAGTTGACGGGTGTACCGGTTTAGGATTTTACCCTCCGTATGTCATAGGTATACTATTTTGTGGTTTTTCATTATATTAATCCAATTTAACGGAGGATAAATTTGTCACAAATGTACCAGTTTGGGATTTTTTGTTATCAAAAAATTAGTTTATGATAAATTTATCATAAGCATACCGGTTTAGGGATTTTTGTAGTCAAAAAATTAGTTTAGGATAATTTGTTACATGTATATTAGTTTGGGATTTTTCATGATATTAACTCAAGTTGTAAATACAATGAAAGTCCATATTCTTTTAAAACTGTCCAAAGGGTTTCGATTTATGATCCACATTTGAAGTATAGTAGCAAGTAGTAACTAGCAACAAGAAGCAAAGCATCACTAGCATTGAGTAAAGCTTCACCCACAAAGTAAAGAGTAAAGCTCCATCCTTAAGGTGGCAAGAGAAATACTCAAAGTGGAAGACGCCGACATCTGCCATATCCAAATCAAATGCTTCATCGTGTAACCGACTCTTTAAAGTTACTTCTTTTGTTGAGTTTATCCTCTCTTTTTTAATTTTTATATGAGATGGTGAATCGAAATTTCTTCTCTTCCAATAACACTCAAAAGTTCTATTAGGATGTAGGGCACAAGTAAAACGAAATAAAGAATAAACATGAGAAAGAGAAATCACGATACAAGATTTTATCCTAACTCATCCTTAAAATAGGGTTACGTCCAGTAGACGATTCTACTATAATTAGCACATTACACATATATGTTACGTCTTTCAATTATAAAAGAAAGAGAATATGTATATATATAGGCAATATTAGCTATTAAAGAGCCTAAACTTAAACTATTAATAAAATACACACTCAAAATATAAAATGCCTTCAGTGCCCGCTTATTGGAGAACGAAATCTCGTGCCTTTTTGTCGATGGAGAGCGCCCCCTCCCCCCCGCGGCCCCCACAAAGTTCAAACCTTGGCCTTTCTCTTCTTTCGTTAAAGCAAAGAGACTGCTGACGCGGGACGTTCGCGACAAGGCGATTAGCTCTGTAGGTTTTGACTTTTGACAGCCGTCTTAATTAAGGTCTCAGCAAAGCCGTGTCTGGCTGCTGAAAAGCACGCTCGAGCATACAAATCTAGTTAGAGAACGAGGTTTTTTATTTCTGCAGCGAGGAATCGCTGGTCTAGGACATATCTAACTAAACTTCTTTGACCCTACCTGTGAAAAAAATGTAAAATTAGGACGGTGTAGAAAGTGGACTTCCATGTCGTTTCACACTTTTTACGTATATATTCATGGACCCCCCTCCATGAATGAATCCAAAACTAATGCATGGCCATATCAATCCTCTCTCTATCTCTCTCTCTCTCTCTCTCTCTCTGATGTGAAGATGATGAGTTAGGTTGAGGGGAATGTTGTCTGGTTCGAGATCATTTCTCTTGCCCTTTTCTTTCCGTGGGGCTGTTGATCGAGCTTCGATCGTATGCGTTCATGGGAAACTGATTGGTGATTTCGGACCAGGCTTCATTCCCCTCAACAGTTTTCAATGAAAAGCTTTGGCTATTCAAGCTGCAGATGCGTCTGTCAAGCCTCTTTCTGGGTACGTATCGATCGATCCTTCCTCTCTCCTTCATCTTTGATTACCGAGTGGGGTTTTCCTAAGCGACGCCCGGATCACTTTCTGAGCGAGTAGTTTGCCGTGTTGCCTTCTTTTCCTTTAGCCCTTTTGTCACTTGTCCCTTATGTTGGCTGTGCGATTGATCTCGCCGGAATTGATCTCTATTCGTACGAGCCGCATGATACATGATGTATTGATGTTTCGCTGTCGCCAAGTCTCTCCTTTGCGTATG
This sequence comes from Syzygium syzygioides, assembly GCA_031216285.1. Taxonomy (NCBI): domain Eukaryota; kingdom Viridiplantae; phylum Streptophyta; class Magnoliopsida; order Myrtales; family Myrtaceae; genus Syzygium; species Syzygium syzygioides. The sequence continues at coordinate 17,224,045 of CM062243.1, read as the reverse complement.
GCGCGGTGTGTGGATGCATGCCTGTGTGCGTGCTAGAGAAAGATTATTAGGTTTCTGTTAGGTTTTGATATCATGGAAATTGATTTCCTTTTGTTCAGGGCTCATGATAAATACAGGACATATGTCGATGTGTCGTGTTTGCCGAATCTAGTTTTGTGTTTGCTAGTCTTTTATGTGTTTTTCTGCGCACGATGTGAGAGGAAGAATTGTTGGGATTCAATCATGTTTTTCTCTAGAAAACTCAATTTAAAAAGTTTGATAAAAAAGTTTTAAATTAAACGAATCATAAAATGGGCCATGATCAACCGATAGTTATAGCAACACCGTCGTCTTAAAAAGTTCAGCTCAACAGGTCAAGTCATCAGGCATGAAGGAGATTTATTGATTCTAGTATAATACATGCAATGTGGGGTACTTTGACAAGAACATTTGCATACAATTATAACTTTACATGGTACATGATATATGAGAATATGCCTGTCTTTTCATACGAGGTTCTATATGACTTAGATATGTAATTTGTGCCGAATCTAGAGATCCAATAATTTATATTTAGCTCATCATTGCATCTTTTCTGTCCATGCAAAACTTATCAGTATGAGGTGGGTCATATATTTACTCCATTTGGGTGTAGATGTCTGACCGCAAGGACTTAAACGGATGCCAACCATATGCAAGGACCCGAATGACATGTGAAAGCTCAGAATATCATTTGTGCCTTCTTGGTAATCGTGCCTCTTTCTGATTTTTGTGTCGGGAATTGAACTAATTCAAAATAAAACGAAAAAATAAAATAAAAGAATTTGGACAATGAGCACCCGATAGCATTGCACGAGACATCAATTGACATTTCCAGTCCTGGTGGTGATATCAATAGTCAAGTAGCATCTTGCTAAGAACCCAAGAATGAAGTGTGTTTTTGAAATGTTGCTTTAAGGTTTGCTAGATGTGCGATTTACTCTTCTTATGGAATCGAGCATTGTCTATGCTATAGAACTTGAATATTAAATCCCCTATTCCTCTCGCGATTGACATAACCAAAGCGGCTGAAGGGGTTCTCCAAGGTTTTACATCAATTAGGGCTACGAATACCGTCTCAAATTCCTTTGGGTCTTTTATTTTCCTCGTAATTTGAAACTGAATTCACAAAAGTTATATGCATATGGTTTTTGGGGTCCATGTTCATGTTCATGTTATTGTCGTCAGATGAATTCTTGATGATGTTAAGCTGAGATTAAGGATATATTGAGGTGTCATTGTGTAGAAGATCCTTAATTGCCACAAGCAACTTTCTGAGCAAAATTGGAGACTTGCTTGGTCATAGATTTTATATTCTTCATTGGACAAGACCATGGACTGCATAAGGGTGTGTTTGAAGAGGATGATTGTATGGGTGTGGAAACTAATTAAACTGTAGTATAAATTAGGTGTTCTTAATTTGACGTGTGTGATCTTTGTACTATGTCCAAAAGGGTGCTCTTATATATGTTTGAGCTCAAAGGCTGGGTTGGAATTAGATCACTTGTCAATAAACGGTGACAGATTTTAGCATGCTCTTGCTTTGATTTTATGCTGGGCTTCTAGCTTGTCAACAACATGTAATTGACAAATAGGTTTATGTATCTAAGTAAGTACTTAGAGTAGCTAATTATCTATCTTAATGGGCGTTAATGTAATTGGGTTGTCCCTTGATCAAATAGATAAGACATGTAGGATTTTGGAATTTGGGCTCAACGCTTTGATCTCTAAGAAGCGGTTGATTTTTGTACATTTCACTCTCTATCAATGAAATTAACAGGGTAGTTCCAGTCTTTCTGTTTATAGATGAATCTACTATGAATCACCTCTCAAATTCAAGTACCAAGCAGTCAGCACTTTTTATGAAGCTAGATGATAAGCTACCAAGCTCGAGCTGAACTCATACACTCAACACGCAAAACTTGACTCGTATACTGAAGCTCAATGATCGACTCAAGATCATGCTCGAGTTGAATAAGCTAGAATACTATTACGCGTAGTTTCCTCGACCGGCTGGGGTCACTTATACACCACTAGTGAGCAGGCCAAAGTATGTCATTTCAAGGATTTAAGTGTTTACTTTACAACTAATATTTCTAAAGAAACATTAGACGCTCAATTAAGTTTGATCAGACTCATGACTTGAATATTAACGAGCTCAAGCTTCACTCGACTAGTTACTCGAGTAAACTCAAGGCTCAGTCAAAATTAGGCGAGTCAATATCAAGCAATCATCAAGCTGAGGGCAAGGCACTTGCAAGTTGCTTGACTCGATTACTACCCCTCATGTCCTACGAGCTTCTAGACAAGGAGTTCCATTAGCGGAACATGCAAGAAGTGCCACTGCCAATATGACCTAAAACTATTTGCATATCCAGCTCTTGAATAATCTTCACCAAATCACGGCAGTGCCCTCGGTCAACACCTCTCGACAACTAATGAATTCAGCAGCTGGTTCCTACCTTTTCTAGAAAACCAGTGTTACCCCACCAGAGTCACGGCAATTGACAATGTTCGTTCATGGCTTTTACACACAGACAGCAGTCAAAGATGCACAAAATTCACGGCAAAGCAGAGTTCCGAACAACACAATTATTAAAACATTTTTCAATGCTGATGCTCCTGCTGATGATGATGCACACAATAAACATGCTATCCTATGCTAGATTTCAAAGTCTCCCCGTTATTCTCTACCAAAGCTTTCGGCCTTTGTGTGTACTGTGTTCAATCTACATGTCCAAATGATGGTTTTCTAGTTGCATTAACCAGGACAAAGATGCATTATAACCTCTGTTAATTATGCTAATCTTTTTATTCCAAGACAAGAATTGGGACAACTCATGACACGATAGGCTCAATTTGACTGCAGAGACTAAAGCAGCCCATGCACTTACTGGTCTGCGTCGGAACAAAATAATGAAAGGATAGACAGGAAGACACAATTTCTTACAATGCTGTGCTAACCGAAACTTAGGACACTCCCCCTAGGTTCTCAAAGTCCAGGATGTCAAAAGGCTACTTCAAAACCTGCGGAATGCCAGCTAACATTGGACATCACAATGTGACACTGGAGGCAGCGAGAAAGAATTGCACGCTGACCTTGGCGAATTCATATCTCAACCAAAGTTTGACAATGTATATCTAGACCATTCTGCCTAAGTTAATTACAATGGCCCATGCCGCAGAAGTTCATTGTTTGTCTACCACAACTTGAATTTATAACTGAAATAGAATTGTCATCTGTGAGTACCCCTGAGTAGAACGTGGGCGTTCAGAAGTTGGCTAGTCAATTGACCATACTCATTTTGACAAGAATTTGAAAACCAGGGACAAAGCAAACCTTCAAGGGGAACGATGCATATTGTTTTCAACACTTTTGCTGTCTACTTGGTCAATGGTTCCATTTCTGGAAAGCTGCATGTGGACATATAGGACAAAAGCAGCGACCAATTTGTGGCCTCCTCTATGCCCTCTTTTCCTTCTATTCATGTCTCTGGTTATTACTGGGCATCTTCCGTAAGGCGAGACTTAGAGCAGAAGTGCATCAATATTCCGTTTTCCCTCCGGTCCCTTGGTATACCATGAAGACACATAGTCCCCATATACAACTTCGTGATATCGGGGAGGGGAAGAGTTGCTCACAAGCTCGGAAATAGGGGATATCTTCCTTGCCTTTGAAGGATCATGAAATGTTGCAATTGAAAGTCGTGCCTTTCTCGCATTTGTTATCGCCCGATGTTCTGCACTCCTATAGATTCCGTTGGTCATAATCTGAAACAAAAGACAATCCAATCAGAATCCCAAGGAGTAGCTCCAACTTATCATTTTGCTAGAGTAAGAATGAAGTCAAATTTTAGGTAATAAACTCAGTTATCAAATGTTGTTTTATTGGGTTGTGTTGTGGTGAGCTCAGTCACTGGGTTTAACTCAGGTATCGAAAATAAAAGACGTCAATCAAACACCAACTAATGATAACGTACTAAACTCAAGGGATGCATGAAAGCGCAATTATCACAATAAAACAGCTTCATATATGCATATACAAACCATAAAGTTGGGAGAAACTTGCCTTATCTGGCAGAGTTTCCATCCTTTCATGTCTTCATAGTAACCAATGAGGACAGTATTAGTAATGTAGCTACTTCTTTGATATATCAAGTACACATTAAAAAAAAACTACACAATAAAGGCAAACAACATCAAGAATAGTGTATTCAAGTTTCAGACTCCCCAAACCAATAGGGTAACACAGTGATAACAGGATTCATCTTTCTCTATGCTACTTTTGGCAAGTGTAATTAAATGCAATCTTTAAAGGTACTGAAAATTACCTAGACCACTAACTTTATTCGACAAGGAATTGAATTATCAATCAGATGCTAGGGAATCAAGCATTCACTGCAAATTTGGAGTAGTAGTTAGAAGGTTTTGGAGAACCAGAAAAAAAGCATTTAAGAATTTATTTTCTTCTTAAGCAGTTCGAAAAGAATAAGAAGTTTCTGAATTTGCATCCTGAAATGAGTCAAAAAGTGTTTAAATGCCTCTACTTGACAATAATGATTTGCCCTGATCATGAAACTCCAACATCAATCCATTAATATGAACCGAAAGATACATGTAAGAACTAAGCAAGAAGATTATACTGATATTAGCATAGAAAACATAAAAACAGATAGAAGCATCAATTACAGGCAGAGCATTAATCTTGGTTCGATCATAAATAATTATGGTTCAAAGTCAATCGGAAACGTAATTACAGTGCAATTGAAAGACAAGTCCAGCAAACATTAGCTGATATGCTAAATATAATGGTCAAATAATCAGTAGTGCACTGGCCTACGGAAAAAGAACAAGGAAATGTGTAGAGATGTAGAAGAGATGATTTACATAGAACAAGAACACACGAACCAGAGTGTGCGGTTTCATAAATTAGCACAAATACAACCCCTTGCAGTGCTTCCCATCACCCCTCTCCACTTCAAGAAAGAAAAGTGCCCCTCCTCTAGATCGTAAAGGGAGGGAGCTGCAAGCTCATTGAACAAATCAAAGCCCAAAAGCACTAACTAAAAACCTAGCGAAAAGGGCCTGTCCTATATGTTGGAAGAATGAAAGCTCATGGGTGATATACCACAGTTGGCAGTCGATGGCTCTCTGACAATGTTAATACAAAAAGCAATCAATTTGCTACATTTCAACTTCCCAGAGGAAATCAAACTGATGCCTTATGACTGACAGAAAAACACGAGCTCAATCACTTATAGAGCAATCCAAAGACAGTGTTCACTCACACAGGCACAGCAGTTTTAATTGAGATTACTCCTGGAAAAACATTTCTTCCCAGTTTGTCTAACCCCAAGGACTTTGACGTGTTTTTAACTAAATATTTGTATAGCAAATAAGGAATCAAATTGATTAAACCCTCCCCCCTTAACATCTATCGACTCCTCTTGTTAAAGGAGAATTCATGGGGCTTGAATTCAGAGTCCAGACTTTGGCAAATTGGCACGCTAGAATGAAGTAAAAGAGCAACACAGATGGGTTAAGACTATCATTTGGTACAAAGGTAACAAGCATCTACAGTACCTATAATATATCACAACATAAGTTAACGAGCTTGAATTTCATCGCGTGCTGCTCTTGCATCAATGCTTTAGATTGTTTAAAACAGCATGGAGAATCAAGCAATGCAGTGACAATAAAAATTCCAGATAAAAGGTAAAACCTCAGTTTGATCAGCCAAAAGGACAACAATGGCATCCGATAACGGCTCGACTGTGATCCATTCCCCATCCTTCAAAACCTGCAGTCCCCCAACATCATCCTGGATCAAAAGGGTGATCACGCCCATATCGGAGTGCGCTTGCAGACCAAGAGTCAGGTCTGGCTGCGGGCACGGAGGGTAATAGCTAATTGTGATGTTCTGGTAGAACTCCCCCACCGCATGCTCGATGCACGAAGTTGGCAATCCCAAACTCTCCGAAATTAGGCCCAGCAGCTGCTTCGCCAGCGATCCCATTCGATCACTGTACTCGGCCATAACTTCTCTGCCCAAACAAATATCCACCAGAACAACCCATCATCTTTGTAACACTCACTACAACTACCCCACCAATAACCAGTCCTCAAATTACAACACCCAACGAAAAACACTTCGCAAGATTTCCTTCTTAGACCGAATCTATTACCAAGAATCGACAAAAGCAAACACCCTCAAACGAATAGAACTGGAAAAGAGTAAAACATCAAGAACCTGTAATCAGGAGGCGAACTGGGCCAGCGAGAGGGGTCGCGACGGGAGAGAGGCAGAGTGTGGTGATCGAAGTAGTCCCTCCAGTCCAGCACCGAGTCGTCGCTCTCGAGCATCCGGCTCCCGTACCCCTCCGTCGCCGACGAGCTCGGGTCGCAGGCGTACGCAAGCTTCTCGCCCATGGAGAGATCCCCGAAGAAGGACGAGCCCACGGCGCGGGCGCGGCCGAGGAGCGAGCCGGGGACGCCGTGGTTGGTGACGTGGAAGGCCCCCCAGCCCCTGCAGGCCCGCCCGATCTCGGCCCAGACCTGGTCCCGGTCCCGGTCCCGGCGGGTCGGATCGAGCCCGGAGAGGTCGATCGCGGGAATGCCGGCGGCGGCGGCGGAGGAGGAGGGCGGGGAGCAAAAGGGTCGGGTGTGAGGGGGCTGGATGTACTGGGGAGGGACGTGGGGCGGGTTGGAATGGGCGATGGCTTGGACTCTCGCGGCGGTTGCTTTCTCTACTTCCGCCATTGATGCTCCGCTTGCTTGTGCTCTCAGAGAAAGGGAGAGAAAGAGATAGGAGAGAAGCCGTGGGACGTCTGTACAAGTTACGAGGTCGAGGCCCGAGGGTGCGCAGGACAATGATTTTATGTTTAGAAATTGATTTTGTTTATAAAATATTTTTTTTATTCTGTGCTTCGAAATTAATTTTGAGCATTTAAAGGCATTTTGATAACTGTTCAAAATTTCTATTTCTGAAATAGAAAAAGAACAAAAAAATTCGTTTGATAACAGTATAAATTTTTTTTTATTAATGATATTTTAATATTTATTTATTTATTTTTCCTTTTTCTTATCTTCTTCATTAGTCATGATTGGTGATCGGCCACAGGCCAGGTCAAGAGGGGGGATCGCGGTCCTCGTCGGCGAGGATAAGGGCTGGACCCTCACAGCTTGGGCAAGGGTCGCCCTCGCCCTAGCTGGCAAGGGCCACCCTCGAGGCTCCTTAGCAGCAATTGCGGAGGAGGGTGTGGAGCAAAAGGGTCGGGTGTGAGGAGGATGGATGTACCAGAGAGGGACGTGGGGCGGGTTGGAATGGACAATGGCTTGGACCGTCGTAGTGGTTGCCTTCTCTACTTCCGCCACTAATGCTCTACTTGCTTGTGCTCTTAGAGAGAGGGAGAGAGAGAGATAGGAGAGAAGCCGTGGGACATCTATACAAGTTACGAGGTTAAGTGGTTTCGTAGCGCCACTTCATTTGCTTATGTGGGCATTTTTTTTTTTACCTCATCCAATTAAAGCTTGACATGTAAATGCTAATTTGGAATTAATAAATATTAAAAATGTGACATTCTGAAATTCAATCTATTTCCAGAATTTATAAAATGAATATATATCTTTGATGAATTTTTAGTTAAATCTCACTCAGAATTTATCATTCTCGATAAGACTAATCGTTAGGGAATGGCTAACTAGGAATCAAGTATGTGGACCTAAGAACTTGGCCATGGATCGATGCTTCGACCATAAGAATTGATGAGGAGATATTTTTGGCCATTATAGACCGATCCAAGGATGGTTATAGAACGATTCGCAAATGTTATACAGTAGGATCGTGGGTGATTCCGCTTAACATTGTATGAATTTTGAATGATTCCAAATCTAATTTGAACAACCGCATCAATTGGAACTAGTGATTGACCCTCGTAATTACATGACAACCGAGGTCGCCATGGCTTGAGTAAACTTAAATGTGGCTCGATATCAAATCGGCCATGGGTCGATACGTATAACTCCTAAAAGCTGCCCGTTAGTTTGAGATATATTAAAGTCGCGATTAATTGGTTTTAGCCACAAATTAAAATTCAGAATGGGATGTCGAACTTTCAAGATTCCACGAATATTTATCGGACGTCGTCTCATTAAGCGTGGCCAACTATTAAATCGCTCGGATTTATTGGAAAAGTGTAATTTGGACCGGATATTGGAAAAGACCATTTACCCCTGAAGATATTTGAATTCATTTGAAAGGTTTAAGGGCAACTTAGACTTTAGTATTTTCCCTCCCTTGGTCGAAACTAATGGACCATTCTACCCCTCCTCTCATTGCTTATTTATTTTCCTGCTATTTTTTTATTTTTGAGTAATTAGTGAGAGAAAATTTGTGAGCCATTGGATCTTGGCTTAGGGAGGAAGAAGGGTTCTAAACCTTTGAATAATAGTGGGGTTGGTAATGGGATTTTGTGACTTAGTGGGGTTAGTAGATGATCAAGTCTCTCACTCTCTCCTTCATTCTGTCCCTCACTCTCTCCTCTCTTGCTCTCACCCCCTTCGGCCAAACCTCTCCCCCTCCACCTTGCTGGACCAACTCAGCCATTCCAGCTACCGTGCAACTACCGGGGACATGACGGAACAGCTGCCGGCCGCCGTTGTTGCTCATTGGCACCACCCTCTCTTTCTCCCTCCTTTCTCATTTTCGGTCACCACCATCCCCAATTGAGACCAGCACCACCCTTCATCGTCACCACCATCCCATGGTTGTCCTAGCCATGGCCCACCCATGACTAGCCCCGCTACCGAGCCTCCCGTCCGACCGCCGGAGCAACTGCTTGCTTAGCTTGGCTTAGCTTAGGATTCCTAGTAAGTGCTCCCTAAACCTTGATTTGAATAATGGGTTATCAATGGCTTGTATAAAGGCTGATTAAGGACTGTTTAGAGGTGGTTTAGTGGCTGGATGAGTTGGTTATTGATTGGTTCTTGCTTGCTTGATTCTCGGTTTGATTGCTGATGTGCCCTTGTATTTTGTCATTTTTGTGGAGACTTGTGTGGGCCAAATTTGTGGTAGTGTTCTTCATAAAAGTTGTCCCTAATATATTGAAGTATAACATAAATTAAATCTTGAATTTTTTAAGATCATTTGGGGGTATTTGAAGGGCCATTTTCATACCATCTCAAACTGCCAAATTTACTATTCACCAAAACTTTGTATCTTTCCAAATTTTTATAAATTTTTCAGGTGTCTTTTCAACAAACTTCCTTCACGAAAATTTTTAAGGACACTTGTGTATATGACATATAAAAATTTTAAAGCTTTCTAAAGAGATTTATGTACTGATTGAGAAGCATTTTGAAGGACGGACAGTCTGTCCTGACGAGCTGATTTCTGTTTGAATTCAAGTGATAAAAACAGGTGTTTACAATTGAAACTGGGTTTCGTGTTCTTCATAAAAAATATTTATCAAGATGTTTCCTATGACATATCCAAACTTCATAATTTTTGGAATTGAATTACTATTTATTTCGAAAGAATTTTGATCGCTATACAATAGCCCAAATTAGCCCCAATTCTGTGCAAGTAGGTTTTCTCTCTCTTGGGGACTATTCGGTGTTATTGTTGCATATGATAGGCACAGCTTGTTGTTAAATGAATACGAACTTAGTGGTATTTGACTAATCGAAAAGATGAGAATTGGTTTGAGTGCTTGAATGCTTGTGTGATCATATAATGCCTTAAGGCGTATTACGTAGGGATGTAACCCGTCTTGATGCGTTTTATGCGAGATGATGCACGATTTATCGGATGCTCGGCGGGGGCCCAGATGCCAATCGTGATGGAAGTCGGATTGATGCTCCTTATGGAATGCCATCTTGATGCATGTAACGCAAGACATTGCCGTCACTGACATAGTGGGACAATGCTTGGTTATGCTGGAAAACCAATAACTTGATGCGTTATGCATTATAGGTTCGGGGGAGCCCATGAAGCGGTTAATAATTTGGATTTGGTGAGTGAGATATACATTATGGAATGCCATGTTTAAGACTAATATTAGGCATGTCTAGATTATTAAGTGTGCTATGATGTTGTTGCCTCGATTCGGGTTGTTATGTTTGATGAGTGGTGGTCATATTGTGGCGGTTTACTAACGTGCAGGACATGTGTATGTGCCAAGGTGAGATGAGGACACCTGTTATTGATATGCACGTTGATTGATAGAATTACATGTTTAGAACTGTTAGGAGGTACGCATTGGCCTAAGCGCGGCTTAAGTAGTTATTTATTGAGATTCATTTTCATTATTGTATCCCAAACCTTTCAGAGCCTCAACCATGAACCTGAATGGTCCACCGCAACATTTTGGGATACCGATGCATATAAAGCATATGTTGACAGAATACCCTGTGAGAGAAGATAGGGTTTACATTAGGCATGTTAGTGCTGTTTGGATAGACAAGGGCAAGACCGTTTGGAAACCACATATCTTTTTGGCTTTGTTTTACTGAGACGGAGACGCGTTGTTTGGTACACTCCGCGGATTTTATGGTCTCCCTGATGATGAAGTAAAAGGGTGGGACACCATGAGATCCTTCCACCAGATGAAGTTGTTACTAGTCCGGCCACCGGTCCTGAAGATTCGGATCCCAAGTTGGAGCCTATAGAGTCTGACCCCGAGCCAGATTTTGTTGAATTCAAACTCGAGTCGTCCGACAACATGGCTGATCCGGGTTCGCCTAAGTACTTCGAGTCTGATCTGGGGATGCTACCTAGGCATCGTGGGGGTGATTGATAGGTTTAGTGCTCTCGTCTATTGAGCACCCCTTTTTGGTAGAGAAGTTAGGCTAACTCAATCATTCGACCCTTTTTGAATGTGTGTGGTTTGTTGTAGAGGCCTCTAGTAAGGCTTGTATTTTGTGCCATTGTAAGTAACATTATGTTTATAAAGTGCTTTGTTGTTATGTTTCAATTGTCTCTTTACTATCCCGTTTAATTGAATATTGTATGACGAGTTCGAGTTGCTTCCACATGTGTTGCTCTTTAGTTCGTATGTTTTGGGTCGGTGACAAATAATCCTGGTATGTCGCTTACTTATCGACCTATGCGGGATGTTGCGTGTTCGTCGGGATCAGGGCATGACAAAAAATATAGATTTTCTTTTTCTCTCCACTTTCTCTCTGCCTTCATTTCCGCGGATGTCTGGCTATCTGAGAATCAAGCTTAGCTATCACCACCGCCCAAGCCGTCGCCCCAGATCTAGCCGATGGCACTGCTAGATTTGTTGCCGCACCTAAGGAGCCAAGGAGACCGTGAAGCAAAGGTGGAAGCAAGGCGAGAGGTTGAGGAATATGGCCATGGCTCCAGATTTGGTGACAGACGAATATGGCCGCGAGCGACGAGGGTGGCTCTATTTGTGAGTCGCGGCGAAGAGGGACAGGTGGCTTGAACATGGACCTTGTCGATCTACTGATGGACGAGCTTGATCGCGAGCGACGACAAAGGGTGGCTTTGTTTGCGAGCCAAAGCAAGAAGGGAGGGGTGGCATGGGTATGGACCTCCCAATGTATCGACGGTCAAGCCTAATTACAAGCAACGACAAAGGGGTGAGCGAAGAACAATCGTAGATGGAGATTCGGTGGCTTGGTCATGGACAGCCAACGAATACAAGCAGCCGCAGCTTAGATGGTGGCTCGACCATGGACCTATGGCTCCAGATCTCGCCTCGTTAATCATGGACCAACAGCGACGAGGAAGGGGTGGCTCGGCCATGGACCTCCCAATCTACCGATCGACGAGCCTGATCGTTAGCAATGACAAAGGGGCGGGTAGAGAACAACCATAGATGGAGATTCATGGTGGTTCAGCCATGGACGACCAACAACTACGAGCAGCCGCGATTGAGATGATGCCTCGGCTGTAGACCCATGGCAAATGACGTCACTAGCCAAATCTAGTCTTCTCTCCTAATCTTAACATAGACATATCTTAGATGTTGCACACACTCTTCTAACCTCAGCTATTGTCCTAATTGCTAAATACACTGTCAATCATACTTCGTCACATCTCCACTTATGAGCGCTTGTATGATAGTTTTCTGAATTATAATCTATTTTCGAGTCTTCAATAGTGCTTGTTTTGTCCATCTTCTTCCAAATGAACGCATGGAGTTAGAACTTCATGCTCATTTATGTTGTTTCCTTGTATATGGCATTGGGTACAAAGGGTATAGAGGTTGAGATACCGTCTCTAATCGTCTTCATGTATATCGTCATATTACCTTTTGGGAACACAAGATATTCTCATTGCTTCATCCTTTTGACTCCTCTCCTACCGTTCGTTGCTTTACCAATCTTTCGATTGATCTATTTCCTAAGGTGACACACTTGAATCTTCCTCTTCGGAGTCATCTTCTTCTAATCTTGATGTAGATACCTTGGTGATCCCACTTCGGCAGCTCTTGACATGTCTACACCATCTGTGGATTCTCCAGCCTTGGTCATTCCCTCTTCTCTTGTTCATCATTCCACACTTTTGAGTCAACCTTCTATTTGGTTTCGTGATTCTAATTGTTATTCTACTATTGCTTCTTATCATAAGTCCCGCTTGTACAAAGAAGCTGGTACTAATCTTCTTTGACAACAAGCAATGTTAGATGGGCGGCAAGCATTAGACAAATTTTATATTTGGAATTCGATTGATATGCCTCCAGGAAAGTTTTTTTTATAGATTGTAAATGAGTGTATAAGATTAAAGCTAAGATAAATTGTGTTAAATTGTCTCAAGTTTGAACTATTTACAAAATCCAATCCGATTAAAGAATTTGTTTTTTATTCTATTGGAGAAGATAAACATTCACTCCTTGATCGGTCAAACCGATCAAGATATGTTCCTTTAAATAGCGCACAGTGGACGTCTTCAACAAAAGGGTTGTTGGCCGCTACAGGACAAGGAAGTGGTTTTGCTTCTCTCTCTAGCAATAGCCGCAAGTGGCTTTCATGGAATAAAAGCTGCACAATGAAGAAGCTGCAGCCGTACAGAGACTCCAAGAAAAGAACGAACAGCGAAGACGAAAGAGGCAACATCGGTGACGTCCTCTTCGATTTGCACAAAGGAGTCCTAAACGGTAGATTTTGTGTCGTGAATTTTACATCGATATTGAGATGTTTGTTTGTAACACTTTAGGCTTTAGGATAATTTATGTGGGGGAAATACTCGAACGTGAATGATTGTAACTCTAATTTTCCAATTATAATGGATTATTAACTGTCGGTACCGATACTCAAACTAAATCACGTAAATTTTTGGTGTCTTTTATTGTTTCTCGTTTATTTCTTTGGTTCTCTGACATTGATTTAATTGTAAGATCCTACCAATTTCCGTGTTAATTTTGAAATAGATGATACAGTGGAATTAAAAACTTGACATGTTGCAAAAGGGTTTACTTAGGAGTATGGCATTGACAATAATGAGACCTTTGCTCCAAGGATTCGCACACTATGAGGCTGATTATTTAGTTTATCTTCACAATTATTGTAATGGTGATATCGTGTATCTTTCTTTATATATGGATGACATGCTAGTGATTAACTCCAATATGAAGAGAATCGCAGAAGTGAAGAAGATGTTGGCATTGCAGTTTGCTAGGAAAAACTTGAGAGAGGCCAAGACGATCTTAGGTATGAAAATCATCAGGGATACAAAAATTAAGAAATTATGGTTGTTGCAGGAAAATTATGTGAACAAGGTGTTAAAGATATTCAACATTGATATCAAAACCGGTTATGACTCCTCTAGCTAGTCACCTCAAACTTTCCAAGGATATAGATTTGAGTACTCAGGTTTTGAAAGATGAGATGGCAGCAATCATATATGCATCAACAGTGGGAAGTTTGATGTATACCATGGTGAGCACGAGACTAGATATTGCACAAGCAGTGGGAGTTGTGAGTCAACATTTGTAGAACTTGGACAAAAAGCATAAAAATGCATTAAAATGGATAGTAAGATATCTAGTAGGTATATCAAATTACTCTATTTGTTATTGAGGTATTTCTTTAAAGGTGCAAGGAGTTTCAAGGTTATGTGAATACAGATCACTTGAGTAATCACGATAGCAGTAAGAGTACCACTAGATATGTCTTTACATAGATACAGTATTGGGTTGGGTATCTCAACTACAAAAATTAGTGCCTCCATCAACAGCAGAAGTGGAGTATGCCATGATCATGGAAGTCTCCAAGGAAATCATGTAGTTACAAGGTTGCATGGATGAGCTACATCGAAAGTAGCCAATGAGCACACTATTGATAGTCAAAGTATAGTGCACTTAGCAAAAAATGCAGCTTATCACTCAAAGACTATACATCTCAAGAGATGTTTTTATTTCATCAGGTTAGCACTAAAAGATAACAAGTTAAAGTTACAAAAGATTGATTGCTTAAAGAATCCAGCTAACATATTTACCAAGGTAGTAAATAAAGAGAGCATAATTTCTGTACAACTATTGTTGGCATCATCCTTGTTAGTTGATGTGGAGCATTGCATAGGTAAAAGTTCTAGTTTCTAGCTTTTGAAATAGATGAATGCAAAGTTGATTGGTGCATCAGGTGAAGCCAAAACTTCAAGTGGGAGATGTTGGCGGGTGAAGCCAAAACTTTTTTTTATTGAGGGGTTTTTTATCTTTTATCTTTATTTTGCTTTTAGCTTAAAAACTACACTTCATATGTCAACTATTGATAAGGCTATAGCTGTGAAGAGTTGAAAAGAAGACAGCGAGAAAAGAAAAAGAGACGCCGTGATGGCCAATATGAAGAAAAAGTGGTTTTTTTCTTTGTGAGTAATCTCAAATATCTTTGTTGCCTAATCTTGAGATAATATTATTATTGCATTCCTACCTGCTTTGAAGTCTAATGGATTCACACAGTGCCTCTGTGTGAGACGTAGCCAAAATTTGGGTAAACCTCAATAACAAATTTTCTGGTGTGTCATTACGATTTTGTTATTTTATTATTATATTCTACTCGTATGGATTGTTTGCCTGTGTTATTTTTCAGGACTAGTGTGCAATTCCTATAAAAAAAAAATTGATCAAATGGCATTTTGAGCTTAAGTAAAAAACGGAGCCTCATCTAGAGAAGCATTAAAAATGGCCTAGACGCTTAACCGGTTCATAGGACTTGCAGGTTGTAAAGTTACATGTATTTCCATAGTGGCTGGACTTCTGCATTCATCCCTTGGTTGTGAGAAAGATAGCCTATATGGTCTCCTTTCACTCTCAATCTGTACAGTCTTCACAACAGACCCAAAAGGTGGGAAATGGCGAAGGTTGGGGGGAAAATCCTAATGTTCAGAATAAAAGGGAATCTTTTTAATTGTGTGAGCTCACTCATCCTGCTCTTGCTCTCTGCATAAATTTTAGCAACAAATGGGAATTTCCCTGGACGTTTGGCTGATATGCTGAAACTAGACCCACGGTTTTGAGGAGAAGCAAGTTAAACATAATTTCTCAATTTGGGCCAAGTTGATGCCTTAATGAACCACATGCAAAAGCATGTACTTTAAGGCTCCATTCGTTTCACGGAAAATAACTTCCAGAAAAATATTTTCTGGGTTTATTGGTGTTCGTTTCACTGAAAATAACTTCTCACAGCAAACATTTTCTAAAAAATGGACAAAACACCTTCACTTTTGCCCCTCCTTTCACCATTCATTTTAAATATTTTAATCTTCTTTTTTTTCCTACTATTTTCTATCTTCTTCTCCGGCCAGTCGCCGACGACAGCGACGGCCGGCGACTGGCCACAAGAGAGCTCGAGCATCACCACAGGCTGGCAAGGCTCGAGCTCGTCAAATTCCGACGAGGTTGAGCCTCGTCGACTTGTGGCGAGGCCGAGCTTGCACTAGGCTGACGAGCTCGAGTCTTGCCAAATCCGTTGAGCTGGGCTAGGCTTGAGCCTTACCCGAGGTCACCAGAGCCTCGCCGGATCTATATGGTGAGGCTCAAGCTTGCCAGTCAGCAGCTGCCACCGTGGCTGACAACTGGCTGAGGAAGAAGAAGAAAAAGGAGGGAAAAAAAAGGAAAAGAAAAAAGAAAAAGAAACATATTTCTAAAAATAAAAATAAAAAATTCTGAAAAGTAGTGCAAGGAAGAAAATATTTCCATACAGAACAACGGAAAATATTTTTCGAAAATTGTTTAGATTTTAGCCGAACACCGGAAAATTGTGTCATTTTCCAGGAAATATTTTTTTCTAAAAACGTAATATTTTTCGCAAAACGAACTGAGCCTAAGTATTGATTTCTCGGCAAACCACATAGGATTGTTATTCTTGAAATAGTACCATGCAAGATACCCACGCAAACCAATTCGTAAATGTAACTTCAGTGAATAAATTTTACAAAATTTAAATCTCTTTTCGTAAAACTTTGACACTTCTCGCATGCTTATCCCATTTGTCAAGTGGGTGTAATAATTAAGCTAATGGGTTTGGTTGGGATGGCTGTAGCCTGTTGGCGAATGGGCTTATAAGCTGTGTAGTTAAGTTGGTACAATAATCATGGGCTTGTTCAAAAGACGGCAATGGTATATGGTTTCAATCTTGGTTTGATGTTAATGAAATGGCCAGTTTCATGATAGAAGTAGATTGACCTTGGGTGGGTTTGAGTGAAAAACGTCATGAAATTTGTGATATTATACCCTGGCTGGCCTAGTGAATTTGGGCCATTACACTAGCTGAACAATTTTCATTTTTTTGGACTAGCTTCAAAAAATTGGAAGTTAGTACATACTCATGGCAAGTGTAAAGTGTGGATGCTCAAATGAAAGTTTCTCTTGCAATATTTTTTTTGATTTTACAAAGAACGGAGTTATTTTAAGCAGAAGCTACTTGGTAGATTTAGATATTGTGGGAGAAATTGGAAAATTTAACCAAAATGAGGCTGTCCCAAGAAGATACAAGTAAAGTAAACATTGCAGCTTTTGTAATTTTGACATTTACCCATATGTTTATTTTATCAAAAATGTCCACTATGTTTAATAGAGACATCTAAAGAAATCATTTGCTCCAGAATTTCTTATATTCCTCTCATGATAAACTATGCATTTTGACATATTGTCTATCAAACAACTAATTTGTAGCCATAGATACAGCATATTTTATAAATGGAACGGCACTATCAAGAAATTCTGGGGCCATTAGTTTCCAAGTAAAGAGAAGGATTTTTTCATGATATAACTTCGATATAGTGATATAGGAATATTGGGGCGTGAAGCAACGTTTACATAATGAATATTGGGGCATGAAGTAAAGTTTACATACTTTCATGTTTGGAACCTATAAATTTTGAATAGGAGCGAGGATTTATACTACGAAAAATCCTAAATTAGGGATGAGCGGTTCTAGGTTCCTTACAGGTTTTAAGTGGAATCTAGAACCTACTCTCAGGTACAGGTTTCTCATTTTTTGAAACTTGGGACCTATCCATCGGAACTTGAAACCTGAAATCTACTCTGTCACAGGTTCTACGATAGGTTCCAAGGTCTAACAGGTTCTTTTTTTTTATTTTATTTCATTATGAAAATGGACACAACAATACTGAAAAAACTCATCATTCATCAAAGAGAATACAAAAGACTAATTTTCCTAACATTATGGTTCAAATAAATACAATTAAAATGAGAAGTCATTGCATGGATCGATATTAGGGATGAGTGGTTCCATATTCCATATAGGTTTCACTTAGAACCTACCCATAATGATAGGTTCATTAATTTTTAGAACTTGAAACCTACCATATCACATGTTCGAGGGTCAGTTCCAAGGTCTACCCAGGTTCCACTTGTATTATTAATTGAACAATTACAGTGAATCATCACCTTTAATGACTATCACTTTCTACTGTTATCTACTGACCACAACTTATATTTAGACATACAAATAATATGAAACATTAACAAGTCATAAAATGAAAGTTTAGACTAGTAGTTTCAGATTATGCACTCATTATTTAACACTATAAAACACTGTAGGATCATGCAAAGATGCAGATAAAAAAAAACACAAAAAACTCTTTTAGGTTCCAGGTTTCAGGATTCACTTACCTAAAACCTAGAATCTATCTGTCGAAATATGTTCTTCAATTTTTGGAACCTAAAACTTATCTTGGATACCTTGGAACCTGGAACCTATAGGTTCTCACCGATCAGGTTCTCAAGTTCTAGGTTCTACCCCAGACCATGCTCACCCCTACTCTAAACTAGTACACCTGTGATAAATTTACCACAAATTAATATTTTGACCACTAAAAATCTCAAACTGGTACACATATGACAAATTTATTCTCTATTAGTTTTTGTTAAATTTTATCGTCAAATTGCTAAGTTGAATAACACGTGACAGTTGACGGGTATACCAATTTGGGGTTTTACCATCCATTTATCAAAGGTGTATTAGTTTGTGATTTTTCGTAGTATTAATACAACTTAACGAAAACTAATGAATGGTAAATGTTTCACAAATGTATCAGTTTTAGGGTTTTTGATGATCAAAAACTTAGTTTGGGATAAATTTATCACTGGTATATCAGTTTGGGATTTTTTGTAATTAAAAAATTAATTTATGGTAGATTTGCCATAAATATACCAATTTGGAGTTTTTCACACCCGAAGAGCAAAAAGTACTATAATATTTAAATGTTGATGGTGTTGTAACCTTATCAACGTCCAATTAGCTCACCCCTGTGAATCAACTTAGTTCTTTTGTTATCTTGGTCAGATTAGTGAAGTTAATCTTTTTTCTCTATCTCTCCCGAAGTGAAATTTTCTTACTAGAATTTTTGTTCAATTTCAAATGTTTTATGAAAGCAGAAAAAGGGGTTTGGACAGGTGGAATTTGGCACACCCACTGTTGAAATATTCGATTCAAGGCATCAAAGAAGCACTAATTGCCAACTAGGCGAGCCGGTCATCGCATTTTCACAAGATACCAGTGGGCAAGCGTAAGACCGGCGATAATCTTCATCCCAAGTTCGTCTTTCACTGATTAACCAATTTTCCTGAGACTATGGATAGACTGCGAAACCAAACCTGATCTTCGGCTTGCAAACCAAAGTTTGCACCACTCGACCAACTAGCAGTCATGCAAACTATAGTTAAATCAACATTTTCATCTCTTCAAGGATTTGATAGCTTTGCACGTGGATCATTGTTATCTTCAAAATGAACTCTTTTAATCTACCAGAAAGTAAAAGAGACCAAACATACACATACCAAAATAGCTCATGCAGGATTCGATATGTCTCCAGGTTTGCCCCAAAAAATGAGGCAGCATGTAAATGATAATATACGTATAAGTGAACTACTTAGCTGGGAAAAAATTACATTTTCCAATATTTCACAAAAAGAAAATAATATTTCATATTATATAATCTGATAATTCGTCGGTGTTATATTCTATAGTTGAGACTTTTGCGCCATTATAGGCCAAGTTCTCTAAAAAAACATCAATATCAGATTGAGTCCCAATAAAAATACTGAGTAACCTTAGCTTTCCGCCCTATATAGCCGTGAAAGTCCAACGTGACAATTCCACGTGTGGATTACATCTACCTTTACATCATCTTTATTTTTTCTGAGTTTTTCTTTCCATTTTTTTCCTTTCATCAATCTTCTTTATTCCTGTGGTCTCTCCACCATTAAAATTTTCTCAAAACCTCCATTGAAGCTCTGAAACCAAGCTTTGTCTACCCTCCTTCATCTCAGAACTAAGAAAGCAGCAGAATCGGAATCTCAGCTCCAAAACTCACCCTTTCTTTATCACTTGGTGCTTTTACACCATTAGTTGGGACCCGATACTTTTGCACCATTATATGAATAGAAGAAATAAACAATAAAGAATAATGGTGACATATTTTGAAATGTATATATCGGTCACAGAGTTTTGCCTCCTAAAGTGTCACAGGTCGATCTAGCACACGTTAGGGCCTCCCTAGAAGCACATATACATACCCAATTGTATAATCCCATATATTTCACGATTCGTGCCTGAAAATCACAATTCCAAGATGGCAATATCATCCCATGTCAACATTGTGGAATCTTTCAGCTCAAATGAACACCTGCTAATCTAAAGAATCTACCAAATTTATGGTTCTCTGCGTAAGATATATCTTCATGGTGAAACTTTTCTTTTGTCTGAATCATTGTAAGCAATTAAAGCAGCAAACATAACATGCAATTTGCAAGTTTTGTTTCTTATCGGTCCTTGAGATCAGAAGCAAGAGAGACAATAACACAATCCCAGACAAGATAAAAATTCTGATGATGGTGTACAATATAGTACAGCAAATGGTACATTAGTCTATTGTTTCTTGCATCCAGGGGGCAATCGACCTTATATTATTCTCAACATCAATGCTCGAGAAACACAAGGCATGATTGTTATGTGAAATCTGAAGCTGCTATGACGATTGCCATTACAATATGTTCTATAATATCTAGTTACCTAACCAAACCAGCGGACTACCAGATGGGAGGAGAAGCTTTCCGCCCAGATAATCATTAGATCTCCTTAACAAGGATATTACTCCGGAAAAAGATGAGGGCACACCTGAAAAAGAAAAATAAGAGGTTTAGAAATTGTTTTGCGCTTCCCAATAAACCAAGAAAACCATTGACTGTCATGCAAATGGCAACTTACTAGATGAAGTTTTATGTCTTCAGAATAATCCATGCACCGCATTGCCTTAAATACTCGTTATGAGAAGGATCACCTATGGCTATACTAACCTATCTAGAAAAAATATATTCACAACAAAGACTGAAAAAGAGTGGTTTATCACAATGTTACCTCTACTTTACTCAATCCTAGGAAATTCAGATGTTACTGGACTTCAATGGTAACAAAAACAAACATGCACCAATACTTGTTTTCTTCAAACTCCAGAAACAAGACATTCAAAGATAAACTGGTGCTTTCATGATCAAGATAGATTATCCACTCTTTTAGATCAATGTATATTGTTCTGGAAACTGATGCTGCTAGTTATTACACCCAGCCGTTAATGAAACCAACCAGAAAATCAGATATCCATCAATTTTTTTTCCTCATATTGCTATTTGAACCACCTTTTGCAATATGTTGTGGCCTCAATGGCATGCTGTTCTCTGTCATGTAAAAGGGGAATTTGATCAATCTGATCACACCAGCATGCTATAGAGAGGGAGTGAGTGAGGTAAGATATATAGCAAAGTGCAAAATTATCCCAAAGTTTTAAAGTTATATCCAGAGAGTTTTTGTGCTCAATAGGCCTCGAAAATCACCTTTTCTCAAGGTCTCTGACCTTCGATTGCTCAGGGTATTGTAGGTAGCTTTTCATTAAGTTCCAAAGAAGACCTAATGAGATTACACTTGATCATTCTTAAAACTTTCAGGGTTGTAGGAAAGGGAAAGTCTCGCAGAAAAAGTCAGCCTATGCATCTGTTTCTTTCCTAGGTCAAGAATTTAGGTCCTTAGTGGGTCATTTTATTAGCACCAATAAAAAAATAAAACCATGCTAATCAACCCAGTCGATGAATCTGCTTTTGTTTTAGAAAATTTACCTTTCCTTTTATTCCACTGAATATTGTTGGATTATGTTGAATAAGAACAAACAACAGTAGATGGCTTTAATTAGGGTTTCTAACTGTGCATGAACATTTCTAGGGTTTTCATCGCAGCTTACAACAAAGCAGCATCTCACAAATTGAGCAAATGATCATCTTCGACTGAGTTTCACCTCTCACCAAATGCTCGATGACGCCTCGTTAATGGTGAATGTAACCAAACGCAAAGGAGTGGAGGTCGTCAGTGTCCCGGAAACTCCACTGCCTGTTGCTTGCTTGCATATTCAGTGAAGAGATCGATCCGCCGGAAGCCTCCTCGAAGCTCCCGAAGGAGATGTTATCCTCTAGGACGAGCGAATTGTCGTAATTGTTCCCTGCAGAGCTCGAATCCATCGACCCGTTTTCATAGTAAGGCATTGTGTTCACATTGCTCATGTTCTGTAAACTGAATTGATGAGGCAAATTATTTGGATTTGCCATGTGCAACCAACTTTGCATGTCGAGGGCTTGGTTTGAGATGACCTTGTTTCCAGAATATTTCTCATTAAGGCTCACTCTCGTGGAAGAGGGAGCAAGGCTTTCAGCAGCTTGCTCCTTGAGAGAAGCCAATTGTGCTTGCAAATTGAATACCTGCAAGGTTCGTCATCAAGAAAATCATGAACTCCCTCAAAAGTAGGGTTTTTGCTCACAAATCAGAGTGTGAGTCGCAATCATATGCATATCATCACATTATATAAGCAACCTGTTGTTGGAGCGCGAAGATGTGCGAGACGCATCCATAAATGGGGTCTTGGAGCCGCGCCTGAGCCTCGTACGAGATGGTCACAGCGGCCTCACACCGATCGCTCACGGGGAGATTTGCAAGGAGCTTCGACACGTTGCTTGCACCAAAGACCTTGTGAATGGCCGCGAAGTGCGTTGCGCCCTGCTCGTGGCAGAAATATGGGGCGAAGACGCAGCCTCTCACGCATTTCCTCCTCAAGAACTTGCAAGCTCCACAAGGAGAGCCAGAGCCAGTCATGGTCGATTCTTGATTAATTCTTGGAAGTGGGTTCTTTTATGGGGATTCACTGTTTCTTTCTTCGCTAGCTACAAGCTCTTCAGCTTTTGGGAAGGAAGCATTAATCGCCATAGTTTATAAACACTGGAGGAAGAGGGAGGGTGAGTATATTTTAATGAATATTAAATTTCGTTCTGTCGTCTAAATGGGCTGCAAATTTCATTTATTTAGCACTTTATAGTTATTAAAAAATGGAAAATCCCTTTCATCCTCCTCCGTCCTAAGTTTATTATACCATAATCTGTTTCCAGATGATATTGCGTATAGGCGCAGCCTTAAACGACAAAAGAGCTAAACATAAACCGAACCCAATTGCCCATTTCGCTTGATGATTGGGTACATCAACTATGTAGCTCATTTTTTTCACTTTTCTTGGACGTTTGCGTAGAGCTTCATTTTGCTGGTAGTTACTATAACATATGTTTGAACTAGGTTCATTGAGGTGAAAAGAATTTCTCCATAAATGTTGCCCCATTGATATCCCATGTGAAAATTGCAGTCGTAGGACAGTTTTGGAAACAATATTGTCCTTGGGACATTCATTCGTCTAAAATTCATTTAATGTACGGATTGATGTTTTTAGATTTTACTATACACGACAATCCAAGGATTTACTCTTCGGGTGGGTGATAATTCTCCTCTTTACCAAAAAAAAAAAAACAATCCAAGGACAAAATACAAGCATTTTTTTACTTGTACATTTACTAATTAGAAGCGTGTTGGTTCCAAGGTAAGTATTGGACCGCGGTATCCACCATTCTTGGTTTGAAGGAACTTCCTTTGGTCAGTTTTCTTATCGGTGGGTTACAGACACGGGCATCATCCATGTTTATGTTTACTTAAGTTTACACGTCACTTATAATCTACTAATAAGACACATGATTGGAGGAAATTTCCTCCGGAAAGAGATGAAGGAAGATATAATGGTTAATACCACGAAAAACCTCAAATTGGTACATTAGTGATAAATATATCCCAAACTAATTTTTTGACCATAAAAAACTCAAACCGGTACACTTGTGACAAATTACCCTCTATTAAATTAGATTAATACCACAAAAAATTATAAAATGGTACACTTATGACAAATAAAGAGGTAAAACCCTAAATTAATGCACCTGTCAACTACCACATATCATCTAACTAAGCAATTTGAAAGTAAAATTTAGAGGAAACTGACGAAGGTTAAATTTATCACAAGTATACTAGTTTGGGGTTGTTTGTGGTCAAAAAAATAATTTGAGATAAATTTGTTAGAGGTATACAAGTTTAGAATTTTTTTGTGGTATTAACCCAAGATATAATCATTCCAAAAAATGTAAGAGACTTTTATTGCATTGTCGAATACCCACTCTGCGACCTACTAATGCATGCGTACTTTACGGGGCCTGTAGGTTCTGTAATATCTAATTCGATGTCCCTAAAATAAATGGCGGACTAATGAAATGGAATCTTCATGAAAGCAAGATATTGTTCACAAATCAATTTGTCCTTAATTGCATCCCTCGCGTTTCCCGGTCACAAAGTTTGAGGTCCCTCGCCATTTCCCATTATTCAATGTTAAAATTTCTTTTGATATTTTCCCAATGGCCGTCCTTGGGCTTGGCCGGTTTCGAACGGCTCCAGGAGTCGTTTGACGAAATGAACATTTGGTTTTCTCATCCTTATTTTTTATTTCCGAGTTCAGAAGCCACTGAGTGAGCTTAAAAAAGAAGAAATGAAAGTCTTATGCCCGTATAGATATTGAGTAAATTCATAGGATGAGTACATTGGAATTCCTCAAACTTGTTACGAAAAAGCAATAGAATCTTAAAACTTTCAAAAAGTGTAATCGAGTTTTAAAACTTATAAAAGTGCAATCAATGGAAGTACTTTTTTTTTGTCAGACAATGGAAAGGTTTTGATTAGATCAATTTGATAAGTTTTAGGATTTAATTATATTTTTTAAAAGTTTTAGGACTTTATTGCACTTTTTGACAAGTTTTAGGACTTTATTGCACTTTTTGAAAGTTTTAAGACTCAATTGCACTTTCATAATAAGTTTTAGAACTTCCAATACACTTATCTCTAAATTATTCATATAATCCATAGAGGAAATATCACCGCCGTTCGACATTTTAAGGTTTTAACAACAATAGATGTGTGCTCAACTTGAATCCAATATTAGAGTTATTTGGCGGTTCCGAGTTTGATTTCTCATGTACCTTTTACCCTGTTATATAACCTTTCTTAAGGTATAATTCAGGAAGCCGATCTCGTGTTCTAGTTCAGTGCGACTTCTTGGCAGTTAACTTCTACTATATATCTATCAGTTCGAACTCTGGATGCGCACCCGACAATGGTCCCGCCAGAATAATGAACATCTCGAATGGACACGATCTGACGAAGAATAATTCTCGACATAAAGCTTGGCAGGGACATAAAAATTCATGGTTGGATGTATCTGGATGAGTGTTGCCTGGTTGATGGCATGTGATGGTGGGACTCGCTTGAGCAGCAGGTACACCTGTTCGTGCATTTTGATTGCGTGGGGCTGTTCCCATACGATGTGTATCGCTGATCTAACCCGAGAACCCACTCGTGTGCACAAGAGTTAAACAAAGAACAGATCACATATTCAATTGAATCAGCGCCATTCAATTTTCATTCTATTATTATAGCAAACATCGATGAGAATCTGATCAAATTTATAATGCAAATTGGTACTGATATGTGTCGATGGAAAATTATTTCAGGGGAAAGAGCCACATTTGTTTAATGGGTAAGTCGCACAATTGTATTTATAATGGGAATTAGAACTTTCTGCTGGATTCCCATACAGCTTTCTAAGTGAGAGCCAATCAAAATATTGGGTTTTTTGTCATGCCACTCTGATGTTGGTACTATATGTTGGCTTTCCGTTCCACGCCCCTATTCAAATGAGAGTATTTCAAAGCGCAAATTAAAAAGATTATCAAGATAAGAAAATAGAAAAGAATGGAAATAAAAATAAGGGGAGCATCTGAAAAACGAATGGCACAGAAGATAGTGACAAGGTAGAGAGAGAAAGAGAGAGAGTGTGTGTGTGTGTGTTTGTTTTCTTGTGCACTTTGAAATGTTTTAGGGCTAGTAGGTCAAGGCTTGTCTAGCAATACGGTACTATTGGGATTAACAAATCACTAATATAATCCTTGATCACTCTCAATCACTTGGTTGTGTCACACATAGGCACCAACATTTAGAACTTGGCCCAATGTGCATTTGGCCCCACATTCAACCCCAATAATAATGACACCCCAACTTAAACACACATCTTATCAGTTCCTCCTTTTACCTCCTAAAATATAATTGATTGTTCAACCCCCAAAGAAGAACTAGTGAGGGCTAGCTAGCTCTTACAAGTAAGAGGGAACCAAAATGCTATGGCAGGGAACAAAAAATTGCTATGGCAGCTTTTGGTTCATTTACGAGACATTAATGAGGAGATTATGAGCTATGACCTGTGAAAAGCAGCTTTCTTGGTACTAATTCGATAGTTTTATATGTATATAACGGTGCTTGGGAGTCATCTAATCATGGAGATTAGAATCACTTTTGGCTAACAATCTTATTAATCTAATTTTTAGTTCGTCATATAAGTACACCGGAATGACAGTTGCTTAGTTGGGTGATGTTGGAAGCCCATCTCAGTTGAAAGTAACAGATGTGTCAAAAAATAGACACAATAGAATCAGCTTGGTTGATTGGTAAAACCACTAGGATCTTGCGCTTCAAAAAGCATGATATCTCGGGTTTGATTCCTTCTCAGTGCATTCACTTGGGGTCATGTTATAGGGAAGTAACTGTTACACCCAAATCAGAAACCAAGAGGAGTGAATTGGATTTTCAAAAAATTACAAAACAATTTTGCAGAATCAACAGCAATAAAAATTTGTTTATGTGCGCAAAGCGAACTAACAATACAAACAGAAAAAATTAAAGAGTTTAGGGAAAGAAAATTTGCAAACGAGACTTATAGATGTTTGTTTGGGTGTGCCTACTCCTCTCTCCTAGCTTAAGCAGTCCAAATAGTCGGAATTCCATCGGTTATGCCAAGGGTACCTAGCGCATCGTTATAAGTGTAGAACCTATCTTTCTTCTACAACAATCCCACTAGTGGATGCTCCAATAATTGTTATCATGCTTTATACACACAGCATGGTAAATCCAATTTCTAAATTATAACTCCATCTCTAAGTATTCATAATGAGTTCCTCGCACAGTATGTCTCTCACTTAGATAAATGGCTTCACTCTAAGTACAATCACTTCTCTCTTGTGTTTACAAATGGGTTTGTCACTTTTGCTAACACTTATTGTAATATCCTGAATTTCGGCCTAACTCTGGAATCAATAAGATTGATATTATTCTCATTTAATTTTAGTGAGTCTCGCTCGGAACGGATCCTTTACGGCATACTGACTAATAGGGAATGGCTAACTAGGAAAAATGGTACGTGGACCAGGGACCCAATCGCGAATCGAGCACCGATTCCGAGAAATGACAAGGAAGTATTTTGGGCTAATGTGGGCCGATTCTAGGAAAGTGATGGATTTAGTTTGGCCAACGACGTACGATCGGATCGCAGGTGATTCCGCACGACCGAGAGTACACATGGCATGGCGAACAAATCCCGATCTTAATCCGAACGATCGCGACCTCTAGAACTAGCGGTAATTCCTCGCGTTCTCTCGGTAATCGAGACCTTCACGACTCGAGTAACCCTAGGTCGACACGTGTAACCCCTAAATAGCCGCCCGTTAGTGAGAGGCCCTAAAATTGTAATTGAGTAATTTTGATCGCGAAATTGGATCCAGACTTAGACATCGATTTTCGTGGACGTACACGACTATTTTGCGAGGATGACTTCATTTTAGAGTGGCCAATGGTATTTGGGGTTGGTACGGTCGAAAAATGGAAATTCGGCCCGGAATTGCAAAATTACGATTTTTCCCCTAGGCCTATTTTTGGTATTCCAAATTTGGGAATTATTGGAGGATATTTTGGGGATTAAATTGGACATTATTTCAGCTCAATAATTCAACAAAGCAAAGGACTAAAATGCCCTTGGATATGTTTGTAAGGATTAATCCTAACCTTTAAAAGGAAGGGCAAGATGGGCATTACCAAAAGTTTGGTTAAACCTCATCATTACCCCCAATAATTTATATTCTCTCCCTCACTCTCTCTCTCCTCATTTTTCTTCCCCTCCAAGCCAACTCTCTCTCTCTCTCTTTCCTCTCTCTCCCACCGGCCACTCTCTCTCCCGCCGGTTCTCTCTCCCGCCAGTTCTCTCTCTTGGCCGTGCATCCTTGAGCACACCGGGCGTCGCCGTCCATGCAGGCCATGCACCACCACCAATCGGACCATCCATTCTAACCCTCTCCTCTCTCTCCCTCCCTTTTCGGCGCAAAGGACCGCCGATCAGCCCTCGGTCGCGCCACCGTCGCCGCTCGCCGAGCGCCGTCGCACGTAAGCATGCCGGCCACCGTTCGTCCAAGCCACCACCGAGCTACCCCACCTTGCCATTTCCTCTATCTCTCTTTCGTCCGGCACTTTGGATCAGCCGAGGACTGCCTAGATCGCCGTCGCCGCCGTGCGCCGTCATGAGGGCCGCCTGTCCGCCGCCATGAAACCGCTCGCCCGCCCGTTGTTCTGCCAGATTCAGCCGCCTCTTGGAGCATAGGATTAGGTGAGTATTATCCTCTAAACCCTAATTAGGACGATTATGTATTTCTAGACGGGTTTAGGGTGATTTAGTACTTAATTAGTGTGATTTAGAGGTAATTATTGGATTGTTGAGCGCGGCTGATATTGTGATGATTTTAGGGGATTAATATACTGATTTGAGAGTAGAATTACGTTCTAGAGTGATCTGATTGGTGGCTGTCCCAATGGAATCAAAATTCGGACTAAGTTTGGACAATTGGGGATTAAATTGCGTAATTGCCGGGAGAGCCTAGATGTACCGGTTATTGGCTGATTACGTAGAGATTTAATGGCCAAGAATGTGACGAGTAGTGGCTGTCCATATCAGGAAATTATTGGACTAAGACTGGCTAATTGGGAATTAAGTTGTGTGATTGCCGAGAGTGCCTGGGTTGTCCAACTGGCGGCTGATTTGGTGATGATTTGGGGAGTCTAATGAGGTATTTTGAGGATAATTTAGTGGCCTAGACAGGCCTAGTTCATGGCTGTCCATATCGGGAATTAATTGGACTAAGATCGGACGAGTTGGGGTTTAATTGTGTATGTTCGGAAAAACCTTAAATTGTCTAATTGGTGGCTGATTTGGAGGCGGATTAGAAGCCGAGAAAGTGCTGATTAGTGGCTGTCCACATCGAAGATTAATTGGATCAAGTTTGGACAAATCGGGGACTACGTTTATGATTGTCGGGAGTGTCTTGATTGACCCATTAATGGTTGATTTGTGCTTGAGTGTGCTCAATTGTATATTGCCATGCCGCATATTTGTGTGGCCAATTAGTGCGGTGTGTGATTGGCCAATAATTGGTGTGAATTCTAGTGCCCAAGTTTATAAATTGTGAATGCCAATTGCGTGTTGTGCCAAACGGTGTTAAATTGGCTAAGTGAGCATGTTAATGCGATTAATTGGGCACGTGTGGTGGAATTGGATTATTGGTTTAATTGGGCAAGTTCTTGGTGGCATTGAACACGTTGTAATGCCTGTTGATTTTGGCATATTTTGTTGAGGTGCCTATGTTGGGATTTGATGCTCATTGTACATTGCATTATTGCCTGAGTGCGGGAATTGCTGCCACACATTTCATATGCTGAGAATGGGCATGAGACGAAAATTGTGCGAGTATGCGTGCCTGACATGAGCATGTGATCACCTAAAATGCCCTGATGCGTTTTACGCGGGGTTCAGATAAAACTGGTTGTGTGTATGTGTGATCACATTAAACCCGGATGTGTGTTACGCGGGGTATTGAGTCCGTCCTGATGCGTTTTATGCAGGACGATGCTCGGTTCGTCTGGAAGACGGCTAGCCTGATGCGTTTTACACGGGTTTTGGTTCATAAGGAGATCGATGTTGCGCCTGATGCGTTTTATGCGGGCTAGAGACACTAGGCCTGATGCGTATTACGCAGGCCATGAAGTGTTGGTATTGATATAGACCTAATGCGTTTTACGTGGGTCGAGCTCTAATTGAGAAATGAACAGTGTGCCAGTGTACATTATTGAGCCAGATCATGAGCATGGCATATTGGTGGCATATGTGTGCAAGAGTGCATTGGCAGCTGTGCGCATCGGTGACTCGTATGCAATGTAGGTATTAATGAGTATGAGCATACGTATGGCGTACATGTGATAGAGTGTGTTCGCTTATGTGTCATGAGTATTATATGAACTGTCTAACTTGCAGGGTCAATAATGTGATCGATCCGGGCCTGAGGGCCTAGGTCAATTATTGTTGTTTCGGTTGTTGAACTGGCTGTATGATTGTTTGCCTATCAGGAGGTGCATGTTAGCTTAGTTTAGGTTTATGGGGTTTTACTCGCTGAAATTCATCTCATTGTTTTTAAAACCCAACATTTGAGACCCCCGTCATGAACCTAGGAAACCTGTCTTCTTGTTTTGGGATCCCCAGTCACGTGGATAACCAGCGGGTGGAGTACCCTCTAGGAGACGATCGAGCTTATGTGAAGCACTCGAGCGTGGTTTGGATTGATGAGGGTGGATTATACCTGAAGCCCTATTCGTATGTGGCATGGATGTGTCAAGATAGTTTAGAGGAGATCGGCCCACTGAGGAGTTTCAACATTTCTTTTGATAGCGTTGGTGAGTGGGACCCTTCAGCGATCATCCCTCTCGATGGCGAGGTCGTGGATCCCGAGGAGTCGATTAAGAAGCCGCCCATAGTGCCCCCAGTGGAGCCGCAGGCTGTGCAACCATTGCAAGTAATTCCTCCGG
This sequence comes from Syzygium syzygioides, assembly GCA_031216285.1. Taxonomy (NCBI): domain Eukaryota; kingdom Viridiplantae; phylum Streptophyta; class Magnoliopsida; order Myrtales; family Myrtaceae; genus Syzygium; species Syzygium syzygioides. The sequence goes on along the minus strand of CM062243.1, from coordinate 17,193,406 downwards.
AGCACGAGTCAGAGGACTTAGGAGTAGATCGGGTAGAGGATGGCCCTTAGATGTCACCGAGGAGATTTAGGGGTTGAGTAGAATAGGTCTGACCAGTCACTTTTTGGAAAATAGGTCAACCTATAGTGATTAGGGAATCCAACCACCTATCCCTTTTTGTTGTGTCGGTGGTTTTGGATGTTCGTTTTGGCTGAGTTTGGTTGTAGTGTTGTTTGGAAGCTCGGTGCGATAGTAATGTTTAAAAGTTAATGTTGATAGTTCAGTGTTTCCCTTGATGCTCTACCCTTGATCTCGTGTTGTTTAAACTGTTCTGGTGTTTATATTACTTCTGCTTGTGTCTTGAGCTCTGAGTTGTGTGTTGGGTCAGCGACATGTCCTGGGACGTCGCACGTAAATTTGACCAGAGAGGAATGTCGCGAGTTCGATAGGGTTCGGGGCGTGACACTTACAGACAATACTAAATGTTGTTTCTCTTTCTTCATGTTTAAGGAATCTCACGTATTGGGATTTGAGGAAATCCCACCAAGTGAGGCTTTCCAATTCTAATTTTTCCAAGGAAACAAACCAAAGAATTTTAGAGGTTTCCTTTTGAGGTGGAGAGGGCACCATTTAGTTTTCAAATATGACGGCACGGTTACCTCTTCATTTCCATTCTTCTTGTAATTTCCATCTAAGTTCGACATTAGCTAACTAGTGCAAAAGTATGTCGCGGGTTGTTATGATTCACTGGATTTATTTCATAACCATGCACATTGCCTCTATGTATTTTAACTCAGATGACTAGGAAATTATCATCAGAACGTCAGACATATCTTATTAATAAAATTTAGGCCAATCAATCTTGTGTTATCGGTTTTTTTTATGACAAGAATACTCACTTTAGGTGGTAAACCCTATAGTCATCAAAGATTGAGATACTCTACACTTGAGGGATAAATTGAAATCTTATATTAATTTCCTCCCGGTTATTGATACATCAAAAACCATTATTTAGAATAAACCATGTCACCAAAACACCCCGATCTTACTAAAACACCCACATATTAACAACAATCACATACCCTAATCCCTAATTCAAATTCTATCTCATGTCTCTCCGTTTTACATGGGGCACCACCAACCCGCCGGCTTCAACCTCTTGCCCCTGTCGTCACCTCTTGTGAGGTAAACACCGGCAGCCACTACAAAAAAACTTGTTTTTTGCGACGGAATTTGCGACGGAAATTTCGGAAAAATCCGTCGCAAATCGAATTTGCGACGGATTTTGCGACGGAAAAAATTCCGTCGCTAATCGGGCGTCGCAAAATTTTGCGACGGAAAATTAACAAATCCGTCGCAAATTTGCGACGGAAAAAAGTCGTCGCAAATTTGCGACGGACTATTTCCGTCGCAAAAGTCCGTCGCAATTTTGTGACGGACGCGCGAAGGTCCGTCGCAAATTTTGCGACGGACCCGCGGATTTCCGTCGCAAATTTTGCGACGGACGCACGGATTTCCGTCGCAAATTTTGCGACGGACGCGCGGATTTCCGTCGCAAATTTTTGCGACGGGCGCGTGCAGGTCCGTCGCAAATTTTTGCGATGGGCGCGCGAAGGTCCGTCGCAAATTTTTGCGACGGGCGCGCGCAGGTCCGTCGCAAAATTTTGCGACGGGCGCGCGAAGGTCCGTCGCAAAAATTTTCGACGGACGATCGATGGTCCGTCGCAATTTTGCGACGGACTAGCGAAGGTCCGTCGCAATTTTGCGACGGACGCGGGAAGGTCCGTCGTAAAATTGCGACGGAAGCGCGACTGTCCGTCGCAAAATTGCGACGGACGTGTGTAGGTCCGTCGCAAAAATCCGACGCACATTCGTCCCAAATTTCATCGCAAATTTGCAACGGACACGATCTATCACTAATTTATTTCTGTACAAAATTGGTCGCAAAATCATCGGAAAATTCGTCGCGAATTTCGTCGGAAGTTAGCAAAAAACTTTAATAATAGCAAAATTTTGCTTAAAATATTCGTCGTTATTTTTACATTTTTTCGACTAAAAATTATTGTTGATATCAATCAAAAGAGACAATGACATATAATTGAAACAAACGAACGAACAAACCAAAAATTCTGATAAATCAGCCACAATGACATATAATTGAAATAAATAACATAATGAAAATTATAAAGTCTGACATGATGTTATTTTATATCTAATAGTACAATACATTCAAAAAAAATGAACTAAAAGACAGGACAACCATAGAGGACGCAAAAAAACCATACAGCAGAAGAGGCGGCTTTGGTACGCTGGCAGGACACCAAAAGTAGTCACCTTCGTCAAGACCTGAGGAAATGTCGATACAAAAATCAGTCCAGAATATAACAAAAATACGTTTCAGGACGAACATAAATGTTCTTACATATGAATATGAGTGAAATTATGAAAAACCAAGATTATGAAGCAAGCTTACCCAAAATTTTAACTATGGAGACCTGAGAAAATCATCATCATCATCAACATCAGCATCAGCATTCTCGGCATCAACTGCTTGGTCATCACCTATTGGATTGGCTGGAGGTACAGGAGGCCCGGCATTACGTTGGAGGTTAAGGTGTTCCATAATCGCTCTCACTTGTTCTTCCAAGTTATATATTTGTTCATCCTTCTTAAAAAGTAAACCATTCAGACGATTCACTTCTTGGTTCAATTGCTCCTCCACTCGTGACTTCCTTTTACTAGTCCCAGCGGCTGATGAACTTCCAGGATTATTCGGCATGTACATCCTTGACAACGATCCCAGCCCAAATATTTTTCCTTTTTTCGGCCCACCCGATGCCTCCACCCATAATGCCATATTATCAACTGGTGGCCGGGACTCAGGACAATCATCACTACCACTAGCACTACCACTTGCACCAATTAACAGATCATCATATTTTTCCTACATTAACAATGTAGATGAAAATAAAATCATTATATATATATATATACCATAAATAATGAAAGCATTAACGGTTTTGCGTTATAGTTTACATATAAGTCAAAGTATAACCTTACATACCTTAACAGCTTTTGCTCGATCGCCAATCCATGTCTTATCTTTCTTTTGGAATGCGCGTTCAAATGTAGCTGCAAATGTCGGTTCCGTCCCCAATTCAGTTGCCTACAAAATGTAAACTTGAGTAACTGAATTAAATTAACTTATAACTCATTTAACAGACTTACCAGTCGTTTGCGATGCTCCGCAATGTTGATAGAGCCCCCAGCATATGTGGCTGACCCATCACTAGAACTAGAAGATCGGTTCTTCTTATTCTGCTCACAGAGTTGCCGACTCTGTTCAGATGCCCAAAATGTGTTAATTGCCACCCAATTGTCAGCTGTAAAAAAAGACGGCTTCGCTTGCTTGCTCTTCGCTCTATTCATAACATTTCGCATAAAATCACTTATTTTTTTATCGAAAATCCGTCTCACTTCATTGTCTTCCGTTTCGTCCCACGTGAACTTCCGCTGCAATAAATAAAAACACAAATTAAAAATTATTATGATGATCACATATCCATAACCATCACAGTACACATATAGACAAATTTTATAAAGTTCATGTCGGGAAAAATATCTGATCCTTTAGATATCGAAAACTACATAGTTGTTCCGGTCCCTTTACATCATTCTTGACCATCAATATACTACACCAAACTTAATTTTTGAGAAAATAAAATATGTACAACTTACCTTGAACTCATTCCACCACATTTCTTTTACTTCTTGTGGAACACTTCTGTAATTAAGATACTCTCCCATCCAGAAGTTTCTGACTATTTTGTTCAATTCTCTCACAACAGACGTTGCATCCGTGAATCTGCATTTATACAAATATTGTGCAACATGGATAATTCAGTTAACATCAATATTTAAAGCCCTAAATATGACATATACTAAAATAAAAATGAAGTACTTACGAATCTCCAAATGGACATATAAAGACTCGGTTATCTTCTTGCCCTCTGTTTCCGTCAATATTCGATTGTTCCGCCGAATAATGGGGTGGAACGGAAGGAGGGGGAGCTACAGGAGATTGAACTGGAGAATGTCCAGTTGGCATGTGGTGAAGTCCGGTGACATGTTGTTGATTGTGGGAGGAAGGGCCAACGTGCTCATATTGTGACGGATCATATTGTAGTTGAGGGTTCAATGCCGGGACATGAGAAGAGGAAAGGGCCGGGGACGAGGACGAGGAAGAGCCAGAGCCTCGTCTTCTAGACATAAATCCTCCACGTTTAAACTGACAAGTAGGAAGATTATACGAATATGTAAAGAACTATTGACACGTATTACGAACACATACTGATGTACATGACGAAAGTTACCATTTCGATTAAAAGACTGAGAAAATGTTTCCTTCAAATGAGCCAATGTCGAGTGCTTATGACGTGTAATTTCCTACAAATAAATATACTATGAATCCCATTCCTTTTCATATGAAACATCAATATATGATAACGATATGGGTGGCCACAGGTATCAAACATCATTATATGAATCGCATGCATTTTCATTAATTTTTTTTACCACGTCCAAAAATTTATATTTCACTGAAAGTGGGTGGTGACAAATATTCTAAATCATTCTATAAAGTTTTGCAAGAAATAAATTATTATTGTTATTCTTAAATTTTTTTTGGGAGGTAAAAAAAAATTTCACTAAAAGTTGGTAGCCACCGATATTCTAAGACATTCCGTAAAGTTTTGAAATTTTAAGAATTTTAAGAATTTTTATATTATTAATTTTAATATAAATTTTTTCTCATGTAAAAAAAAATTCCATACTAAAATTGGGTGGCCCCAAGTCGTCTAAACTATTAGGTAAAGTTTTCCAAATTTTAGTCATTCTTCATTTTTACAAATTTTAAGGCACGTTACAAAAATTAAATATAACTAAAAGTGGGTGGCCATAGGTATTATAAACAATTTCGTAAAATTTTGAAAATTTTAAAATTCTAATTTTTTTTGCCATCTAAAGAAATTTAAATTTAATCGCAAGTTGATGTCTATATGTTTTCTAGGCAATTCTATGCATTTTTAAAATTTTAATTTTTTAACTTTTTCTTCACCAAAAAAAAATTTCAAAACATTATGGGTGATCACATTTATGTTAAGCCATGTTATCATGTTATGGAAATTTTAAATTTTTTCATAATTTTTTTCTCCAGAACGTTACAAAATGTAAATTTCATTAAAAATGGGTTGGCCCTATTAATTTTTGCAATTTTGTGATATGATGAAATTTTAGTTTGTTAAAAAGTTTAAAGAACTTTTATGGTCAAATTTCATATATGTTGTCAGTATTTACCGTTTTTATATTTTTCCATAATTTTTGATAAAATTATTTAATTTTCAAGTATTTTCTACGAAAACGTTTAATCAATTATCCTATCGTCATTTAACGCTTAATTATCCAAATAATAAACAAATTAACCAGTCGACTATCAATCAAAGTCATATGCAATCCTGAAATCGACCCGTAATTTAGCCAATCAAAAGTAATCCTAACTAATCCGTAACCAAATCCGACTAATTACCTAAATATACTAACTACAGATTAGAAAATAGACCTACTTAATTAGTTAAAGGACAACAAAACCTTGTCTTCAGGACAGTGGCGGTCCCGGCACGGGCGTGGGTGACGGCGAGGGCGGCGGCGGCGGGGGCGGCGGCGGCTGGCCGGCGAGGCGGTGGCGGTGGCGACGATGGCGGCGGCGGCGGCTTGCCGGCGGGGCGGTGGTGACGAAAATGGCGACGGCGGCGGCTGGCCGGCGGGGCGGTGGTGACGACGGCGGCGGCACGGTGGTGACGACGGCGGCGGCGGCGGAGGCGGCTGGCCGGCGGCGAGGGCGACGGGGGCGGGGGCGAGGGCGGGGGTGAGGCGGGGCGGGGGCCGGGCCGACGGGACACGGCGAGGCCGGGGGCCGGGGGCGGCGGCGGCGGCGGCTGCTGCCCGGCGGCGAGGGCGAAGGAGGCGACGGCGGGGGGCGACGGCGACGGCGGGGGCCGGCGCGAGGGGAGACGGGAGGGCGAGGGGAGACGAGGCCGGGGCCGGGGGCGACGACGGCGAGGGGAGACGGCGGGGCCGGGGGCGGGGGTGACGACGGCGACGGCGAGGGGAGACGGCGGGGCCGGGGCGGGGGCGACGAGGCGGCGGGGGCGAGGGCGCGACCGGCGAGGAGCGGGCGACAGGCGGGGGGGGCTGCGGGGCGGGGCTGGGCGGCGGGCGGCGCGAGAGACTCCGGCGACGGGCGAGAGGGCGAGGGCGGCGAACGGCGGCGGAGCTGCGACGGCGGCGGCGAGGCGGGACGGCTGGGCGACGACTGCGATGGCGAGAGGAAGCAGATCTGAGTCGGGGGCGGACGACACGAGGAGATAAGTCACAAATTTGCGACGGCCATTGTCTGTCCGTCGCAAATTTGCGACGGACGTGATTGTCCGTCGTAAATTTGCGACGGGCGTACGTGCGCCGTCGCAAATTTGCGACGGGCTTGCATGTCCGTCGCACATTTGCGACGGACTACTTCCGTCGCAAATTTGCGACGGAACACGTAGGTCCGTCGCAAATTTGCGACGGACAATCACGTCCGTCGCAAATTTGCGACGGACAATCACGTCCGTCGCAAATTTGCGACGGCCATTGTCTCTCCGTCGCAAATTTGCAACGGACGTAATTGTCCGTCGCAAATTTGCGACGGACCTACGTGTTCCGTCGCAAAAATTTCACCGACAAATATTTGCGACGGACGTGATAGGTCCGTCGCAAATTTTCTATAAAAAAAATTTTGATGGAAATTATAAATTCGGCGCGGGAAAATTCCCGCGTTAAATTTGCGACGGACAAATGTGTGTCCGTCGCAAAATTGCGACGGACATGGTTTATCCGTCGCAAAATTGCGACGGACATGGTTTGTCCGTCGCAAATTCCAGGTCCGTCGCAAAATTTGCGACGGACCTGGCTTGTCCGTCGCAAATTGTTGCGACGGATTTATGTATGTCCGTCGCAATATTTTGCGACGTACGTTTGTCTGTCCGTCGCAAATGTTTGCGACGGACGTTTGTATTTCCGTCGCAAATCTGCAACGGACACGCAAAGTTGGTTGCAAATTTACAACATTTAGGTATAATTGTTGCGACGGCTAAAAATTTTCAAAATTTGCAATTGACAAATCTAAGTCCAGCGTAAATTTTTACCGGTAAATATGCCCTAACAAAATTTGTGTCGGACAAGTTGCGAGTCCATCGCAATTTTGCACAGACTAGATGATCGTTGTAAATTTGTGACGTATTTTTCTGTCAAACAATTTCGCCTCTCATTGATTAGGGTCCTAAATTTGCAACGTCTTTTTTTCAGTCCAAAATTTTGGCTTCTCAAATTTTGCAATGGAAATTGAAATAGCGGAAATGTTACGGCACGTGAATAATATTAGACTGTTCGGCATTTAGGGACAAAATTTCCGACGATAAATTAAAATATAAAGAATAATCGACAATAACAATAATGATGACAACATAAAAAATAGCACTTGTAGCATTAATAATTACACATCTGTAGTGTGTTGTGACAAAAATTTTAATCTTCATCTTCGTCTTCGTCTTCGTCTTCGTCTTCGTCTTCGTCTTCGTCCTCGTCCTCGTCTTCATCCTCGTCTTCTTCATCTGTCTCAAAATCAGATTCATAACATTCTTGTTCATTTAATTCGCAAATTTCAGTTGGATCCACATCTATCATTGCTCCACACGGATCTCGTAAAGTTGGTATGTTATATTCCTCAATTTCAACCGTGTTACACACTTCCTCTTGTTGGTAGGCTCTATCCTTCTAGTGTTCCTTGATTTTCCTCCGTGCTTTGATTTTACATACAGCCCACCAATCAGCTTTGTCACGTTTCAAACTAGGAAATGATGCATAACATACTTGAATTGCTTGTTGTGCCAAGACAAATGGTTCATACTTCATATACCTTTTCTTGTGATTTATTTCAATCAAATTGAACTTCGTATGCACCTTCATTCCTTTAATGGGATCGAACCACGTGCACTTAAATAACACAACCCGCAACATTAATGGTCTAGGATACTCTATCTCTATGATTTCATCCAACAAGCCATAAAAATCATCTTTCCAACTGTCACCATTGCAGGACCGAACAGACACACCACTATTCATTGTGGATTTTCCCATTCCGTATTCTTGCGTATGAAAATTATATCCATTTATGAAATATGCTGGCCAACTTCGAACTTGTAACTGTGGACCCCATGATAGACAATATAGCAATCCTTGCCCTCCAAATTCATCATAATTACTGTGAACTTAGAGTTACACATGTAAAGTCAATAATATATATTTTACTAAATGATATATAATGTATATAATTTTAATAACATGGTTTTGATCCATAGGCAACTTACATATGTCTTGAACCATGCTGCAAATTGTTCATCACACAAATGGTCAAACTCATTTGGTTGTAGTCCAGCCATTGAAGTTTGGAAAATCCTAATATTAAAAACCATATCATTATTAGAAAATATTTGACACACAAAACATATATTTGCAAATTTACACTTACTTGAAGTATGGTTCAACTTCTGGGCAATTCAGTAAAATATAAGTATGGGCTGCATGAAATTCTTCGCCTGATAAGTAACGAAACCGACATGCGCCGCATGGTCGACCCAAATAATTGAAAATAGAGAATGCCGTGCAATTAGGATCAATGGGGCCCTCATCATTTCTGCCTGCTCTCCGGCTCTTGCACTGAACGTGCGGCTCAAAATAGTATGATGCAAATGTTGTCACTTCTTCCACAATATATGCATTACAAATTGAAGCTTCAACACGTGCCTTATTCTTCACTTTTTTCTTCAAATGATATAAGAATCTACTTGCAATAGAAAGAAGCTTATCGGAACAGATTATATAATACACTAACTTGAACTATATTTAAAAAAAAAATATTACCTCTCAAATGGATACATCCATCGAAATTGGACGGGACCTGCAACTTTGGCCTCATAAGGCAAGTGAACTAACAGATGCTCCATCGAATCAAAAAACGCTGGAGGAAATATCCTTTCTAAGTTGCAAAGAATAATTGGAATATCTCTCTCTAGTTTCTCCATGTGCGATGCTTTTAACACTGTCGAGCAAATATCATGGAGGAAATTACTTAATTCTGTAATGGCGCCCCAGACAAAGTTCGGTAGAACTTCCTTCAAAGCTATTGGAATTAGTCTTTCCATCAAAATGTGACAATCATGACTCTTCAAACCTGTCAACTTGCATTCATTCAAATCAACACATCTCCCGAGATTCGAAGCATATCCATCAGGAAACCGCACAGATTTCAACCATTGACAAACAACTCGCCTCTGCTCCTTATCCAATGTATAAACTGCTTTCGGTTTTGGTCCCCTGCTACTTGCATGCACAGCTAGTATTGGCCGATCACAAATATTTGTCATATCTTTTCTTGCGTTCAAGTTGTCTTTTGTTTTTCCAGGGACATCCATCACAATATTTATGACATTGTCGAAAACATTCTTTTCTATGTGCATGACGTCAAGATTATGATGAATAAGATGCGCCTTCCAATATGGTAAATCCCAAAATATACTGCGTTTTGTCCACTTATGTGAACTTCCGTACGCAAAAGTCGTGCCATGCGGATTCTCAACAACGGTTGGAAAATCCTGCACACGCTCCCAAATTTGATCGCCGGTCAACCTCAATGGTGGACGCGTTCTTTCAGTCCTATTCTTGATGAACTCTTTCTTATTCCTTCTGAAAGGATGACTTGGCGGCAAAAATTGTCTGTGACAGTCAAAATAGCAAGGCTTCTTTCCATGTTTTAATCTAAATGACTTTGACCTCTCCAAACATATCGGACATCCTAAGATCCCAGCTGTACTCCATCCAGATAACATTCCATAAGCTGGAAAGTCATTTATCGTCCAAAGAAGAGCAGCCTTTATTACAAATATTTGATCGGTAGAAACGTCATACGTCGGGACACCTTCAACCCATAGTCGTTGTAACTCCTCAATCAATGGTTGCATATAAATATCTATCAACTTCTTCGGATTTTGCGGCCCTGTCACGATCAATGTCAAAAACATATAAGGTGTCTTCATGCACATACCAGGTGGAAGATTGTACGGCGTTAAGATAACTGGCCAGCATGAATAACTTTTGCCTGTTTTCCCAAATGGAGCAAATCCATCGGCACATAAACCTAACCTGATGTTCCGAGGTTCCATTGCAAACTCAGGGTATGTTCTATCAAAATGTTGCCATGCCTCCGCATCTGAAGGATGACACATTAGACCTTCTTCTGTTTCATGATTTGCATGCCAAGTCATGTGTTCAGCAGTGGCTTTAGACGCATAAAGCCTTTGCAATCTGGGGATTAATGGCAGATAAAACATTTGCTTGCATGGTCTACGCTTCTGATTACGACCCAGCCTCCTGTTAATCTTGTACCTAGGTTGGCTACAAAATTTGCAAGATTCTGCATTTTCATCATCTCTCCAATATAGCATACAACCCCTACTACATACATCAATTCTTACAACCGGAAGCCCTAAGTTTTCCACTAGTTTTTTCATATCATAAAAATCACTTGGCATGTTGTTATCACTAGGCAATGATTCTCGCATTACTTCAACAAAAGAGTTGAAGCAATCCGCAGACACATTATGCTCTGCCTTGATATTTAATAGTCGGGCTGTCACCGATAACTTAGTGTGGTCCTCACAACCTGCCCATAGAGGTTCATCTGCTGCTTTCAACACATCCCAGAACTGATTAGATTGAAAAGTTTCATTATCCACATTTTCCTCAAAACCCGTTACTCCTATATCTTCCAATTGTGAAGCATGACTAGTACTCGCTTGTTCACGTGTAGGAGTAAAACTAGTACTTGCATGATTTGATTCTGGGACAAAATTATAACTAGCTGCATCAATCACCATCCTCTCGTATGGGTTCAATTGCTCATAATAGCCACATTCTTCCCTAACTGAAAATTGGTCACTTCTTCCATATCCTTCATCAGATATAAATGGTTCACCATGGGAAGTCCAATTATAATAGTTCGGAGTAAACCCAAATCTAGTAAGATGTTCTCTAACTTGATCACACACGAGAAATTTACCATTACCGCACTTTTTGCACGGACACCTTAACTTATTTCCATCCATAAACTCATATTTACTACTAGCAAAGTCTAAAAATAGTTCCAACCCAGTACGAAACTCATCTGTTAATCCTCGACGTCCAGGTAAGTTCTTATTATACATCCAAGCTCTTTCTCTTTGCATTGTGTCTGTATTAAAATATAAAACTCTGGTAAAATATTTAAAATATCATATCTATTATTCTTAATTAAAACTATAAAATTTTTGAAATTATAATTTTTTTTAGTCACGCAACAATTAATATGAAATTGCAAAAATAGAAAAAATTACAATGTAAAGAAGACTTACCTAAATATTTGACTGAAATATTGGTAGGACAAAGTGATCAATTTGATGAGAATTGCAAAGTCCACTTGGATTGCGAGACCTTCAATTAGGTACAAACCCAGAAAAGATTAATCACATAAGAATCAATATTTTTTTATTAATTTTTAATGAACGATGGAAACGGAATTCATCCATCACAAATTTGCGATGAATAAATGAAAATTTCGTCGTAAATTTGCGACGGAAAATAGGATAGGCCGCACATTGTGCTCTGTCGCAAATTTGCGACGGAGATATGTTTCCGTCGCAAATTTGCGACGGAAAAGGGTTTCCGTCGCAAATTTGCGACGGAAAAGGGTTTCCGTCGCAAATTTGCGACGGAAAAGGGTCTCCGTCGCAAATTTGCGACGGAAACATATCTCCGTCGCAAATTTGCGACGGAAAAGGGTCTCCGTCGCAAATTTGCGACGGAAACATATCTCCGTCGCAAATTTGCGACGGAAAAGGGTCTCCGTCGCAAATTTGCGACGGACACTTTCTTATCCGTCGCAAATTTGCGACGGAAACGTTCTTATCCGTCGCAAATTTGCGACGGATACCCTTTTCCGTCGCAAATTTGCGACGGAAATCAGTTACCGTCGCAATTTTGCGACGGAACCGTTTTTATCCATCGCAAATTTGCGACGAAAAAGGGTCTCCGTCGCAAATTCGCGACGGCACCATTTTTCTCCGTCGCAAATTTGCGACGGAGATCCGTTTCCGTCGCAAATTTGCGACGGATAAAAACGGTTCCGTCGCAAATTTGCAACGGAAATGTCATTTATCCGTCGCAAATTTGCGACGGAAAAACAATTTCGTCGCAAATTTGCGACGGAAAAAACGGTTCCGTCGCAAAACGGCGTGGCCATTCTGCTCATCCGAAGGACGGCGAGGTCTCACCGGTCATTACACCGGTGATGCAGATACGAAAAAAATTTAAACATAAACATATATTAAAATGAAAATTATAATGCAACGACGAATAGTTATGAAGTTAACAATTTTGCACTTACCGGTACAAAAACTTCACCGAGATTAATACGTCCGTGCGCGGATTTTGCTGATTTCAGATATATGAAAGCGGAAGAAAAGCGATAGAAAGAGAGAGAGAGAGAGCGAGACACAGCGAGAGAGAGCGAGAGACGGCAAATTTGCGAGCGAGAGAGAGATAACACAGGTTGATAAAGTAAGAATTTGCGACGGACTGACAATCCCGTCGCAAATTTGCGACGGATTTTGCGACAGTTGTATTATTCGTCGGAAATTTGCGACGGAATTTTTTCCGTCGCAAATTTGTGACGGAATTTGCGACGAGAAATGTTTTCCGTCGCAAAATTGCGACGGAATTTGCGACGGAAAAAATTTCCGTCGCAAATTTGCGACGGAATTTGCGACGGAAAATATACTACGTCGCAAATTTCGTCGCAAATTTGCGACGAAAAAAATTCCGTCGCTAAATTCCGTCGCAAAATCCGTGTTTTTTTGTAGTGAGCCGTGACCCCGCCACTATCCTCACCTCTCTGCTCACGTGGCTCTCTCTCTCTCTCTCTCTCATTTTGAGACAATGGACATCGTGGCCTACGGTATGTGGCTCGCATGAAGGATGCCTGCCTCAGGTGACCTCAGATCCATGAGAGAGAGAGCGAGAGAGAGAGAGAGAGAATGAATGAGCCAGGGCGAGACGGCGTGCGCCACTGGAGTTAGTGTTGGCCAAGGTGTAAAGTTCTGCAGTGGCGTGGCAGAGGTGCCAACGCTAATTGTGTGATGGAAGAATCGAAAGGCCAAGAAAGAGTAAAAAAAGAAAGAACGGAAAAGATTGAAGATGACATATCTCGATCGTTGATATTTAATGCGTTGACCTCTCCTCTTCATTGAGGTAAATTAAAGATGTAAACTTACCACCTAAATTAGAGAATCTGAACCCATGATTAAGATCATAGACTTAATAAAACGTAAGTAGAAGAGTTTGGATGGGCGGGTCAACCGATGATACTATTTTCATCTCATGATGTAAAGAGTTAAACTTACGTTGCACGTCTAATCTACATGCACATATGACTGTTCTTTAACCATTAAACCAACCCGATAAGGTTGTAATCGGCCAAATTTAGTATGGGATGCATCAGATACTAACAGTTGGGATCGATCTAGGTTCTTGCACCAAATGCATGTGATAGTTTGTCTGAACCATGCACTTACATGATATTATAAATAACAGATTGAAATTTCTCCTAATGTATCTAGCTAATTATAGGGCTGGCAATATGAAGTGCGATCAGTTTGCATGGCGTGAGAAAAAAAACGAATTACAAAAAGAAAACCTGTATATGATAAAACTTGAAATAAATTTGTATAGCGATAGAAAGAGACATGCATGACCCACCTTGGGATTGACCTAATGACAAGGGCTTTCATGCTTTCGGCTATTGAATCCAATAGTTGTGGGTTCTTTTCCTACTATGGATAACTCAGATTTAAGTGGGGGGTCACGACGATACATGTACGATTTCATCGTAAGACAATTATTGAACTTATAAAATCAAAACATGTAATGATGCGGATTACAAACGCGATTATAATACACTTAAGCGAACAGCCGGTCTTACCTAATTACCAATCAACAAGAATGGAAATGTACCTCGAAATGTCTCCGTGATGGCAATTGCCCAACTCATGAGAGGATGTCCATATGGCTTTTCAGTCATGTGTACTTGTTGGCCACTTGAGGCAGGAAAAAGGGGTAGGAGTGGTCTCGGGGACAAGAAGGCATGTTTATTACCTGGGGATTATTAAAGTAATCAAACCTTTAGACAATAATGTAAAAGGAGGGGTTCAACTAATCTCAAAAGGACAACACCATCAACTCAGCATGTGTGTGACTTTATATCTAGCTTCCAACATTGTCACTAAAGAATTGCACCAAAAGGTGACACCTGAACCTTTTTGCCTTCCTTAAAGTACTAGAAAATGTAATATATTTCCTTCTGTAAGGAAATGTACGTACAGGAATACTTCATCATCCAATTTCAATAACATCTATTTTGTCACTTATGCTTAAGCCCCATAATGAATTTTTTTAATCAGTTTACAATGAAACCCGTTTCCCATGATTAGGAATATCTAGGTTGAGAAGGGTGAATTTGGCAGTACTTATCAATCGAAAAAATCAGAAGATTAGAAACTACCTCATATCCCTATTTCGGAGAGAGAATTAGTAAGGAGTTCTAGGTACTATGTACACAAAAATTTACCTTTGAGCCAAAGTGGTAGCTTACATATGATGCTCAACTAGCTAGATTATTCTTATAGTTAATTGAGCGAGTAATTTGTTAAAGACCAACAAAGGAGGGAGAGAATGTTGACTTGCACATGTGAATGGGTGTGAAACAAAGATTCCCCGTTGCATTGTTGGAGTAAGAAGAAACAATTTATGAATACATTGGCTTCTAAGTCGATAATTTAATCTTTCGTCAAACTAGACAGACTTACACTTAGGTTTGTCGCATCCTCTTGGATCTCCCGTCGTGAGGTATTAGACTTTCAATGCACTTCCCGACATGTTACCGGAGCTAGACATCCGCATGCTTTAATTGACCCATGGGTCCAACTAAGTATGTGTGCTCAAGAGTTGAGCTTCCTCCTGGATCTTCCCATCATGAAGGTATTGGACTTTTAAAGCATTTCCCAACATGGTATCAGAGCAAAACATATGCATGCATTTATTGAACAATTTCAATTTAATTTGCATGTGAGAATGGGGTTAAAGTATTATCTTATTTACCTAATTACTTAAGTTGACTGGACCTTCTATTAATATGATATCCTTTCGCCTAATGGCTAAAATATATGGTATTCTTTCACCGTACTTAGTCTCCCTCCCTCAGGTAAGCTATATGCATTGTGTATGGAGTAGGTATGGAATTATATAGACGGTGTCTTATGAAAATGCTATGATTTAATTATATCCAACAACCACTTGGGTTTGCCCCAATAGCCACCCTTCCTACTTGGGAAGAGGGAGGTAGGGAGTTCGAATCCCCACCTTCTCAGGGGGCTAGAGGTAGGAATGTGTAGTTTCAGATGTGGGTTTCGACTTCCACGCTTTACAAGAGGCAAGGCAAAAGTTTGAGAGCGAATTGAGAGTTAGAGTAAAACGGACAAAAAAAAAATTATATCCAACATAAGGGCTTACTTGATGACAGTTAGAAGACTGATGACTACTTTAAAAAAAACAGTAAAATGATCAAACCGCTTGAATAGGAATGCTTGAAGGAGTAAAATTATACTTAACCTTAAATTTAAAATACATAGGCACTTTAAGATGCTTAACAAGCATTACTATTTTGCAAGATACATGATACAAATAAATGGGTCTAATACTCTAAAAAAACCTCAAGTTTAGGTCCAGTCTTAATTCTATCCTAAATTATTTTTTGTCTCATAAAAACCACAAAATTTAGGTCCGATCCCAATTTTACCCAAAACTATTTTTGTCTCATTCAAAAACTACCAATTTTTACTTGAGTTCTAAATCTACCTTTGTTAACGCTCCATCCACAATTTCTCGTTGACAACTGACAAATGGAAAGCTCTCGAGCGAGAACTGTTCGAGCGTCCCCAGCCGAGTGTCCTATGCATGAGCTTTCTGGCCACGAGAGATTGAAAACTAAGCACAAAATCAAAAATACTCGAGCGAGGTGGATGGAAGACTCTCTTGAGAGTAAGAGTAATTAAAGAAAGTAAACCTTAATTGCTATAGTTTTTCCCCAAATTTCAAATTCAAAAAAGACATCTTTTGGAGACACCAGCCCAAACGATGTCTTCTTGGATATGAAATTTGGGAAAAAATTAGAGTAATGACGTGGAAAGAATCACTGAGAAAGATTTTGGTTGGAAGGTTTAAGGGGGTAGATATAGGACTTAAGTAAAAGTTGGTGGTTCTCATTAGACAAAATAAAGTTTAGGTTATATATAGACTGGAGATAAAGTTTTGGTATTTTTATGAGACAACAAAAGTTTAAGATTAAATTGGAACTATAGCTAAAATCTGGGATTTTTTTAAAATATAAGGCCCAAAAATATAACATATATTTGATATGTGAACACAAAATACTAACCCTATTCATCATGAGGTACGGTTAAATATGAGAGAGGGAGAAAAAGAGAGCCTTGTTTTGTCTTAGAAAGGGCCTCTAATGAGGAAAATGATGAGTCCCCGCTTAAAAATCACAACTCTATTTGAAACTCCTAATGAACATAGGAGGTATCTATCCGTAACAGAGAGGAAGATCCCTTGAGTACAAGGAGTTGAGCATATATGAATTGTGAGTTAGGGTGCATTTGTTTCGCTCAAAACTTCATAATAAAAAAACTATTTTTAATGAAAATCAGTTTTCATTTGTTTTGTGGTTTAGGGAAAGCAATTTTCCTCTTGCCAATAGGGAAAGTCGTTTTTCCGTATTCTAAATTTTGTTGTTTCCAGCATGGAAAACGTTAGTCATTGATCGATTAATTTTTTGTCATCTATACATCAGAAAATTGAAAAACAACCAGAAATAGATTTCCTTCAAATAGATGGATCCTTAGAATGTATTTGTTATAAATAGTAAATTTAGTACATATTTTAAAACTAGGGTTGGAAGTGGGATGGTGTCGTTCCAAACCCATTTCGTCAAATTCTACTACACTCTAAACTCGTTCCAAGTCCCTTGTGGGTTTTGATAGAATATCTTCAATTTGTCCCACTAAAAGACAATTGGCCATGGTATTTTTTATTAATATTACAAAAAAACCTCAAACCAGTACATCCATCATAAATTTATCCAAAATTAATTTCTGGGTCCCAAAAACCCTAGATTAGTACATCCGTGACAAATTTAATCCAAACTAATTTTTGGATCCCAAAAAACCCTCAACTGGTATACTCGTGATATATAGACCCTTCGTTAGCTTCCGTCAAATTTTACCATGAAATTGCTAAACTAGATGATACCTGACAATAACTCAATTGACATAGCAGGTCCACAAGGAAATCCATATCAATTTGGGGTAAATTTATTACAGATCTATCGATTTTGGGTTTTTGATGGTATTAACCTTAATATTTTTTATGAAAAACATCATACACTAAACTTATAATACACAACCTTTAATTTCCAAACACAGCAAATTATTTTGGACAATGCATTTTAAGATAAGAATATCTTGGGAGTCTCAAAATATAAGACATAAAATTTTAGGATCCACATCCATAAAACTCTAATGTCTAAGAACATTAGAAGTTGGGTTGGGGAAAAGTATCAAATAATCCTCAACCTATTGCATTGGAGCCAATCGGTCATAAACCTTTTAATTGTACCAATTTGGTCATAAACCTTTTCATATTTTGCCAATTAAGTTAATATGGCCAATTTTGACCGGAAATCACTAATGTGGATACCGGTGGACGCTGACTGTCTTACTTGATATCGCCGACGCAAATGTTGATATTTTTTAATAATATTTTAAAATTTTTAATATATTTTGGTTTTTTCTTTTCTTTTCTTTTCTTTTTTGGTTGAGGGCCAACGACCTTGTTGGGCCATCCCTCCTGTAACAACCCGGTCCGACGAGGGCAGGGAGTGATCGCCGGAGCCAGAGAAGACTCGGACAAAGAGCGGCTCTCGGCAGATTTCGCGGATGGTGAGGGGATTGCATTGCTCTTGTCCCACATTGCTTAGGAAGTGAGATCTTGGTGAGTTTATAAGACTTGGCCCTAACCCTTGTGTAACGGGTTTTAAAACCGTGAGGACTTAATGTCTAAAGCGGATATTATTACACAAGGAGTGGCGCAGCGGAAGCGTGGTGGGGCCGAGGTTCTTACACCCCCCACCTAGCCATAGGTGAGGTTTGGGACGCACTTGTCGGCCACTAGGTGAGTGCTCATGGGCCCCCACCCAGGGCCTCACCAACCACAGCAAGGGTGTAGCAACCCCTCGCCCAAATTTGGCTAGGGCTGGGACTCCCTTGCCAGATTTGGGCCAAGCTAGGGCCGCAACGCCGTCGCTTGATATGGGCGTGGCCTTGATGCCCAGATGGGGTGAGGGCATCCTAGCCCTTGCTTGTGGCCAACGAGGAAAAGAAAAAACCAAAAAAAGTTATAAAAAAATTCAAAATATTATTTAAAATCTCCACGTCGGTAACAACAGTGCCACAAAGGACAACCAAAATTGGCCGAATAGAATCAATTGGTAAAATATGAAAAATTTTATGACTAAATTGGAATAATTAAAAGGTTTAGAATTGAATCGGCAAAAATGTAATAGTTCTATGATTTTTTTTGTACTTTTCCCGCTAGATTGTAAAATGGTGGACATTGCTGAAAAGTATAAGATTATATTAAATTTTTCTTGTAGGCTTTACAAAATTTTATAATTGATTTCAGTTTTTTAAACAAAGTAAGGAAAGCTTATTAAATCCCGAAATTGCTCCAAACATCAATAGAGTTAATAATTATCTATATTTACTCATATATATGTACGTATGCTTATTTCGTTCGGGTATCGAATTTTTCAACTACAACATCTCAAATCCACTACCTGTTTCTACTCCAAACCCCTTACCCATTCCGAATTCTATTGATTTTTAACAATTGACCCCAAATCCATATCGCTTCCCCAAACCCACTACCTATTTACATCCCATTAGGGTTTGAATATATCAGGTGCTCGATTATAGGAGAAATTACCAAAAGAATTTCTAAACATATTACAATTGTGTCAATTCAATCCTAAATTTTTTTTTCAATTAAGTCATAAACATTTTGCATTTATGCTAATTAAGTCCATCCGGCCATTTTGAATGGGAAAAATCGCTAACATAGACACCAACCATCCTATGTGGTGTGGTCGGCACTAATGTTGATATTTTTAAATATATATTTTAATAGTTTTATTTATTTTTGGGTTAATATCACAGAAAATCACAAAATAGTAAACCTGTGATAATTTTATCTGATATTAATTTTTTAATCATAAAAAATTCTAAACTGGTAGACCTACAACAAATTATTCTCTATTAGTTTTCGTTAAATTTCATTGTCAAATTGCTGAGTTGGATGACACGTAACAGTTAACAGATGTACCAGTTTGAAGTTTTATACTCCATTTGTCACAGATGTATTAGTTTGCGATTTTTTATGGTGTAAATCCAATTTAAGGAAACTAACGGAAAGTAAATTTGTCATAAATATATCAATTTGAGGTTTTTGGTAGTAAAATATTTTATTTTGAGTAAAATTGTCATAGGTATATTAGTTTGAAGTTTTTCGTGGTATTAATAATCCCTTTTTTTTCTTTTCATTTTTCTATTGTTTCTCTTTCTTTCTTTTTTTTCTTCCCTTCGTCCTCTAGCCAATCACTAATTGACAACCGGCCAAAGACGAGGGGCGGCGAGCTCGACCTTGCCATGGCTGGGTGAAGCTCTGGCAAAGTCGAGCCTCGCCTAGCCATGGCAAGGCTTGCCCTCGCTTAGCAACGGCGAGGTTGAGCTCGCCTACCCTCACCTTTGTCCAGTGACTGCCTAGAGGAAGAAGGGAAGAAAGAAAAAAGAGAGAATGAAATGAAAAAAATAAAAATGTTTATTTAAAAATGTTCACATTAGCGTCAGCTGCGCCACATAGGATAGCTAGTATCCATGTTAGCGATTTCCAATCAAAATTGGCCGAATGTACTGAAATGGGATAAATGTAAAAGGTTTAAGACTTAATTTGCTAAAAACAAAGTTTAGGACAATTGGCAAAATTACAATATATTTAAGACTTTTTTTGGTAAATTTCCCCTTGATTATACATGCCCCACTTCTGTACCTATTTAGAACTATAACACCTTGAATTTGAGTGGAGTTGTTTCCTAAAGTTATTGTAAGCTATGACTTGGATGATCTATAACTATGTGAGAAATTTTCAAATAAGGGTATGAAGTGCCCTTATTTTCTCAAATCTAAGCTTGAAATGGACCTTATTTCAAATAAGAGCTTGAAGTTATCAAATTGTCTTAAATATGGGCCTAAAGTGGCTAATCGTCTCAAATAAGGACTTTTGGCCGACCGACCAACATATGACTATTCCGGTCATAGGAGAAGGGGTATTTTAGTCAAAAAAATTCTAAGTATATTTCTTTAAATTTTTTATTTTTTTCTTTCCTTTTCTTTTCCTTTCTTCTTTTTCTTTTTCCCTCTTCCCTCCCCCGTCCATCTTTGCGCCTCGTCGATGGTTGGTGTAGGTCACCGGCGTCGCGACTATCCTCGCCCGACACCGATGAGGGCAATCCTCGCCTAAGTCTGGATACCTCCACCAACCATCAACAAGGCCAGCAATGGCCGGCAGAGGGAAAAAGAAAAGGAAAAGAAAAAAATTAAAAAAAATTAAAAAAGTAAAGGACAAAAATGCCATTCAACCGGCGAGGTAAGGTCTTCTTAAGACTGATATGGTCACTTTAGACATTTATTTGAAAAAACGGGGGCCTTCAAAGCCTTTATTTGAAATAAGATTCACTTTATGCTGTTATTTGAGAAAATAATAACACTTCAGGTCCTGATATGGTAAGTATGAGGTGTTTGTCACACTTTGTAAAAAATATTGACGTCATTTTTCCAAAGTTAAATCTACAGAAAAAGGTTATGTCAAAAAAGAAAGAAATGCAAACTAATAATTTTAATTTGCTTTTTATAATCCAGGAGATCTTATAATGAATGCATGAGCGTAAAATGGGAGCCAACGCACTTTAACTTTTCTAGCTGAAAACAGGAATCCACCGTCAGGCTCGGTCTCTCCATCTTCACCTATAAATTAACCATCTCTAATTATATACTCTTTACTTAATTATTTCTTGACTTTCTCCAAGGACTTCTTCCCAACTTTTGCGTGATAGAACAGTACACAAGAAATATTTTAAAGAAAAATCAGTTTTCACGACAGTTGAGACACACTAATCACTTTAGAAACGATTAAGTTTAATTTCAATTTGATTTGACTTTGAATATGATCTATTTGCTACTTCCAATGCTGGTCGATGAAAATGTCAAATTGATAATTTTGGAGCTGACGTGATGCTTATATGGCTTTGTGAATAAATAGTTCAATAGGTATTGTACAGTGGAAGTGCATAATTTAAGGACATGTGAGGTGATAATTTGATATTTAAAAAACTGTGATACACAGTGTAAAAGTGACTTTTGAGCATTTAATAAATTTGCTAATGCTAGCAAAATCAATCCAAAGTAATTTAGGCCAATCCAATAAAATTTTAAACTATATATATGGGTTAAACATCAAAAATCTCAAACAGATACACATGTGACAAATTTATCTCAAATTAATTTTTAACCACAAAAAACCCCCAAACTGGTACATCTATGATAAATTTACCCTTCGTTAGTTTTTGTGAAATTTTACTGTCAAATTAATGTGTTGGATGATATATAATAGTTGACAGGTGTATCAGTTTTGGATTTTACCCTCCGTTTATCACAAGTGTACCAGTTTGTGATTTTGTGTTGTATTAATCCAATTTAACGGAAATCAACATAAGGTAAATTTGTCACAAATGTACCAATTTAAGATTTTTGGTAGTCAAAAAATTAGTTTGGGGTATATTTGTCATAAATATACCAATTTTGGATTTTTGGTGATCAAAATTAGTTCAGGATAAATTTTTCACATGTGTACCAGTTTGAGATTTTTTATGGTATTAACTATATATATAATGGGCTTTTATGAAATTTTTTTATTAATTTCTCAAAAGGTTTTTAACTCTTGGACCTAGGATTTTCTATGAAAGGGTTTTTTGTAAACTTTCCTATCGTTAAAACAACAAAAGTTGATTTTTTTTAAAAAAAGAGGGGCTATAAATAAAATTGCATTTGAATAATCAATAATCACCTTCATTAATTGTTTAATCTTTTGTAGGTGCCACGTTTATATGATCCCAAGGATTTCTTTGGCTATGCCAATCCAATGTTTTTGCACATGAAGAATTTCTTTTAGGGTTAATACCATGAAAAACCTCAAACTGGTACACTTGTGACAAATTTACTCCAAACTATTTTTTTGACCACAAAAAACCCTAAACTGGTACACCTGTGACAATTTTAACCCGAACTATTTTTTTGACCATAAAAAACCCCACACTAATATGCCTGTGACAATTTTACTCTTGAACTAATTTTTTGGCCATCAAAAACCCTAAACTGGTACACTTGTGACAAATTTACCCTCCGTTAGTTTCCGTTAAATTTTATTGTCAAATTGCGAAGTTTAGTGACACGTGGTAATTGACATGTGTACCAGTTTTGGGTTTTACCCCTCCATTTGTCACAAGTTTACCAATTTGTGATTTTTTGTGATATTAATATAATTTAACGGACACTAATAGAGGGTAAATTTATCACAAATGTACCAATTTGGGGTTTTTAGTGGTTAAAAAATTAGTTCGGGGGTAAAATTGTCACAGATGTACCAGTTTAAGATTTTTGGTGGTCAAAAAAATAGTTCGGGGTAAAATTGTCAAAAGTATACCAATTTGGGGTTTTTTGTGGTAAAAAAAAAATAGTCCGGAGTAAATTTGTCACAGGTCTATTAGTTTGGAGTTTTTTGTGGTCAAAAAAATAGTTCGAGATAAAATTGTCACATGTGTACCAGTTTAGGGTTTTTCGTGGTATTAACCCTTTCTTTTATTGTTCCAATAAGAAAAGAAACAAAGAGAGTTGCGACATATGGGAGAGGGTTGTGTCTTTTCAGTTGCCACTTTGTAAAAAAAAAAAAAGAATAGTCACTCGCTTCTCTTATAAAGTTAGCAACTCATTTGGGCATTACCATAAGATATTACACATGTTGAAGAATACGCGGATTGAGGTATGATTAATCTACACGACTCACGACCTAAACTTTTGAGATTTGCAAACCGGTCACTACATCCCACCAATATGTTGGCAACTGGTGAGTCACTCCAAAGATGGTATTGCCCAATCTAAACAACATTGCACAAACAATATGGAGATTTGCTCACGACATGGATTGAACTCCCAACCGAGTGGACGACAAGTGATCACCAGCTACCTCGGCGGTGAATAATCAAACAAACTTGGTGGATAGCGTAATCATCTTCGTGGCTTCTCCACTTGTTCTTGAACACATCCATCACACCGCCGCACGTCTGGGCCCCAGCGGGAGCGAATGCGCAGTTATCGCCGTCGTCTTTGGAATCGTCGAAAACGATGAAATAGCAGTCATGCATAAGCACGAGAGAGGAAGGCCGATCCTCGTCAGCGCGAACTAGGAAACCTCGCAACAAAACAGCAGCTGTCCCTACTATAAACAATTATCATTCTCGCTTCTTCCTCAAGCCACTTCTTCCTCCATGATTATTCCCTCGTAAATGTGGCATTTAACAAAGATTTATCTCCCAAATTTTCCTTCAAGTTTACATCGACCCTAACATGATTTGTGCAGTCCTTGCAGGTTGAGCTTATTTCCCTCTCTAGTAGGGTCATATTTTCGTTTGACCATTTTTCTGATCAGTGGTTTACATGTATGAATACTGTCCACACGTAAGTTTTAGTCAAGTTCACATGCGGGTGATGTCTATAGGTTGTAACCTGTTAATCAAAGAGATGATGGAATCAAGTTTCCTCCATCAGAGAAACTAGTTTTAGTTAACGGGACCAATCTTATTGAGTTAATTGATTGATAATCAGTAAAAATAGAGAAAACGTGAGGATTTTTACTATCCAAAAGGCACTCACGCTATTGTGGATACATCTTGCACAAATTAACTTGCATGTGTAGCTTTCGGGTGATTTGCATAATATGATCGATTACGCCCACCGCCTAACAAACTCATAAAGTCTTCGGCGAAAAGAAGTTTGAATTATATAAAATAGAAACTAGATGACTAAAATTACCACAATCCGTCACTTTCAGCTAATAATTGAGTCATCTGACCAGACAACACCGCCCAAGACTAGCAGAAAAGTTAAAACAAAGCCTCGAATTGATCAACCAAGATTACTAATCATAGGACCTAACATTGAAAAATGAGAGGCACCTTCACCCAATTTATTAAAAGCATGCGTCTTTTTCTAGGGTTTCCAAACGAGAGAGAGGAGTGCAAGCAAAAAACAAAGAAATAAAATAGAAGAATAAAAACGAATATGAAATGAAGAGGAGTAAGAGTTTGGTTGTGAGGACAAAAGACGGTGTTGGAGAATGATGCTGACATGTGTGCCCTTATGACTGGTCAAGCCGACACCGGAGTTGCAGATGGGGCCATTGCACGTGTATGGATGATTGCCAAATATCTAGGGTTTAATTTTTTCCTTTTATTACATATATACATTCATATATTATAATTGTTTCTTCTCATTCTAGAAGAAACCTAAATTTTTTAAAACTTTGGCAATGGGTGGGATGTGGTGAGACCCAATCTAGGACGATGATTTTGAGGAAAATAGAAGTATTTTACCAAGTTTGTCTTCAAAATCGGGATGAATCATGTTTGATGATCCAGAGTATATATCAATTACTCTTGGGGTTGCATTTCCCATACTTATTTGCATATAGAGCTGAGTAGGACATAAATTGTCTTATTAATGTTTGGTGGAATAGGAATACTCTTGAGATCTCCGAAATTACCTCGACTAAATGGATTAAAATTTGAAAGGATCTCTAGAAAAATAGGAGAAAATTGTCTACTTCTGAGAGAGATAAAGATGTTTGCGTCAATATAAGTAGCCTAACGATAGTGATAATATTGTGATCCTTATGTGTGCATCTGTGTTTGAGAGCGGCGATCACACTGCCATGAGTAGATGTTTTGGAAATTTCAATCTAGCTCTGCATGATGTACGGCACTCAACTGAATAGTATATGCAGAACTATGTAATCCATATCACAATTTCTCAAAAAATGAGAATAACGAGTGCAGTCCAAAAGCTTAAACCGTTAGAAAATAATCGATTTTCATCTGCTTTTGCTTATAAGCGACATATTCTCTTCTAGTCACAACAAACCGAGTAAAGCTTAGAGAATACAAGGGGTTTTTGTCTTTCAAGAAGCAAAACCCAGTGGCGAACAATTACAAATGCATCTCATCATGTCCCTATCCATTCCACGCGTGTCACAGGACTAAAGGGCCCCTGATTTATTCAAGTTCAACACATCCAGCAACTAAACTCTTGACGTTCAAAGCACCTATTTAATTCAATCGAGACATGCATATGTCAAAGACAATGTTGTTGCCTAACGACGAAGAGACAAAAGCATGAATGCTTCGTTTTCAAGAGTTCACAACAAAGTAGCTTACAGATCATCTAATCTTGATGTTGTAAAATATGCACCGAATATCATATGAATTGCTTATTCCGTGTAGGTTGAACAGGGGGCAATTATTCAAAGTCTAAACCACAATATAGGGGGGGATGGTATATAATCTTCTTGCAAAGAACAGAAACGACAACAGTGTAGTCACTTTCAAATAAATTGTAAGCAAACAAGAATTATAGGGTTTATGGACTTGTCACCGTGTGGGTGCAACTAATGAGTATATAGAAAAGAAGGGAGAAAAATGTCAAAAAAGTCCTAAATCTTTTTTTTGTGCCAATTCAGTCCTAAACCTTTTGCATTGATACCAATTCAGTCCTAAACCTTTCATCTTTGTGCCAATTCAGTCCTTCCGGTCAATTTTGGCCTGATTTTGCTCATGTGGACGTCGGTCGGCCAGTCTACAACCGATTATCGACGCTGATGTGAATAACTTTTAATAATATTTTAATATTTTTTTGAATTTTTATTTCTTTTTTCTATTCTTTTTTTTTCCTTCCCTTCCATCCGTCCTCTAGTCGGTCGTCAAACCGGCCACTAGCCACTAGCGAGGCTGGACCTCACTAGATTTGGCGAGGTCGTGCCTTGACAAAGGCCTTCGACCTCGCTACCTTCGGCGAGGGCTCGAGCCTCGCCCGCCCAAAGCGAGGCCGCCCTCGCGGCCATTTGGCGAGGGTGAGCCTTGCCAGTGGTTGACAAGGTGACCTTGCCGACTGGAGGAAGGAGGGAGGGGAGGAAAAAAATAAAAAGAAAAGAAAAAATAAATAAAATTTTTTAAAATATTAAAATATTATTAAAAGTTATCTACGTCAGCACCAGTGGCCGGTCGGCGTCCATGTCAGTAAAATCCGGCCAAAATTGGCTGAAAGGGCTGAATTGGCATAAAAATAAAAGGTTTAGGACTGAATTGGCACCAATGCAAAAAGTTTATAACTGAATTGGCATAAAAAAAGGTTTAGGAATAAATTGACACCAGTGCAAAAGGTTTAGGACTGAATTAGCATAAAAAAAAGGTTTAGGACTAAATTGGTATCAATGCAAAAGGTTTGTGACTTTTTTTGACATTTTTCTTGAAAAGAAGGGTTTCTTTTGCTTATTTAAATTGCCAAGGATATGAGTGGCTACGGAGGAAAAAAGTTTGAGCGTATATGAAATGTTTATATGACATGACATGATATCATAAAATCAGCAAAGATAATGCTGATTACTACGTAAAGGACGGTAATCTAATGCACGTTTTCTAGTAATGAGAACTCTTAATTTGTCTGGCGATATCACGCGTATCCATTTGGTCGTATAAGAATTGCAAGGTATATCTTTAGAACGCGTAAAGACAACCTGGAAAAAGCCAACGAGAAGTATATTGACCGAGAGCAATAGCTTGAATTGAAGGACCAAGGCTGTTCTCCTGAATCCGATTAACAATGACAAAGTAGAGGCCCTACAAGTTTGTCCCAATGTGCATAATGGGGTCAAGTCTTTGGTTTAATTTGGGACAAAAGTGTTTCCTCATATTCCTCTTTGGTCTTGACTCTGAATGAGCTCCCACTAAGGCACTAGAATAGAATCCTGTCTTTAATGACTCTCTCTCTCTCTCTCTCTCTCCTCACTTATGTTGAAAGGCTTTCCCTAAATATACTAAGACTAATTTCAAGGTCGGCTCATTAAGAAATGTGACAAACTTTGCCGACGTGAACGTGGGTCATTTGTTCAAATGCTCAATCATAATATGTCGTATTACTTTGTAAACCAATTTCATACCAGTTTGAATATGCCTAGCATTATTACTCTTTATAAATCATTAAGGGGCATCCTTCACTTCTGAAATGCACGAGAAAAACTAGAAAAAAAAGGCAATGAATGGTTTTGATTGAGTTATCAAATAAGAAAGATGAGCTGACTTTATTATTTCATGATCCTTAATGCGTTTGGCTTAGCCATGCATTTTAGGAAGCGCACAATGCCATGAAAAGCCAACTGTCGTGCACAATGTGTAGGGAAAACCCATAGGTCCACTATGAATGGCATTCATGCTTCGAAATAGACGAGATGTGATTATCAAAAGTTTTGTCGAATCATATCTCTGATTGGCGGGTTACTAATATAGATATCACCAATATTTATATTTGGTTAAGTTAGCATGTAGATCTGCTCATAATTTATAAGCTACAAATTGGAGCAGTGGATGGAGGAAAATTGGAAGGAAAATATGGAGAGAGAGAGAGAGAGAGAGATACCAAAATGCGTAAAAATAAATATTCAATCTACACAAAGGCTTTGGAAGAAGTCCCAAATTTATGAAATATTCAACATGGAAACCTCTCCAACTTATTGAAAATATTAGGTCACGGGTTCATATATGGCCAGAGAAAATAACATTTATGAGGAAAAAAGAGTAGAAAGAAGAAATCTACGTATGGCTAATTTTTTTTATGGAGACCTTAGTTTTTTTTTTGTTTGGCCGGAATGGAGACCTTAGTTAACGTGGTAGAGACTCAGTGAGTACTTCACACGTCTCACTCACTTTGACTGAGCAATAAAACGTGTGGGGTTAGAGATTTAATCATTTCTTAATCAGACTTCGGATGTGTTAATTGGTATTTACAAGATTGGAAGTGGGCTTAGAGCCAAAAGGCATAGCCCAAAAGCCTCCAATCTAAGTCGAGTCGCCTCTCCAAACCCGGCCCCGCGCAAGCTAAACTGTTCACGATTCTCCTAGAAAGTCCGAAAAGCAAAACAATAATTCATGCAATAGTTGTATCCTTTGAAATTAATTAATATGATCGGTCCAATAGCCTATCCCTCTTTGTTATTATTAAGTCATTAAGTACTTTCTTGTAATTGAAAACTTTTACAGTTGGTGGTAATTAATTAATTGATGATATCTCGCTAACCTATCCCGTGAGAGGAATAGACCCCAGAATGGACCCCAGATCGTCTTTTCAAGAAGAGTCTTCTTCGACAGAATTTGAACTTACTTCAATGTTCCTACCATGACGTTCATACAATGGTGGTGACAAATTAATGTTGAATAAGAAAAACAAAGGATTAATACCACGAAAAATTTTAAATTGGTTCATCTCGTAATAAATTTACCCTAAACTAATTTTTTCACTACCTAAAACCTCAAACTGATAAACTTGTGATAAATTTATCCTCAGTTCATTTTCGTGAATGTAATTTAACGGAAACTAACGAAGGGTAAATTTGTCACATGTGTATTAGTTTAAGGTTTTTGATGGTCAAAAAATTTATTTAGGGTAAATTTGTCAAAGGTGTACAGATTTGAAGTTTTTTGTGGGTTTTGGTAAATTTATTACAGATTTATTAGTTTGAGATTTTTCGTGGTATTAATCAAAATCAAAGGTTGTCTTAATTTAAACCTAAACCCCAGAGAGCTCCTTGGGGACACAAATGCATGGGATTTGACAGGAAAGACAAAGCACAAATTACATATTCTTTTTGTCTAATTGATGTCATGATGGTTTGGATCATTGTCTATGGACTGAACTAACTTTTTATTCATTTATTTAACCAAAAAAAAAACTTTTATTCATTTACATAGGATGCTGATCATGCTATGTGCTCCTAGTTTTGTAGCCTATCTAACCTATTATTGCAAATGCTCATCCCAATCCCAAAACTTCTGCTAAGGTGGGTAAATGGTGGGGGCGATTCTATGATTAGAGCTTCATCATTCCCTTATCTAGATTACGACTCATAATGGTTAATTCCCTCTTTACATTTTACTTTATCAAACAGAGGCACGTGCATAGTTATCGCACGACACAACAAATGGAAAGAAGCCAACAATTGATTCACGAGTGTGGCGATGTCAAATCAATCAACTTGAGCAGCCAATATGCAAAAGCGTGATGCATCAATAAGTGATCATGGAGCTGAGCTTAGTGGCTTTTCATTATATTCTGAAGGCGACAGGAATCTATTGATAAGAATGGGAAAAGTACAAAAAATCGTAAATTTATTACATTGATATTAATTTAGTATTAAATATTTCAATTGAATCAATTTAGTCATAAACGTTTTCACGTTTATATCAATTGAGTCCATCAAATCAATTTTAGCCGAAAATTACTAACATAAACGCCAGCTATCCTATGTGGCATGAGCACGTAGACATTTTTTATATTTTAAAATATTTTTTCTACTTTTTCATTAATTTTTTATATATATTTTTCTTCTCTTTTCCTTATTTTCTTTTTTTTTTAACTAGTAAGGGCTGGCAGGGAGCTATCGACCAACAGTCGAGGCCTAGTGGCTCCTGCCAACCATTGTGCGAGCCATCACCCAAATATGAGCAAGGGCTGCGAGCCCTCACATAGCTATGAGCGAGAGCTGCAAGCCTTCACACAATGGCTAGTGAGGGTTTGGAGGGTGTCACCCGGTGGCCGATGGCCTTGTGCCAGACCTTAACAGTTAAAAAAAAAGGAGGAAAGAGAAGAAAAAATTAATAGAAACCTCCAAAAATTATAAAAAAATAAAATATATATATCCACATTAATGCCGGTCGTCCACATAGGACCGCCAGTGTCCAATCAGTGATTTTTAGTCAAAATTAGCCGGATGAATTGAACTGTGTGAAAATATTTAGGACTGAATTGGTTCAATCGAAAGGTTTATAAATGAATTGATACCAATGCAATAAATTTAGGACTTTTGTTGGTACTTTTCCCTATCAAGAACACATGTAGCCAAAGTGATGGTTAAATTTCACTTTGATGGATGCGGAGAAAAAGGAAAAGTGGGTTCGGAAAAGGGCAGTTGAATAAGACAAGTGGAGGTGCGATCATTGCAAGATGAATGCTTACCTTTCAAATTATATAATGAATCTAAAGGACGTACATTAGTTTACTAAATAAGATCAAATGCTATAAGAAGACATAGGTTTGGTATAGTTTTGACTGTATTATAATTATGATGTGTTATGACTCTATTCTAGCATGAACTATTCGCAACTTACATAGTTGGTAATGTAAATTCTAGAGTCGGAGCACCTCGATTCCATGTGGAGCAGTTCCCAAAGAGCTGCTTATGTTGCTGCTTCTATTGAGGTATTTATTAATTGAATATATCAAATGCTCTATTTTCCGGTTGAAGTTGTAAGAAAGCTATATCAAACAGCATTGCATGCTTTAGTTGCTTGGCTTACATAAAAAAAAATCTATTAGCTAGTGTCTGGGCTCGTACTTACACATCGATACCAAGAGTACCTTCTTGCGGGGGGTATTTATATTTTGTTTGTAAAACAAATAAAGAAATACATTGTCCCACATTGGAAAGATATGAATATGTGACGATTATTTTGCGATTATTTTTTTAAGAGGTACCTTATCCCACATTGAAAAGATATGAATGTGTGGCAATTATTATGAGGTTAATTTTTTTATTTTAATTTCGAATTTACAGTTAAAAAAAAGAATAGTTGTGTCTTTTTGAAACAATATGATTATTCACAAATGGGTTTTGCTTTTATATATTCGACGTTTCTGGTTCAAAAACCAACCTCTCAATTGCTTTTTGAGAGTTTTTGGAGAAATATTAGAATTTCTATCTGATATTATAATTTAGAGACTTTGTTGTATCTTGGAGAATCTTTACCAGTAACCATTAGCAACTTTGTGGAGCAAACAATTGCAGAGTTTTTGGAGAAATATTAGAATTTCTATCTGATATTATAATTCAGAGACTTTGTTGTATCTTGGAGAATCTTTATCAGTAACCATTAGCAACTTTGTGGAGCAAACAATTGCTTAAATACAATGTATTCTCTCCTCAAAGTCTAATTTCATATTTCCCGATTGATTTTTTCTCGGCAATTTTAGGGAATTGTTTTGACAACAATAGAGTTAAAGTCAATCAAATTCGTGAATCGAGACATGGTGAAAATGGACCATTTTGATGGCAACAATTTTTGCTTGTTGGAAAGACAAGATGATGTTTCTTTTCACTGCCTTGAAAATTTCATATTCCTTACATTCTTCTACAGAGGATCCAAGCCTACCAAGTGCAAAAGCCATTGAAAGGGTCAACAAGGAGAAGAGAAAGCGTGAAGATGATGAATTGCTTTGTTGAGGGCATATTTTGAATACATTATTTGATTGTTTGTATGATTTATTCACTGAGATGAAATCTGCCAAGGACATATGGAATGCACTCGAATTCAAATGCAAAGTGGAGGAGCAAGGTACCAATAAATATTTGATTGTAAAATATTTTGATTTTAAATTTGTCAATACCAAACCTTTGTTGGAGCAAGTTCATGAATTGCAAGTGCTGATCAACAAAATTTGTGCCTGTCAACAAAATTTGTGCCCTCAAGATAAACATTCTAGAATCCTTTTAAGTTGGAGCAATTATTGCAAAATTGCCTCCAAGCTAGACAAATTATGGAAAAGGATGTTGCACAAGTCAAAGGTTATCACTTTGGACTAAATTCAGAAACATCTTCGATTTGAGGAAGAGTCACATTTACGTGATAATTATGGTTTTCATGAGACTAATGGGAATGTTGTGGAGGGTAATGGCTCTTAATCCAAAAATCACCATAACTTGAACGCAACAGAGGGCATAAATTTAAGAAGATGCAGAAGAAGACTAAGGGGGGTTGTTTAGTTTGCGGGAAAGAGGGACACTACGCAAAATAGTGCAAACACCGCATGACCACATCCAAGGACAAGAACACATCAATGGTGAACACATCAATGGTTGAAAGAATTTCGTGACTAATATTTCAACCATGTTTTCAAACTTGAATATTTTTGAAAAATTAATGATTCAGTGGTTATGATGTCTAAAATCAATATTACTTCTGTCAAATCTAGTTGGTGGTTAGATTTTGGTGCAAGGGCCGATTTGTGCAAGGACCAATCAATGTTCAAGCATTTAGAAGTTGTTGACACGAATGTTCAAGAGGTCCATATGGTAAATAACACTCTTGCAAAGGTTGCTGTTAGAGGCAAGAAAAATGAAAGATTTAGATCCTGATTTCATTACTCATATTTTCCTTAGTGAAGGAGGCATAATAACGTGGTAAATAAAAATCCTTTAGTATTAAATCTAGAAGATGATATAAAATTTTTTAATGATGCTATGTCTTCTAGAGATGCTTCTTTTTTAAAGAAGTTATAAATGATGAAATTGACATAATTATGTTAAATAATATTTGGGCATTAGCAGATTTACCAAAAGAATCTATACCTCGTGGGTGCAAATGGGTTTTCAAGAGAAAATATGATTCTAATGGTTCTAGCCAAGCTTTTGAGGCTAGGTTAGTGACCAAGAGATATAGACAAAAGGAAGGAATAAATACATATACTCTTAGAGCACGCATAACATCTATTCGAATTCCTTTCGCATCAACTTTTCTTTCATCAAATTGATGTCAAAATTGTATTCTTAAATGGAGATTTAAATAAGGAAATTTACATGGAACAACGAGAGGGTTTTAATCTTCTTAGAAATGAAAGTACGTAAATTGGTAAAATCTCTTTATGGGCTTAATTAAGCAAGCTTCAAGTATTGGCATGAAAAATTTTACTAAGTTAAATTGTCTCATGGTTTCAAACATAATAATGCTGATAAATATAGTTGTTCTAAATTCACTAAATACTATGGTGTTTTAATATGTTTATGCGTTGATGGTATGTTATTTTTTGGACTAATATGACTGGAGTCACAGACAATACTAACTTCTGTTTATAAAACGAAAAATTTGGATGAAGTAGATATTATCTTGGGTATTAAAGTTAAAAACATAGTGAGGCTGTAACAATCCTGTGACATCCTCTATTCTAGGCCTAAAAAGTTGAGGGCTAGTAAGAAATGGATGAGCGAGTAATTCGAGTCGAGGGTCGGTAATGGAATGGACAGTATGATCGGAACGAGTGTACTGAAGGTTGGTCATGGTTTGATCGAAAGATCGTCCATGAATTTGCCTAGGGATCAATAGTGGAATGACCCCCCGACTACGCAAACGATTAGAGCAATATGACTATGGAGTGACCCATCGACCATAAGGGCCGTTGGTGGAGCGATCCGGAGTAGCTGTTGTCGCGACCTACCCCTCGAGGGCCGAACTCGAATGAGGCGGGTTTAGAGATAAGTGTTTATGAGATGGTTCATATGGCATCTTATAAAAAATGATTTTACTGAAGTGTAAATCTTTTGTTTAGCCATATGACCCATTGATCATGAACGTGGATTTTCCCTAAATCCATATCTTGCGTGACAGCGGATTGATTTTATTTTTTAGGAGTCGCCACTAGCCTAGGTCGGGGGTCGGCTAGAATACCCAACCGAAACGCGGGAATTTCGTTTCGGTTTCTACGAAAACCAAATATCAAAGGTTCAGGGACTAGCTTACTTTAATATTTCTATTAACGCCCTTTCGGTACCGCTAAACTTAACATGGTTGTTATCTAGGTTGTCATGCATTTGTTCTTTACCATTTTCATGCCAAAATCTTAGTCCACTAGGTGATCATGCATCTTGTTTTTGTGTTTTCATTTAATATTCTAAACTAATCCTATCTTAGTCTAGAAAAAGAAAGAAACAATCAATTGTATTGAAAGACTTTTTGTAAAGTAAACACTCGAAGTATTGAAAAGATGAGCTAATTCTAAGTGCTAGGAAGTAAAAAGTAAAAAAAACCCGCAACTCGTCGGGTGTTTATTACAACACGAATTGAAAACCCGAGACATGATCGGGGATGAATGAATTAAGTACAAATTGAAACCGGATTGGACATCGGTCTAGCACCATCATTGTATGAGTACAAATCGAGACCGGATTGGACATCGGTCAATCACCTTGGCTTTTTCAATTTCGGATTATTCTTTCTTGGACCGCCTCTCGAGTGTCGATGTTTACATCCATAACATTCATTCATAACAAACGACATATGAAAAAAAAAATGGTGCAATCAATTCACTAATTAAGCACGGGCCTCGGGATCGGCCTTTGTTTTTCATGCGTTTCGATTCATCACCCACTTAATCACCTAACATTGTTTGATTAATGGTTAATGATAATGGGCTACCATTTGCATTCACAAAACGGCAACTCATATCAATTAACCCCTAAAGTCGGGGTTCTAAATGACCATGATGAGCTACCCACCGAACATGCACCGAGCCTAACATTCATCTAACAAACACATGCATAGAAATAGAATAAGCATGCATTCAAGCCCATGGGCTTTATTTCGAAGCCAATCAAATAATGAGAAGTGGGCTTTATAAAAAGACCACTTATTCAATTTTTATCTAATTCGGATTGCTTCTGTTCAAGTATGATTAACTAACCTAATGACGTCCAAATAAATCAATTCAGGTGTCATTAGAAATTTTATGACATGAGAATCAAAAGTCAAGAAGACCATTTTTTCTAAATCCTAGCAAATTTTCCCGAAAATATCGAATTTAATCTCAGTGACAGACTGGACTCGGTTCTGTTATGAATTTCAAAATAATGACGGGAAAAATAACAAACCTTATCAAAACCACATGAAAATTTTTGTGAAGTTAGGATTCCCCGTGTACAACAACTTTTATGTTTTGAGTTTTTGCTAAAAATCCCTCCAAATTTTTATAAAATTCGGTATTCGCGAAAGACTCAATTGCAAATGGAGTTTTAACCCGAAAAGACCTTTCATGAGATTTTAAGCAAATTGGTCCTCCAAAAATTGTTATTAGGCCCTCCAAATTTCTAGTTAACATAATGAGACCCCAATGAACAACTTTGTAATTCTGATTTTTCGCACAAAAGGACTCTAACTTTATCAAATTCGGAGAAACATCTTTTGAACTCCAAAGGAATGAAAATCAGATCTGGACACAGATACTGATCAAATTGTGAGAATTCCTTTTGAGAATTCAAATGATCTCCGATTTTGATTAAATTAGTATCAATAGAAATATCTCGATCTCAGGAAGAACGTTCGTGAAGAAAATTTTTTCATATCTCGAACACACGAATTTATGAAAATCGAAGAACACACGAAGGTCGATCTGAAACCAGTATGTCACCAGGTTCATACAAACATGACATTGCAGATCGTACAATGCTAACATACTTGGAATTTTGTGAAAATTTTATGATGAATAGATCAAGATGTGCTCTGCAACTTTCATGAATAAATGTTTTCCAAAAAATGATCGTAAAAAATCATAAAAAATCATCAAACAACGTGACGTCAATCAGGAAGATATCAGAACAGATTTGAACATCCTATTCCAGATTCTGATCCTAACTTCTAAAAGTGTTTTGACATAGCAAATCAAGTCCGATCGAGGCATATGATATATCAAATCGAAACTTAAGACGCGCTCTACGATTCTCTAGTTCATCACTTCGCCAGATTTCGACATCAACAGGCTCAAATCAGCATCTCAAACAAGCAGGTTTTACTGGACACGAATTTACAGAGTCATGTTCAGGTGTTCTTACCTTGTTTCACAATGCTCCAATGCTCGATCGAGCGATCCGGCCTCCGTATTCAGACCAGAAATGACAGGGAGAAGCCTCGGAAAGCTCGGCCAACCTATGACAATAGAGTGTACAAAATATTGTGAGAAATGATTCGTTTTCTGACGAATAGACTAATCAGCAAAAAATCAAGTCAAGGATGCGATCCGGTGGCCGTTTAACAAGAAACCGGCCACCACAGCGACGTGAGAATGCCGAGGAAGGCTGTCGAATGCTCTGGATCGCCGGAGGAGGTCGTTGATCAGCCGATTCAGCTGCTTGAACCGGCTGATCACATCACCGGCAGCAGTGCCGGTGATGTTGCCGAGAGGAAGAAGTCGTCGGAGGAAGGAGCTCCGGCCACCAGCGAAGGCAGCTGGACTTGCGACTGGCCTTGGACCACCGTGGGGGACGACGGTGGGGCGGCAGCTCGCCGGAAAGTGACTGGCAAGGAGACGGAATTGGCTGCACCGAGAGAGAGCTCGAGAGAGAGAGAGAGATGATCGTGAGAGGGAGAGAGAGAGAGAGAGAGAGAGAGAGAGAGAGAGAGAGAGAGAGAGAGATAAACCAAATCTGAAAATGAATCCCCCCCAAATTTTGAAGGGAAAAAACATTATATACCCCCTTTAATTTTGGAATTTAACCCTTATATTAATCCAATAGCCAAAAATGCATTTTTTAATGATTAAAAATCTTCTTTAAGGGATAAAGATTAATGACATGGCATCATGTACGGACGCAATCAATTCTAAATGAATGGCAACGATTGATTTATTCATCCCCTAATTAATTTGCTTAATTCTTGAAGAAGGGCATTTTTGTCATTTCTCTTAGGGGCATTTTTTATAACTCTCAACTAAGGGTATTTTTGTCATTTCCGCGCTCATGAGGATGTGACCGGCCTTGGTTGGTCTGAACGAACTGTCGATCGTCGAAATTTTCGACCAGAAAATGGCTAGTCTGATCGGATTAGTTCAATTTGAATCAAACCGGGTTAAACCGGTTAACCCTGAATTCGGCCTAATTGAATCAATTCAATCCTTGATTTCAATTTTGCACAATTTGATCTCTATCATGATTAATTGACTCCATTAATACTGAATTGGATCAAATTGGATTGAATCGATGTGTAATTCATGCACAAATTGACTCAATTTGACTTGTTTGTCTCAATTGATCTTGAATTTGGGTAATTGCATGGCTAAGCTTAACTAACAAATTTAATTGAAGTCCAATTAACCAAATTGAGTCTCAATTCATCAAATTGAATATTAGTCTAGAGTGGGTCAAATTGCATTGCACTAATTAGACCAATTACTCTTAGACTTTTAATCATTGGATCACTAAATTGATCAAATTGACTCAAATTCATGTGAATCTTTCAAAATTGATTTTGAATTTGGATTTCATATAAGAAATTAGACTCATTCGTGCCTCAATTGCGCAAACCATGAAGAATCGATCCAAATCACTCATTAGGACCGAAATTGGGGGTTTTTGTGTTTGGCTTGGAATTACAAAATTGGTTCCAAAATTGAATATAAGATGACCTCTAGATCAAATGTTATGAAGAAAATTAACCTAAAAAATGACTAGAAATGAAGTAATTTCATTTTTGGCCGATTTGAACCAAATTCCGTAAATTGGAAAAAAATTGATTCTAAATTGATTTTTGTAAAATTTCAAATGTCAAAAGTAAATTGAATGTAAAACAAGATGATTTTTGTATTTTTCAATTTTTTCAATTTTTTTGGTCAAAGGTTTGACCAAAAATCAAACCCTAGTTGATTTTTCACTAGGAGCTTGATTTTATGATCAAATCTTTGAATTCTTCTGAAATTTCCATTTCTAAAATGAAATTAAACTTGAAAGGAATCTTTTTATATGAAAAGCCCCAATTTGACCCGGGGTTGACTTCTGGTCAAATGGTTGACCAAAAAATCAACACGAAAGTCAACCGCTTGACTTTTAGGATTTTTGCATGAAATGAATAGAAAATTGTCTATAGAAGTTAGGCCAACAGACAAAATAAAAAAACGACACTTTTTGTTCAAGAAATGAGCTCCGTCGCGATCGGAAATCATAATTTTGAATTTCTTATTTTTAATGACGC
Organism: Syzygium syzygioides; assembly: GCA_031216285.1. Taxonomy (NCBI): domain Eukaryota; kingdom Viridiplantae; phylum Streptophyta; class Magnoliopsida; order Myrtales; family Myrtaceae; genus Syzygium; species Syzygium syzygioides. Next base: position 17,154,915 of record CM062243.1, on the reverse strand, counting down.
GTCGGCTAAAAATTAGGTGTCAACAGCTGTGGATCAGTCCGGCGTTGGCGTGTGTCGGTCGCGGGTGATACCGTACAGCCATGCATTGGTCACGAATGACCATAAGTTAATTCCGGGGTACTAGATTCCACAAGGCTACATGACAACCAAGGGTCGCCCATGAGTCATTAATACTTGAACATGACTCGGTCACGAATTGGCCACGGATCGTTGCATTGAATTGGGTAGGCCATGGACGAGACATGTGCCAGGCCATGTGCTTAGTGGCTTGGTCACGGCCGGGGCAAAATTGCCAATCGCACCGGCCAAGGCCATGTGCCCGGTCATGACCGGCCATCGTACTCGTCAGCTAGGCCACGGACCGGCTACGTGCTCGGTTGTGTGCCGGCCATTGTACTTGACCTTTGTGATAGACATTGTGCCCATAAAATCCGGTTCCGATCTCGCTCCGTGCTCAAGAAATATGGCCATGAGCCGTGCATCATGTCATTCACGGGCCGTTGCGTGTGTTTGGCCGTGAACCGACTTCTCGCTCGGGTGACCATGCATGGTGCTTGGAACGTTGCCCATGCAGCTGACAAAGCACTCGGCACATCGCTCGTACGACCAGGCAAGGTGCTCGGCACGTTGCCCGTGTGGTTTGACGTAGCGCTCGTGCGACCCAACCATGGCCCGGCCATGTGCCTGTGTAGCCTAGCCACGTGCCCGTGTGGCCTGGTATTGTGCTCGGCCACGCACTCGGTCAGGCCCGCCCATGCGCCCATGTCGCGCCGCGTTTTTGGGGGTTTTTTTTTCAGGATTTGCCCGCTAAAGAGGTATTTTCATATAAGGGTCTCTCCCAGATTATACCTCGCATGACAGTGGACGGTAATTTCTAAATTTGTGATTTTTGGAGTCGCCACTAGTCATTATTGGTAGGCAGACTAGAAACCTAATCGAGGTACGAGAGAAATACCCGATCCTACGAACTAGAGATTTTGAGTACGAGGACTTGGTTACGTTATTAATCTCAAATTGAGATTTCTAACGCCCTTTCGATACCTATGAACGTTATGATGTCTAATGTGTCATGCAAATTTCCGAGACTTACCCACTAATCCTATCCGTTCTAATCGTAGGAAAGGCCAAACAAATATTAAATGCACAATCAAAATCAATCAAAGTGGTCTCTAAAACGAAAATCAATCAAGACAATCCAAACCCTAATGAAATTCTAATAGCTTGTTCATTTCATGATTTACACATTTTTAGGGTTTTAGGCTTTTTTAAGGGTTATAACCCCTGAATTTGGAATTTTCTAAAAATGCCATGTGGGCACTTCCAAAAATTCAAATTTCACTTTTTATGGCTAACCGCGATGATTTTGGACCATTCTATGAATTTTCAAATTTTTTTATTTTTTTATTTTTTTTCAAAAATTTTTTAAACGGAGAATTGATTTTTTGATGGTTTTCCAAAAATTTTTATGAATTTTTCAATTGTTCAATTTTTTATTGATTTTTCTGAATTTTTTTATTTTTTTATTTTTATTTTATGAATTTTCTAAATTTTTATGAATTTTATGTTTTATTTTTATTTTTATGAATTTTCTAATTTTTTAATGAAATTTTCTAATCTTCTGATTTTCTAAAAAAATTTCTAATTTTTTTTATGATTTTTGTGATTTTTTATTTTTTATTTTTTATTTTTTAGAATTTTCTAATTTTTTATTTTTTTATTATTGAGTTTTTTATTTTTATTTTTTATTTTTTGAATTTTCCCGCAGGGGGAAGTGAACCGGACCGGCCAGGTTCGACTTAACCGAAATGGGCGTCGTTGGTGTCGACGCTGATCGTCTTCTCCGGCGGGCACGGTGCCAAAACGGCACCAATTTACCCCTTTTCATTGTGGCATTTCCACAAACAGTTGGTGTGCATGGCTCAACGTTTCAAGTTTTCAAGGCCTTGACTTTGGATTGAAATCTGGCGACCTTCCGGTGGTGTTCCGGAGTTGATTTTTGGTTCTGGATATTCTCCATGTTACTAGCTATTGAACTAGCCTAATTAGAACTCCGCCAAACCTCCGTCGGCCGGCGAAAACCAAGTTCAAAAACGTTAACCTAAACTAACTAAAATCAATATTTCCAAAACTTAGATCATTACTCTACGCCGCCCTAGCCGTCTATCTCGTTCAAAATAACATCAAGACATCAAACAAGGTAAGAGAAAGACTGACTTATGTGACCTATGGTCACAGCAACGCTCTGGCGAGGCAGAAACGGATCCGCGAGGGGATTCTCATATGTGGCCGACTCGATTTGATGCGTTTTCAGTCATTCAAATGCAATCAAACAAGCAAGACATGATTAGAAACTAGTAATGAACATCAAAATACCAAGATTCGTAAATGAAATCACTCAAACATGCACATTGAGGCCAAAACCAAATTTTAGAAAATTTTTGAGAAAACTAACCGTGAATGATATTTACCTTCTTCGTCCGATAATCAAACTAAATTGTCGAAGTGATCCGCGCCCAAAGGATCGTTCCGTGACACGTGGTCTTCCTCCTAATGCTCTTGGATTCGCCAGATCAGGTCTGAATTAGCCGGACTGAGCTTGTTTTCAGGCTTTCACGGTCAAACTTTTCCAACTAGAGCAGTGAGGGGAGATCTCGATCAACTCACGATTCACTGATGCTCCGCCATCTAGGGCAACGCCGGACACTCGTGGAAGGATCTACAACCCTCTCTTTCTGATTCTCTCTCTTTGGTTTTGCTTTGTTCTCTCTCCTCTCTCTCCTCATAATTTTGTCAAACAGCTTCTCTTCTCTCCTTTCAGTTTTTCTTCCCTTTTTGTTGATCTATTTTCCGCTCAAAATTGGTTGGAATCGACTTCCGATCGGTTAAGGTGGTTAACCGGTGCCAACTGGCACAATCGATTAAAAAGTGCCAAAAATAGCTGGAAATGATCGGTGAAGTAGCGAGTTTAATTCGATTTTCTGGGTTTATTGTGCTAGGTGAGTCGAGCAAAGAAGATGCATTGTTCGGGTCGGGTCGGGTCGGGTCGGGTCAACCCGCTCGACCTGGTAGTTCCGGTTTTGACCAAAAATGCAAATTAAGCCCTATTTTAACTGAATTTTCGAAATTTGACCCCAAAATTGAATTTCCCGTTACATTTTGAATCTAAAAATTTTTTTCCCCAATTTTTGACATAACCATGTCCAAAATTTCCCAAATTTCATATCTGGGCTATTCGAATTTTGTTCAATTCGATGTCCTGATGACCTAATTAGGAAAAACTGATGCCAAAATTGAATTACCTAGGTCTGATTAACCTCAGAAATGATGGTCTTATGTTTCAACAATTTCGAATTGGACATAATTTGCAATTTGGGTTCAAAATTCTTAATTTTCAATCAAAATTTGGGAATTTTTTTATTTTCATGTCAAATTGTGCAATTGTACCAACCATTATGAAATTCAAGGTCCCAAGATCATTTGTTGTGAAGACACAATGACCTAAAAATGACTAGAAATGATTTAATTGAATTTTTGGCTCAATTTGGGTTTGATTTTGTCCAATTTTGGAAAAACACATACCCAATTGAAATTTTTCAAAATTGATGATCTATTAATAAAATTGGATTTAAAATAAGACTAATGACTTTTTTATGGAATTTTCTAATTCCATTTGCTATTTTTCTTGATTTTCTCACCTATTTTGACTAAAAGAAATTAAGGAAAAATGCAAAACAAATGCTAAAAAATTATTTTTTGGTTTAGAAATAGGTTTCTAGGCTTGGCCAAGATTCCTAGACCTAATTTTGAAATTTTTGAAATTCTTCAAAAACATGAAAAAAAAATGAGCTAAAAATTAGGTGTTAACAGTTGCCCCTCTTTGAGATTGTGCTCGTTAGAGGTTGATCTTAAAGACAAGGTGACACCTGAATTTTTAGTCAACTCGCTAAATAAGATAAGATGAAAATTTCACAACAACTGATTACGGTTCTTGCTTTTGAAACCCGTGATCTAATCCAACGGTTCTCCTTTTAGAACACATTTTGAAAGGTTTTTAATGATTGAGGGAGAGAAACTTACCTGTTTGTGAGAGTTTCTTTGTTGCTCATCCAAGGGCATGAATTGATGGTGGTGATGATTATGATGATTATTCTGATTTCATGGTTTAAGGACGAATTCACGAACCATGAATGCCCGGGGCTCTTTGCCTGAGGACTTGAATTTGCTTAGTGGTTTCTCACAGTAGGGCTTTAGATTTGGCTAGTGACTACTCATCAGTAGGACTTGAAATTACCTAGTGGCTCTTCACCAATAGGACTTGAAATTGCCTAGTGACTCCTCGTCAGTAGGACTTGAAATTGCCTAGTGACTCCTCGTCAGTAGGACTTGAAATTGCCTAGTGGCTCCTCACCAAATAGGACTTTGGAATTTGCCGAGTGACTCCTCGTCAAATAGGACTTTGGAATTTGCCTAGTGACTCCTCGTCAAATAGGACTTGAAATTGCCTAGTGGCTCCTCGCTAGTAGGACCTTGAAATTACCTAGTGACTCCTCGTCAAATAAGACTTTGGAATATGCCTAGTGGCTCCTCGCCAGTAGGACTTGAAATTGCCTAGTGGTTCCTCGCCAGTAAGACTTTGAAATTGCCTAGTGACTCCTCGTCAAATAGTACTTTGGAATTTGCCTAGTGGCTCCTCGCCAGTAGGACTTGAAATTGCCTAGTGACTCCTTGTCAAATAGGACTTTAGAATTTGCCTAGTGACTCCTCGTCAAATAGGACTTTAGACTTTGCCTAGTGACTCCTCGTCAAATAGAACTTTGAATTTGCCTAGAGGCTCCTTGCCAATAGGACTTGGAATTTGCCTAGTGATTCCTCGTCAAATAGGACTTTGGAATTTGCCTAGTGGTTTACCACCAGTAGAACTTTTGTAATAGTTTTCTAAAGCTACGGTTTGCGATCACTTACGGAAGGTCACTTCTCCGAGGCTACAAATCCGTGATCACTCAGAAGAACTATAACGAGGCCATGCTTTAGGCCCAAAAAGTCATCCAAAGCTACAGGTTGCAAACACTCGGACGGTGATGGCTCCGAAGCTACAAACCTGCGAACACTTGACAAGACCATAAAATCACCATGAGGAGGCCATTCTATGGGCCAAAAAAGTTTATCCAAGGCTATAGGTTGCAAACACTCGGAGGGTGATAGCTTTAAAGCTACAATCCTACGATCACTTGAGAAAACTGTAAAGATCACCATATTCAAAGCTGCAAAATCGCGATTACTCATGAAAATCATTACTCAGAGGCTATAAAGTGCAATTTGCTTTAGAATATCTGTTAAAAAAAAATGTGATTTTAAGGATAATTTCACGAAACTTTTGTATGGTTTTTTAGCTAACCAAAAACTATTTTGAAACGTGGTGTTTTAGATTACCACAAACTTTTTGAAAATTTGATTTTAAATTGACCAAAAACTATTTGAAACTTGATTTTGAAATATGCATTCTTTGTATTAAATACATTTCAGGCAATCAAATTTCCTTTTCAAGGACTTATTTGAACAAAATGATTGCAAACTTTCCAGAAATGCTTGAAATAATCGTTTGGAAGACCTTCATTAGAAAGGATTTGTTTCAATCTATGAATTTGGTCTTTTCTTCATTTGATTGAAAGGGGACTGGTCTGATATCTCTCAATTTTATCTCTCTTAATCAATCCTTAGGTGTTCGGAGATATTCGTAATGTATACAATCCAATTGATCCGATAAGGTCTTTCAAAAGATTGTGATGTTGGCTTGGTCAATGGCTATTCAAAGGATAGGCATTCTGAAGCCAAGAAAAGGATTTCATCATATTTAACTTCGAGTCTACAAGTTAAGAACCTCGAGGATAAGATAAGACAATATTGCACACACTTCTTTAAGTGATGGCTTTTGTCATGAAATCATATTTTTACTTTCAACATCCCAATCTAAAGAGTCTTTGGGGAGAGGTTGTAATGTCGGTATTGGATAGGCTCAAAAGGCTCAATTGTTTTTGAATTCAGGGTTTTTGTGAAACTAGTGATCTTCTTGGCATCACCACCATTTTTTGTTTGTCCACTAGAAATCTTTTCCTATCATGAACACAAGAGTCCTCTAAATTTTTATCGAGAACTTTTCAATCATTGATTTGTTGTGACTTTTGATTTTTCACAACTTTTGCTTTGCTTTGCTTTTGACTTGACTTTTGTCATTCTTTCTTTTGAATGTTTTTCTTTCTTTTCTTTTGCTCATTTTTCTGGGTATTGGCCTTACTTTTACCAGGCACACTACTTTTACATGCCCTAAACTCCTTTGTCCTTTATCTTTTTGCATTCTAAGGACTCTGTGTTCTGCCCTTTTGTTTTCTATTTATTAAAGTGGATCATATGCTCATGCTCCAATGCGAAGAGATGATCACCAACTTAGGATTCTGAAATGAATATTCAGGCTCAATTGGGCTTTGCCAAAGGTAATGTGTTTGGGTATAGGAAATGAAGTGCTTTTCTTCCTCTTGGGATGTTTTGAGTTTCCATATGACTTCATGTGAAGTTATCTCAGAAAGATTGATGCAAGAGTAAGCAATAAAATCTTTCTTGGTCCTATTCTTCATAGTTGTCAATCCACAAACCTCCTGATTTGCCCCAATATGGGGTGATTTTTAATAGGGTTATTTTGGGGAAAACGTCTCCACTGTTTTGGCCCAAATTTGGTTTGCAACGGATAAGCATGTGTGTTGAAATAGTGAAATGATTGCCTTTTCATCATTTCAATTCATTTAATCATTGCGAATATCAGATATTTCCTTCGGATGAGTTTTTCTCACTCACTTCAGCACTTTGACTTTGAGTGTATAGGGGACGTGTTTGGATATAGCTTACCTTTCATCATTTAAAGGTCTTTCCATTTGATTTGATCCAAACTTTTTCTATGAAATTTTTCAAAGCTTTTCGTTAAATTATCCCTTTTAGGGAATTTTGATGCTTATTGTATTTTCAAAGAAAGCATGTTTCAAAATCTTTGATTGAAATATTTTTGAAGTATTTTCCTTTGCTTAGCCTTAATGTCATTCCGCTTGGGGAAGAAAAGGTTTGATTTTTCTTTTAAAAAGATAACCTCATATGCCCTCACAATTTAGGGATACTTGTCTGCTCAATTTATGAAGATCCCTCTTGTTTGCATGCTTTTGCTTTGGTTACACTGGAGATTCTTATGTTGTTGCTTCCTTTTTTTGTCTCTCTGGGGATGGTAAAAAGGAAGGCACATTAGAGGATATCAATGGAAAATAGAATCGAAAATGAAACTTCCCTCTATTATTTGATAACTCCATTGGGGATTCTGAAATTGTCAACTGGTTCAGATTCAAACTTGCTTTCTTCTGCAAAATAGATAAACATATTCATGAAATGTATGGCATGCATAATATGCATGATATGCATATGTTCAAAAGTTACCCAAATCTTTTCTTGAATGTTCATCTTCATTTCATGGGTAGAAAATTTTGACAGCATCTGCATTTATAGGATAGGCCAGTTTTGTTCTTGCCATATCTACAAGAATCAATACTCCTCCTGGAAGAACCTTTTTGACAATATATGAACCCTCATAATTCGGAGTGAATTTGCCACGAGAATCTAAATTGTTGAAGATGACTTTCTTCACTACTAAATCTTCTGTTTTGAAATTTTTCAATTTCAACTTTCGATTAAAGAATTTAAGCAGTCGTCTTTGATAAGCTTGTCCATGACATATAGCTCTTAATCTTTTTTCATCAATCATGTTGAGTTGTTCATATCTTTGTTGAATTCACTCAGCTTCTGAAAGCTTTAACTGGGACAGTATCCTTAACGAAGGAATTTCCACTTCAACTGTTAGCAATGCTTCTATTCCGTAACCAAAGAAAATGGGGTTGCTTCAATTAATGTTCGAATTGAAGTTCGGTATGCCATCAGAGCATACGGCAACCTTTCATGCCAATCACGATAATTTTCGGCTATCTTGGCCAGTATCTTCTTGATATTCTTATTTGCCGCTTCAACTACTCCATTCATTTGTAGACGATATGAAGATGAGTTCAAATGTCGGAAATGGAAGTGCTCAAGTGAATCATCTACAATTCTATTGTTTAGATTTAAGCCATTGTCCGTAATTATTGCTTTTAGAACTCCATACCTAGCAATAATATCCCGCCTGATGAATCTTGCAACATTCTTGGCAATAATATTTATGTAGGAGTTTGCTTCAATCCAGTTAGTGAAATAGACGAATCGGTGTCCATTTGAGGCCTTGGGGGTAATTCGACCAATCATATCAATGCCTCACATCGAAAATGGCCATGGCTCGGACATTTAATGTAGCTCATTTGGCGATGCATTGATTTTATGTCCACAAACTTGACATTGATGGCAACATCTCACGTGTTCGATGCAATTTGATTCCATTGTCATCCAATAATATCCCAATCTCATAAACTTTCGAGCTAAGAGATATCCATTCATGTGCAGTCCACATTCACCTTCGTGAATTTCTTTCATGATTTGTTTAGCTTCTGTAGCATCCACACATCTTAATAGAGTTGAATCAAATGATTTCTTGTAGAGGATTTGACCATTGAGGAAGAATTTGTTGGCTATCTTCCTTATGAATTTCCTGTCACCCGGTTGGCTTTATTCAAGAAATTCTCCTAATTGAAGATTTCTTTTGATGTCATGATACCATGGTTCATTGTCAAACTCTGCTTGGACCATCATACAATGAGCTGGTTGTTTGAGAATATTAATTCTCAATGGTTTTATATTCATACCATCTTCAACTTGTAATAAGGATGACAAAGTTGCAAGAGCATCCGCAAAATAATTATGAGTTCTTGAAAGATAATCGAATGTTACCTCTTCAAAACTTTCCATCATCTCTTCTAAGTGTCTTCACAACAGTTGATTCTAGGATCTTTAATTGCATCATGGTCAGTCCAATTTCACAATTTGGTGCAAAAATTTTAAAAATCCCCAAAAATTGATTGAAAATTGAGAATTTTGAACCTAAATTGGGAATCGTGCCCAAAATGAAATTTCTGAAATATGAGAATATCATGCCTAGGGCTAATCAGGGGTGGGCAATGCAATTTTGGCATCAATTTTGCCTAATTAGGTCATTAAGACTTCGAATTGAACAACCCAATTAACCCGAATTTAAAAATAAGGAAATTTTGGGCACAATTATAATAAAAATTGGGGAAAATTGTATGTTTGAATTCGGAACATGCTGGGAAATGCAATTTTGAAGTTTAATTTGAAAATTTTGGTCAAATTAAGGTCTAATTTGCATTCTTAGTCAACACTGGAGCTGCCGGGTCAGGCGGGTCAACCCAACCCGACCAGCATAGTGTCTTCTTCTTCGCCCGGTTTGACCCGCCCGAAACCCAGAAATGGAAACGTTTAAACCCGCGAGTTCATTGATCAATTCCAGTAAGTATACACGTTTTTAATCAGATTTTCCAGCTGGAAAATGTCCAGCTGGTATCATTCAACGACCCTAACCGATTACGATTCGTTTCTAATCAAATTTTGGGCAGGAATTGAAGAAAGAAAAAACCAGAAAAACTGAAGAAAATGGGGGAAACCTATTCGGCAAAATTTTTGAGAGAGAGAAGAGAGGGAAAGAGCGAGAAAGAGAGAGAGAGCACTAGAGACATGTAGAGGATTCGAAGATCAAGTGATCGGGGTTTTCTCCGACGAGAAAATGCTGGCAAATCGGCTCCAGTCGTGATCCTCCACATCTGATGAACCTGTGACAAAGTCATCCGCGAAGGTCTGAAACTGATTCTCGGCCGGAGTGTCCAAAGCACCCCTGGCAAATCCAAGACCACCGTCGTGAAGCAAAGGTGTCAAGGAAGAGATCTAAACCGATTGTTCAACTTGGAAGCCTAGTTTGATCCACTTCCGAAGAAGGTAAAGTTCGCTCATCATCATGATTTTTTTTAGAAATTCCAGGAATGTGATTCGGCTTGACTGTTATGGTGAATTTTGTTGTGATTTTGTGTCCTTAGATGTTAAAAAAAAACATTTCTAATCATTTGTTCAATATCTTGATTGCATTTTGGCCATAAAAACCGCATGAAACACCCTCGGCCACTGTTGCCGAACTTCGCCGGAGCTTGCGAGGTCATCGCCGGAGCGTCACCGTGACCATAGGTCATCCAAGTAGGCTTCCCTTCAACTTTGTTTGATGATTTGGTGCTGATTGGAACCGACTTAGACGGTTAGGATGAGTAGGATAATTATTCAGGTATTGAAAAATGTAAGTTTAGTTGGTGAATGTTAGGGTTTTTGGACTGAATTTTTGTCGGCCGACGAAGGTCCGATGACCGTCAAATTGGATTAGATTGATACTAGGATATGTGAACTTGATGACGGTACAATCAGAATGGCGAAATAGTCGCCGGAAAGTCGCCAATGGTGAGCCCGAAGTCACGGCCTTGAGAACCATAAGTTGGAAATAATGCAAATTAGGTGCTCGATCAAATGCCTAAATGAAAAAGGGCAAAAACGATGCCGTTTTGGTGCAACGTGCCCGCCGGAGAAGAAGATCAACACTGGCGCCGGCGAAGCCCGGTTTGGTCTAGGTCGAACCAGGTTGAACCGGTCCGGTCTGGTTCAACCTTCGGTGGGAAAATTCAGAATAAAAAAATAAATAAAAATAAAAAATAAAAAAATTCTAAAAAATTCTAAAAAAATAAAAAAAAATAATTCTTTTTAGAAAATAAAAATTTGCAGAAAATGCATAAAAATCAGAAAAATTACAGAAAATTCGGAAAAATACAAAAAATTTCGGAAAATTCATAAAAATTTCGAAAATCTAGAAAATAGAAAATAAAAAAATTGAAAATTCTGAAAAATCGATAAAAAAATTGAAAAATCGGAAAATGCAGAGAAATTTCCAGAAAATCATAAAAATCATTTTCTTGGTTTAAAATTTTTCCAAAAAAAATAATTTTGAAAATCCACGGTATGATTAAAAATCATCGTGGCCACGATGATTAAAAAATGAAATTGGAATTTGAAAATTCATAGAATGATTAAAAATCATTATGGCCAGTCCTTAAAAGTGAAATTTGGATTTTCCAAAATGCCCAAGTGGCATAATTTGGAAAATTCCAAATTTAAGGCCAAAACCCCTAAAAAAACCCTAAAAAATGAAATGAACAAGTTATTAGAGCTTTGGTTAGGGTTTTGATAAATTTTTCATTTCTAGTGACCAAATTAGGGTTGTTGTGATTGATTTTCCATTGGATGTGTAATTGATTTTTGGATGCTTAATTGTTTGTCCATGATTAGATTAGTGAATTGAACTTAGGGATCCGTGTGATGCACATGACATGTTATAATTGTTCTTAAGTACCGGAAGGGCATTAATGGTTTCAATTTGAGATTGTTAATGTAATCAAGCCTCTTACCCAGAATATTTGGTTCATAGGATTGAGGTATTTCTCTCGTACCACAATTAAGTTTTTAGTCGACCTACCATAAATGATTAGTGGCGACTCCAAGTTTAAATTTAGATCAAATAAATCACGCTGTCACGCGAAGTATGGCCTAGGAGAGGCCCATATAGAAAAATACTTCCATCAGAAAAGCACGCGAGCGTGTGGCACGACACCGGTGCTCCGTCGTCTAGGGTGGCGCCAGACACTCGTGGGAGGATCTACAACCCTTTCTCTCTGATTCTCTCTCTTTGGTTTTGCTCCGTTCTCTCTACTCTCTCTCCTCGGAATTTTGTCGAACACCTTCTCCTCTCTCCTTTCAATTTTTCTTCCTTTTTTGTTGATTGATTTCTCGCTTGAAATTGGTTGGAACCAACTTTCGATCGGTCAAGGTGATTAACCGGTGCCAGCTGGACATTTTTCAGTTGGCACAATCGATTAAAACGTGCCAAAAATAGCTGAAAATGACTAGTGAAGTGGCGGGTTTAATTCGGTTTTCTTGGTTTATTGTGCTAGGTGAGTCGGGCGAAGAAGATGCATTGTTCAGGTCGGGTCGAGTCAACCCACTCGACCCGGCAGTTCCGATTTTGACCAAAAATGCCAATCAAGCCCTATTTTGACTGAATTTTCGAAATTTGACCCCAAAATTGAATTTCCCATTACATTTTGAATCTAAAAATGTGTGTTTCCCCAATTTTTGACATAACCATGTCCAAAATTTTCCAAATTTCAGATTCGGGCTATTCGGATTTTGCTCAATTCGATGTCCTGATGACCTGATTAAGTAAAACCGATGCCAAAATTGAATTACCTAGGTCTAATTAACCCTAGAAATGATGGTCTCATGTTTCAACAATTTCGAATTGGACATGATTTGGAATCTGGGTTCAAAATTCTTAATTTTCAATCAAATTTTAGGAATTTTTTATTTTCATATCAAACTGTGCAATTGGACCGACCATTATGAAATTCAAGGTCCCGGGATCATTTGCTGTGAAGACACAATGACCTAAAAATAACTAGAAATGATTTAATTGAATTTTTGGCTCAATTTGGGTTTGATTTTGTCCAATTTTGGAAAAACACATACCCAATTGAAATTTTTCAAAATTGATGATGTATTAATGAAATTGGATTTAAAATAATACTAATGACTATTTTTATGGAATTTTCTGATTCTATTTGCTATTTTTCTTGATTTTCTCGCCTATTTTGACTAAAAGAAATTAAGGAAAAATGCAAAAAATGCTAAAAAATTTTTGGGTTAGGAAAAGGTTTCTAGGCTTGGTCAAGAATCCTATACCTAATTTTGAAATTTTTGAAATTCTTTAAAAATATGAAAAAAAAATGAGCTAATAATTAGATGTCAACAGCCCAGCAGCCCAGTTTGCTTGGGCTTATACCATTTTGCTTAGGCCTTAGTTTGTTTGTGTTAGATGGTTTTTGAAGACATTCTCGCATCAAACCTCGGGTTGAACAGGTCCATTGAGCGTGGATAACCCTTGGAAAATTTGAGAATGCTATGATGTGGAGTTGCGAGTATAATGTCGTTTAGCCAATTTCGTGTAAACCGATTGGCCCGAGAGGTTTTTGTATGGAACCATCCAGCTTGTAGGCCTCCCACGGTTCAAAATTTTGCTGAAAAAAAGAGACAAAAATTGTTGACTTGATCAAGGCTTCAATTAATGCCATTTAAGCCTTCCCCCTTCATTCAATGCCAAAGTGCTGAGTTGTGCCCTTCATAATGGTGCGTTTAATGGCTCATGGTGACTCATGGTCACCAATAATGCGCCCAAGCAAGGCCAATAATCGGCCAAAGAGAGAGGAGGCCGAGAGGGAGAGAGAGAGAGAGAAACCGAGAGAGAGGGAGAGAAATAGACAAAGAAATGCTTGGATAAGTTTGGCCCTTCATCATTATTTTTTGGCTTTAGTTCATTAATAGCATTAAATGCTTGTCATGGTAACTTTTGACTTAGAAGCCCCTTCGTTATTAGCGTATTCTAGGGTTTTCCAAAGCTTATATAAATGGCATGAAACCCCCCCTCTCCTTCTTCTTCTCACGCCAACATCACCATCACCTTCCTATCTCTTTGTTTCTTGTTTTTCTCACTTCTTAACCCAAGAAGCCTCACGCCCAAGGAATCCTGAACCGGCCCGTGTTTCACTTTCTTTCCGCTCAAGAACCCATGGTTTGGCCTTTGTGTGCCTAGTATTGCTCGGCCAAGCAAGGAGAAAGCCCAAAAATTTCCCGAGCTCACCCATCTCTAAACCGTTTTCTAGTTCTTGTTAGTCGTTGAGTAAGTGAATTCCTTAATATCGGGAAAGGAAGTTGCGATACGTTGTAACTGTTAGATGTATGCCCTAAAGTTGTCATGTAATAGTTACATGTTAGGGATTTAAGTTGTATTTTCAAATTAATTATTTATTTAATGGCAAGGACGTATTCATTCATTTGTCCAATTATTTAAATATATGAATGATTCCATAAGATTAGTTGTGACTGGACCTATTCTTGAGACGTTAAGAATATGTGTGACAGGTTCACAGTTAGACTGAATCTTTAAATTGTTCTCGGTCGATGGATCATTGAGTGGATATCAATAATCCTGTTGAGACCGGTGTGTTCTTAGCTTCATCATTAAGTATTGAATATTTAAGGGAATGACGAGTCACGAGTCATTAGGTATTATGATACCCGAGCTAGAACACAGGTGTTTGTATCAGACAAGTTCACTGAACGTGACACGCATATATCGATTAGCAACATGGAAGCTTTTAGCGTGGTCAATGTTTAATCGTTTATGTTTTGGTCTTGTGTAAATAATCCTTAGACCTGAGGCACAGTATTGACTTGTATGTTGGATGGTTATGGTTCACATGTGCACATATTGCTGGTTCGTTGATCCGTCTCTGTACTTGATGGCCATAGTTCGTTCACATACGAAGTTATACGTGTGCGCAAAATGGAATCTGTCTCCTTGTTATACGCAAGGTACTATAATGATGTCCTATGCAATCTAATCTTGACATTGCATTAAAATCCTCGGCCGGGGTTGTAATCGAGAATGAACTGTACATGTCTCATATAAAATGCATGTCAATTAGATTTGTGCATATGATCGAATTGGTGACTTGACAAATATTCCATGGTCTTTGTTCGATCGGGACATAGTAAGGCAGAGGGATTGAATTACACCGTAACCAAAGCTGACAGGTTCATTATGTTCTTAAAACATTCACACTGTCTGGGTAGCCATGACATATTGCTAGATGTCAATCATGGCTTGTAGGACCTAGAAGTTGATTGGGACAATCAATTCTCTTGGGAGTACTAACGTGTTAGTGCAAGTCCTACTACTAGATTAGTGATGAACCTAGGGATGTCACACACCATAACCAATTTAGAATGACGTTGTACGGAGGATGCAATATTGCAAATATGTTTGCAATTATAGCAATTGATTAGTGGGATTGTAATTAAATTAAATGTGATTTAATTTCATTTTATTTTCAGTCATAAGCGTGCGTGCATATGATGCACATACAAATCTAAAGTGGACACATATTAATGTGCCAAATGATCTTGCACTCTTTATTTTATAAAATTATATTAATTAAAAGTGCACACGGTCAACAAATGTTGACCATGTGCAGTACATGATCAGCTCCTTGCTGATCGTGTCTTTTACTTAAAAAAAAGAAAAGAAAAGATGATGATGGTGGTGCATGCACACGATCAGCAGTTGACCGTGTGCATCACCCACGGTCAGCAATTGTTGCTGACCGTGGGCTTCGTCCACGACCAGCAACCGTTGCTGGTCGTGTGCTTTATGCACACACGATCAGCGACGGTTGCTGATCGTGAAGAGAGTCCCTTGCGATCAGCAACAGTTGCTGATCGCACAAAAACAAAAACATAATGATAAGCAACAGTTGCTGAGTAAGAACAAGAGAAAAACAGAAAAGAAAGAGTGTAAGATGCGTTCGTGAGAGTTAAGAAAATACGTTTTCTCTCTTTCGAAACCGCGACTGAAATATCAAGAGTGCGGGGAATTGTCGCCACAAGATTGCTAGCACAATTCTATTGGTGATTATCCGCAAGTTCTTCCTTCCGTTCGTTGTGCGATTGGTGGTGTGTCTGAACTAGAGGTCCGACGATTGTGGGGCTCGAACTGAAGAACATCCGAACCGAAATTATTCTGGACACTTTGCGAAAGGTAATCCGTTTAACCCCCTATGGTTTTCCGATCTTTGATTGAAACGCACGAACAACGCCTTTAGAGATACATGTATGGTTATATCTTTCCGCTGCGTTTATAATTTTTAACTATGCATGTTCTATAGAAAACCAACAGTGGTATCAGAGCCAATCCTTAGGCGTTCTCGTGCGTTTAATTGATTTTGGTTCGTATATATTTTTGCGACTCAATGGCCAATTTACTTTGTTGAGAGAATTGCTTGCTCTTAAGTGGCCTATAGAAGTTGATTAATTTATATGATAAATTTGATCAACTGAGCAAAAATTGGAACCAAATCAATTTTGAATCAAAAATCCGTACCTTATTTTCTTTTATTTTTGTCTTTTGCAAAATGATTCGCAACTATGAATCTAGAGGCGACAACGTTACCGTCACTTGAAATCACGCGAGTGAAATTTGTTTCACCGGTTTTGATTTCTTAACGCGGCTTACGTTGCTCGGCCATGAATTTGATTCAATGCAGAATTTTATTTGTGCCTTCCAAAGCTTTAAATTTAGAATTTATGGCTTGCAAGGAAGGGTGGTGATCATGGAAAAACCCCTAATCAATATGATTGATGTATGGATGAATGTATGATGATTACAGGTATTTTTGGGGTTGTAATTATTAAATGGAGGCTGCGTCCTTCTTTTTATTTCCATGTAATATATATATATATATATTTAGTATAGTTTAGTATTATCAATTGTTGATGTAAACATTACACGAGGAGGAGCCATTAAGCCGGAGAGCTCTATGGGCCCGGTCCGTGAAGAGTTCAAGGATCCAAGAAGAAGTGAACGGCGGGACTCTATTATTAAAACATTAAAATGGCTAAATGGGGCTCATTGGCTCGAGACCCATTGAACCATAATTCCATGATCACCACGTAGGATAGATTTTTATGCATATGACATCTATTTATTTATTCATTTGTTATGCATGTTAAACCGGTTAATGTGCAAAGTGAGACCATTAATAATGAGCCAAACCTCCTTATTAATTATATTAAGTCGAAACGGGTTTCGGACTCGTGGCCTTCCATCGTCGTGGTTTGGTCCAACTTTATAGTAGTTGATTGACCGGCTATGGATACATGGGGGTCAATTGCCATTTATAATATTGGATCACTCCATTATGCATATGATGTTGTGGGGTTGAAGCCGAACGATTTCCAATAACTGTCAGGTGAGGGGATCGTTTGTGTTTTCAATACTTGCATGAGATGATGGGTTAGACTTAACTATGATCATGATGTCGATAACTGTCAGGTGAGACTTTCATGGTCTAGAGGCCGAAGTTATGATTGGGACTCGCATATGATGCGTTGAACAAGTTGGTTCACTCACTAAGTTCATAGAACACCAATAACTGTCAGGTGAGGCGGACTATAGGCTAGTGAGACTCCAATCCCCACTAGTAATTTTTACCCAACAAAGATTACCGTTTTCCCATTTTAAGGAGTATGGGATTCGAAAAATTTAGTGGGAGGCACTATTTCATTTAAAGGCCAAAATGAAATGGTTATTTTGAAAGACAACGGCTAACAATTTATTTTCTGCACAGATATATTATTACTCTAAAATGGTGACCACAAACCCACTCGCTTCTATACTTGACAAGAATTGTTTGACTGGACCCAATTTCACTGACTGGGTGAGGAATTTGAGAATTGTTCTCAATTCGGAGAAAATCGGATATGTGCTTGATCAAAAGATGCCAAACTCCTTTCCTGAGGGTGGGACCCAAGAGGAGCGTGTTACTTATGATAAGTGGCGTGATGATGACTTAAAAGTTAGGTCATACATGCTTGCTTCAATGAACAATGAATTGCAGAAGAAGTATGAAACTATGGAAGATGCTAGGTCGATCATCTTGCACTTAAAAGAATATTTTGATGAGAATGGTCGAACCTCTAGATATGAGATATCTAAAGCATTGTACCGTATGAGAATGGCTGAAGGATCATCGGTTAATGATCATGCTTTGAAAATGATATGGCACATCGAAGAGTTGGCTAGGCTCAATCTTGTTATGGATAATGAGTTAGCTGTGGATTTGATCCTCCAATCTCTGCCCGATTCCTTCTCTGGCTTTGTCCAAAACTTCCACATGCATAAGATGGAGAAAACTCTTGCTGAGTTACATAGCATGCTAGTAGTTTATGAGAAGGAAATGCACAACACGAGGCCCAATGTGGTGGCTATGGCTAAGGCTTCTTCTTCAAAGAGTAAGACTGTTTTGAAGAAAAAGAAATGGAAGAGGCCTATGAAACGTGCTGTGCAATCAAAGCCCAAGGTTGAAAAAGGGAATTGTCACTACTGTGGTGTCAAAGGGCACTGGAGGAGGAACTGCAGGAAGTACCTCGCGAGCTTGAAGGTCAAGCCTAAGGACCAACCTTGCGAAGGTATGGTGTCTATGCTTATCGAAACTAATCTTATGGTTAGTGTTGAATCCAACTTATGGGTTCTAGATTCTGCTGCAACCTCACATATTTGTATGTCTTTGCAGAATCTGGAAATAAGCAGGATGCTGGGGCGAAATGAAATTGTCCTAACATTTGCAAATGGAGCAAGAGTTGCTGCGTTAGCTGTAGGGACTTTTCGTTTATGTTTGCCTTCTGGACATGTATTGGTATTGAAAAATTGCTTGCATTATGAGAATGCTGTTAGGAACATCATCTCTATACCTCGTTTGAGTAAAGAGAATTATGAATTTTCGTTTGCTGATGATGTATGTTCTATTTATCATAATAGGAGATGTGTTGGTTCTGGCTTATTAACCAATAATCTTTATACCATTACAATGTCCGGTAATGCGATTACCAATGCAAATAAGCAACAAAATAATGATATAAATGCCATAACTAATAAACGCTCTAGAGATAGTCCAAACCCAAAGTATGTTTGGCATCTTCGATTAGGTCATATTGGAGAAGATAGAATCAACAAGTTGAGTAATGATGGGTACATTGATCCATCAATGTTTAAGCCATACTCGGCTTGTGAGGCATGTCTTCTAGGAAAAATGACAAAAGCGCCCTTTGTAGGACATAGTGCGCGAGCTGCTGACATACTAGGATTGATACATACAGATGTATGTGGACCAATAAATGAAAATGCTAGAGGTGGCTATTCTTACTTCATTACATTTACCGATGATCAGTCACGGTATGGTTATTTGTACTTAATGAAGTATAAATCCGAATCTTTTGAAAAGTTCAAGGAATTCAGGGCTGAAGTTGAGAAACAAACAGGAAAATGTATTAAGGCTCTTCGATCTGATCGAGGAGGTGAATACCTTAGTACTGAATTCCTGGACTATCTTAAGGATAATGGCATTGTATCACAGTGGACACCTCCTGGAACTCCAGAACACAATGGTGTATCTGAAAGAAGAAATCGCACTTTATTAGATATGGTGCGATCTATGATGAGTTACACTGATTTGCCTATATCCCTTTGGGGATATGCCCTCGAGACAGCTACATATATACTGAACAGAGTGCCATCCAAATCTGTTCCAACTACGCCTTATGAGATATGGCATAGTAGGAAACCAAGTCTTAACCATATTAAGATTTGGGGTTGTCCAGCTTTCGTCAAGAAGCTGAAAATGGAAAAATTGGAGGCTAGGTCTGAACAAGGTCGCTTCATTGGATATCCAAAGGAGTCTCTTGGATACTATTTCTATTTTCACTCTGACCTAAGAATTTCGGTCAGCAGGCATGCTTCTTTTTTGGAGAATCAGTTCGTCCAGGAAGGTGGTGCTGGGCGGAAAATAGTCTTACAAGAAGATAACAATGAAGTACCAAATAACCAAGTTCAAACACCAATCTCTGATTCAGTGGGAGCTTCTAATACACAACCTCTTAGGAGGAGTGCGAGAACATCTCGTCCACCTGCTCGTTATAAACACTTGGTTGAACATATTGAACCATTATTCATTGTGAATGATGGTGATCAACCTGGTGATCCCAACACTTATGAGGAGGCGATGTCAGACATCGATTCTGGTAAATGGCTAGAAGCCATGAAATCTGAAATGGATTCAATGTATTCCAATGAAGTTTGGACCTTAGTTGACCTGCCTGATGGTATTGTACCGATTGGCTGTAAATGGATCTTCAAGAGGAAGATGAATGCTGAGGGTCAAGTTGGAACTTACAAAGCACGGCTCGTGGCGAAAGGATATCGTCAAAAAGAAGGAATCGATTATGACGAAACTTTCTCACCTGTAGCCATGCTAAAATCCATTCGGATTATGTTGGCTATAGCTGCACACCTAGATTATGAGATATTCCAAATGGATGTCAAAACGGCTTTTCTAAATGGTTTTCTTGAGGAGGACATCTATATGGAACAACCACGGGGTTTTGAATCCAATGGTGAACGTCAGAAGGTGTGTAAGCTTAAGAGATCCATTTATGGACTCAAACAAGCCTCCAGAAGTTGGAACATCCGTTTTGATGAAGTAGTCAAATCGTTTGGTTTCATCAAAAACCCGGATGAACCTTGTGTATACAAGAAGGTCAGTGGGAGTGCAATTGCATTTCTAGTTTTGTATGTCGATGATATACTTTTGATCGGGAACGATGTACCGATGATATCATCGATCAAACTATTCTTGTCACAGAAATTCTCCATGAAAGATTTAGGTGAGGCAACCTATATTTTAGGTATCAAGATCTATAGAGATAGATCGAGACGATTGATTGGCCTCTCACAGTCTACGTACATAGACAAAGTGTTAACACGTTTTAACATGCAATGTTCCAAAAGAGGATTATTGCCTTTTAGGCATGGAATCCATCTTTCCAAGGAGATGTGTCCCAACACTCCTGAAGAAAGAGAGCGGATGGCAAAGATACCTTACGCATCTGCTATTGGAAGCATAATGTATGCTATGCTATGTACAAGACCTGATATTGCACATGCTGTAAGCGTTACTAGCAGATATCAGTCTGATCCAGGGGAAGAGCACTGGATAGCAGTCAAGAATATCCTTAAGTACTTGCAAAGGACTAAGGATTTATTCTTGATATATGGAGAAGGAGAGTTTAAAGTTGAAGCTTATACTGATTCCGATTTTCAATCGGATCCTAATGATTATAAGTCTACATCTGGGTTTGTCTTTACACTTAATGGTGGTGCAGTTAGTTGGAAGAGTTCCAAACAAAGCATAACTGCTGATTCCACCACTGAGGCAGAGTATGTAGCCGCTTCAGAAGCAGCAAAGGAAGCCGCTTGGATGAAGAAGTTCATTTCTGAACTTGGAGTGATTCCTTCCATTGAACAACCAATAACATTGTTTTGTGATAACAATGGGGCAATAGCTCAAGCGAAGGAACCAAGGTCTCACCAGAAGTCTAAGCACATTGAGAGACGCTTCCATCTCATTAGAGAAATTGTTGGGAGAGGTGATATCGCCTTGCAGAAAATTGCCTCAGCGGAAAACGTGGCAGATCCCTTCACTAAGGCTTTACCTCAGTCTTCTTTTGAAAGACACATTGACAAGATGGGTTTGAGGTACCAAACAAATTGGCTTTAGTGCAAGTGGGAGATTGTTAGATGTATGCCCTAAAGTTGTCATGTAATAGTTACATGTTAGGGATTTAAGTTGTATTTTCAAATTAATTATTTATTTAATGGCAAGGACGTATTCATTCATTTGTCCAATTATTTAAATATATGAATGATTCCATAAGATTAGTTGTGACTGGACCTATTCTTGAGACGTTAAGAATATGTGTGACAGGTTCACAGTTAGACTGAATCTTTAAATTGTTCTCGGTCGATGGATCATTGAGTGGATATCAATAATCCTGTTGAGACCGGTGTGTTCTTAGCTTCATCATTAAGTATTGAATATTTAAGGGAATGACGAGTCACGAGTCATTAGGTATTATGATACCCGAGCTAGAACACAGGTGTTTGTATCAGACAAGTTCACTGAACGTGACACGCATATATCGATTAGCAACATGGAAGCTTTTAGCGTGGTCAATGTTTAATCGTTTATGTTTTGGTCTTGTGTAAATAATCCTTAGACCTGAGGCACAGTATTGACTTGTATGTTGGATGGTTATGGTTCACATGTGCACATATTGCTGGTTCGTTGATCCGTCTCTGTACTTGATGGCCATAGTTCGTTCACATACGAAGTTATACGTGTGCGCAAAATGGAATCTGTCTCCTTGTTATACGCAAGGTACTATAATGATGTCCTATGCAATCTAATCTTGACATTGCATTAAAATCCTCGGCCGGGGTTGTAATCGAGAATGAACTGTACATGTCTCATATAAAATGCATGTCAATTAGATTTGTGCATATGATCGAATTGGTGACTTGACAAATATTCCATGGTCTTTGTTCGATCGGGACATAGTAAGGCAGAGGGATTGAATTACACCGTAACCAAAGCTGACAGGTTCATTATGTTCTTAAAACATTCACACTGTCTGGGTAGCCATGACATATTGCTAGATGTCAATCATGGCTTGTAGGACCTAGAAGTTGATTGGGACAATCAATTCTCTTGGGAGTACTAACGTGTTAGTGCAAGTCCTACTACTAGATTAGTGATGAACCTAGGGATGTCACACACCATAACCAATTTAGAATGACGTTGTACGGAGGATGCAATATTGCAAATATGTTTGCAATTATAGCAATTGATTAGTGGGATTGTAATTAAATTAAATGTGATTTAATTTCATTTTATTTTCAGTCATAAGCGTGCGTGCATATGATGCACATACAAATCTAAAGTGGACACATATTAATGTGCCAAATGATCTTGCACTCTTTATTTTATAAAATTATATTAATTAAAAGTGCACACGGTCAACAAATGTTGACCATGTGCAGTACATGATCAGCTCCTTGCTGATCGTGTCTTTTACTTAAAAAAAAGAAAAGAAAAGATGATGATGGTGGTGCATGCACACGATCAGCAGTTGACCGTGTGCATCACCCACGGTCAGCAATTGTTGCTGACCGTGGGCTTCGTCCACGACCAGCAACCGTTGCTGGTCGTGTGCTTTATGCACACACGATCAGCGACGGTTGCTGATCGTGAAGAGAGTCCCTTGCGATCAGCAACAGTTGCTGATCGCACAAAAACAAAAACATAATGATAAGCAACAGTTGCTGAGTAAGAACAAGAGAAAAACAGAAAAGAAAGAGTGCAAGATGCGTTCGTGAGAGTTAAGAAAATACGTTTTCTCTCTTCCGAAACCGCGACTGAAATATCAAGAGTGCGGGGAATTGTCGCCACAAGATTGCTAGCACAATTCTATTGGTGATTATCCGCAAGTTCTTCCTTCCGTTCGTTGTGCGATTGGTGGTGTGTCTGAACTAGAGGTCCGACGATTGTGGGGCTCGAACTGAAGAACATCCGAACCGAAATTATTCTGGACACTTTGCGAAAGGTAATCCGTTTAACCCCCTATGGTTTTCCGATCTTTGATTGAAACGCACGAACAACGCCTTTGGAGATACATGTATGGTTATATCTTTCCGCTGCGTTTATAATTTTTAACTATGCATGTTCTATAGAAAACCAACAGTAACATGGGTTACTTAGCCCGTTTCTTAGTTTTATGGTTGATGATAGTTCGTTCTTTCTCGACTAATGATGCTCACGTGTGATGCTTATGTTTTGATGTTTGTTTTATTGGTTTCGTAGCATGAACTTTGCTATTTGAATTGCCATCGATGTCGGTACAGTAAGAATCGACTTGTGTGAACGACGATTATCTTGTTCTCGCTTAATATTAGAGTTTTCACTTATTTAGTCCTTTGACTCACTCCCGTTGTTTTTCCTCTTTTCAGGTCCATATATGGCGACTCCCCGACTTGATTTGAAAACCCCATTGAGATGAGAGCGAAGTTACTTACCGTTATTGATGCCCGAGAGAATTGTGCATACCGTCGCATTACTACTTATGTTATGGTGAATGAGGGCCGAACGAAACTAGTCCCCCACCCGTACGTGGCCTGGTATCGACTAGCAAATGGCGACTGGGTTAGACCCCTTCGTGGGTTTGATGGGCCATTCGATGGCGCAGGTGGGCCGGCTCCATGGCAAGCCGCAAGTGGGGCATAGTTCAGCCACCGGACGAGGGAACAGGAGCAAGGAACAAGAAGCTAAGGAGTAACCGTAGTGGGAATAGGCAACCAAGCCAAGTTTTGTTTGTTCGATAGTAGCTTGTGTAGGAACCGCCCTTGGAATGGGCATGTGAAATATGTACATGGCTTGTAAGGGCTCGTAAAGAAGGGCTGGACAAAAATAAGCATGTATAATGTAAATACAACGTGCGTTGTTTGCCTATATCACTCCTGTTTATCTCGTTTATTGTTTATTTGCTTCCGCGTGCTCATTTGGTTGTTTAAAATAAACAGGACGAACTAATATATTTTCGCGAGTCATGGGTCCGTTCGGGTCATGTTCGGTCATTAAGCATCAATTGTGATTTCGAGACGGGACGTGACAGTGTGGGGTATCTTTATTTTGGTATTAGAGCAGGTTTTCCCTCCAGTAGGTGTAGTTCGTGGCAACTTGCAAGTGGACAATCCGACGAGGGCGGGGAGTGGCATCGGGGCTATACGACCTCAACATTGAGCGGCCTCTTAAGAGGTGGCACCTGGGTCATGAATGCTTGAGCATTGTGCGGCCTCTACAGAGGTGGCGTCGGGGCAATAATACCTTATCATTGTACGGCTTCTGACCGAGGTGGCGCCGGGGCAGGTAGCCTGATCATTGCACGACCTCCAGAAAGAAGTGGTGCCGGGGTATATACACCACTTGATCATTGAGTGGCTTCTGAAAGAAGTGGCGCCGGGGTGAAGGGCCTAATCATTAAGCGGCTCCCGGCAGGCTTCTAGGATGGTTAAAGGATGAGAATTACTGAACTATGCACCGAAATGTGGAAAATGGTTCTAAAAGCCAAGCGAAAATAAATTCCTGGAGTGATAAGGTACACTGAAGTTGTGGTAGTTAACCAGAAAACACCTCGTGTATGTGATTGTGTGTCTGTGTACCTGATTGATTGGTAAGTAGGCTTTGGTTGCTAAGCTTTTGATCACTAACATATTCTTGCGTTGTAGAAAGCCCTAGTACATTACCAACGGCAGTATGAGTGCTCAGGACCCGGTCACGACCTCGAAAGGAAAGTCAAAGCAAGATCCCCGAATAAACGGAATTCTGCAGGCTCTTGCGACCGTAGGAGATTTGCTGGGATAACAAGTGCAACAACAAGTACAGCAACGACTGCCTAATGATGAGAATGTAGTGGCAAATGGAAATGGGAATGGTGATTGTACGATGTATGGATTAGTAGAGCAATTTCTGAAGCTGCGGCCCTTGAAATTTGTTGGAACTAGAGATCCCGAAGAGGCGGAATCCTGGATCAATGAATTACAAAAGGCATTTGAACTTCTGCAATGTTCCAAAAAAGAGAAAGTCACCTTAGCAGCCTATCAACCGTAAAAAAATGCTAGCTATTGGTGGAAGGCGACTAAGTAAACTGTGTTTCTAGGGAATGCTGCTGTGAATTGGAATACTTTCATTGAGGCATTCAACAGGAAGTATTTTTCCGAGTGTACTCGTGATCGAAAAAAGAAAGAATTTCTGTAACTCTAGCAAAGAAATGTGATGGTGGACCAGTATGAAGCAAGGTTCGCCCAATTGTCAAGGTACGCCCTTAGACTTATTGAAAATCCCGTCAACAGGGCAAAACGATTCTGTGATGGTCTCAAACCTGACATCTAAAGTTAGTTAGTACCTCTGCACTTGAAAGATTATAACGAATTTTATGAACGAGCTCAACTGACTGAGAAAGATTTGTTGGAGAGGGTGACTCCGACAAGACCTTATTATTCTACTCCACAAATGGATCAATGTTCGAGCAAGAGGCCAATGACAAGGGGAAAACGTCCCTTTGTTTCAAACAAGAAGCGGAATTTCCAGCAGCCAGCCAGTATTTCTGGCAATACTTGTTCTATTTGCGGAAGACAGCATGGCGATGCCTCGTGCCCAATTCGTATGGGAGCATGCTTCGGGTGTGTCCAACAAGGTCACATGGTCAGGAACTGTCCGCAACGGCGACAGAATATAACTTAACAGCAAAGACAGGCGGCAGCATCAACTGGAGTTCAACCTCATGCTAACAACGGCATCATCCTTCGGCACAATGACGAATATATGCACTTACTCAAGAGGATGCTGAGAACTCCGACGTAGTGATCACAGGTATGATTTTTCTCAATAATCGTGCTGCATATGCATTAATTAATACTGGAGCTACACACTCATTCGTATCTAGCCAATTTGTACGTATGGCCAAAATTGAGATGAACCGTTAGAAAATGCACTTAGTGTTTTTACTCCAATGAAAAATGAAGTGCAAACTACCCTAGGATGTCAAGGGTGTAAGATAATTATAGGTGGACTGGCGGATATTATAAATCTAGCGGTAGTGGTCATATATGATGTTATCATTGGTATGGATTGGCTTAGTAAACAATAAGCCAATATAGACTGTTATAGCAAGGTGATTCAGTTTCATCTACCTAATCAACCCTGCTATACATTTGTGAGAAATGGAGAAGGACTTTCTACTTCTCTAATTTCTGCTTTAGAAGCCACCAGACTGTTGTGGAAAGGTTGTCAAGGATTTCTGGCAACAATAAAAAATATAGCAAAGGAAGGCGAACTAAAGTTAGAAGATATCCTGGTGGTACAAGAATTTCCTAATGTTTTTCCAAAGGAATTACCAGGTCTACCTCCGGAACGGAAAGTAGAATTTGCTATTAAAGTAATTCATGGAACAGAGCCTATTTCTAAAGCTCTCTATAGGATGGCTTTGACCGAGTTGAAAGAATTCAAAGTGCAACTGCAAGAGTTACTTGATAAGGGCTTCATCCGTCCAAGTGCATCTCCCTGGGGTGCACCAATGTTCGTGAAAAAGAAAGACCGGTCGCTACGACTTTGTATTGACTATCGATAGTTAAATCGAGTAACTATAAAAAATAAGTACCTACCGTCGAGAATCGATGATTTATTTGATCAACTCCAAGGAGCATTCGTGTTCTCCAAGATCGATTTAAGGTCGGGATATCATCATATAAGAATCAAGAAGGAGGATATTCCGAAAATTTCCCGAGCTCACCCGTCTCTAACCCGTTCTCTAGTTCTTGTTAGTCGTTGAGTAAGTGAATTCCCTAATATCAGGAAAGGAAGTTGCGATATGTTGTAACATGGGTTACTTGATCCGTTTCTTAGTTTCATGGTTGAGGATAGTTTGTTCTTTCTCAACTAATGATGCTCACGTGTGATGCTTATGTTTTGATGTTTGTTTTGTTGGTTTCGTAGCGTGAACTTTGCTATTTGAATTGCTATCGATGCCGGTACGGTAAGAGTCGACTTGTGTGAACGACGATTGTCTCGTCCTCGCTTGACATTAGAGTTTTCAGTTATTAAGTCCTTTGACTCACTCTCATTGTTTTTCCTCTTTTCAGGCCCGTAGATGGCGACTCCCCTAACCCAGTTTGGAAACCCCGTTGAGATGAGAGCAGAGTTACTTGGCGTTAATGATACCTGAAAGAGCCGCGTGTACCGTCGCATTACTATGTATGTTATGGTGGATGAAAGCCAAACAGAACTAGCCCCCCACTCGTACGTGGCCTGGTATTGGCTAGCAAATGGCGAATGGGTTGGACCCCTTCGTGGGTTCGAGGGGCCATTTGGTGGCGTAGGTGGGCCGACTCTAGGGCAAGCCGCGGGCGAGGTGTAGTTCGGCCACTGGACGGAAGAACGAGACCGAGGAGATGAAGGAGCGAGGAACGAGAAGCTAAGGAGTAACCGTAGTGGGAATAGACAACCAAGCCAAGTTTTGTTTGTTCGATAGTGGCTTGTGTCGAAACCGCCTTTGGAATGAGCATCTAAAATATGTGTGTGGCTTGTAAGGGCCCGTAAAGAAGAGCTCAACAAAAATAAGCACATATCATGTAAATACAATGTGCGTTGTTTGCTTATCTCACTCCTGCTTGTCTCGTTTATTATTTATTTACTTCCGCGTGCGCATTTGGTTGTTTAAAACAAACGGGACGAACTAATATATTTCTGCAAGTCACGGGTCCATTCGGGTCATGTTCGGTCATTAAGCATCGATCGTGATTCCAAGTCAGGACGTGACAGATCCGGTCCGATAAGAGCGAGTAGTCACCGATGCTAGAGGCCTAGATAAGGAGCAACTTCTAGTAGGCTTCTAGGATGATGAAGGTGATAGAAATGAACTGAACTATACACTAAACATAAGGAGAGCAATTCTAGAATATATGTGTGTGTGTGTATGTGTATGTGTATGTGTATGTGTATGTGTATGTGTATGTGTATGTGTATGTGTATGTGTGTGTGAAAGGTGCATACGATGTAATGACAATACTTAGTTTTGGAACTCCAAAATTAAGCGTATTCAAATGAGAGCACTCTTAAGATGGGTGACCTACTAAGAAGGTGCCCACCTATACGTCAAAGGACAAAATCGTGAGACTCCATGTGGAACAGGTCAAAGCGAACAATATTTCAGTGAGTTAATTCAGGATGTCAGAGATATTATTCTTTGAGCCAAAGTCGTTACGTTGAAAATATGTTAAATAAATATAAACATCTTGGTTTCAAATAAGTGAGTACTCCATTTGATTCCGGTATTAAATTAAATTATAATAATGGTAGAGCAATGCACAACTCGAATATGCGAGTGCTATAGGGTCTTTAATGCATGCAAAGCATTGTAATATACTTGATAATGCTTTTTCTGTATGTAAGTTGAGCATATATTCTAGTAATACATGCGACATTTTGAATTTCAATCCACTTTTAGGATAAATGAAATGTGTATATTCTTCGATGCATTTGTAGTTAAATCTCGCTCGAAACTGATCATTCTCATATACTAACTTTTAAGAAATAGCTACCTAGGAAAATGTACGTAGACCTAAGAATTCAACCATGAGTCAACCTTCGATGACGATCGAGGTTGCCATGAATTGAGCAACCGCATGTCGATACGCAAAAATCCTAAAAAGTCACCCGTTAGTCAAAGATACACTAAAATCGCATTTGAGTGAAATTGGCTGTCATTTGAATCCAAACTTAGATGTCGAATTTCTTGAAGTGTCATGACTAATTTATTTGGAGGACGTCACATAAGCGTGGCCGACCTTAAGGTTTATTGGATTTGTCGGGAATTTGGAATTTGAACCGGAAGTGGAAAATTACCATTTTGCCCCTGGGATTATTTGAATTCATTTAAAAGGTTGAAAGGCAATTTGGACTTTTGAACTTTCCCTCCTTTGACTGAAATTCATGGACAAGTATGGCCCTCCCCATCTTGCTTATTTATTTTGGTTGTCATTTGTAATTTTGGGAAAATTCATGTGAGAAAAATTAGGAACCCTTGGATTTTGGTTTGGGGAAGATGGTAGATTTTGAGCCCTTGGATGTGTGAGTGAGATAGGTGATGGGGTTTTTTGTGGGGGTTAGCAGAAAAATCTGATCTAGTCTTCTCTCTCTCTCTCTCTCTCTCTCTCTCTCTCTCTCTCTCTCTCTCTCCTCTCGCCCCCCCCCTCATTTTCCCCCTTCCCCTTTACTTCAGCCAAAATCCTTTCCTCTCTCCCTCTTCCTTGTTGCTTGGCCACCGCTAGCAACCACTGCCGGAGCTCTCACTCTCTCTTTCTCTCCCTCATTTTCCCCCTTCCCCTTTACTTCAGCTGAAATCCTCTCCTCTCTTCCTCTCCCTTGTTGCTCGGCCACCACCAACAACCACCACCGGAGCCGCCGTCCAACCACCGTCCAACTGCTGTCGCCCCTCGCTTTGTTCAGTTTTACTTAGGCTCTCTAGTAAGTGGTATTCTAAACCTTATCTAAGCTAATGGGTTACCAATGGGCTTATTAGGAGTTGATTAGTGGCTGCAGTTAGTTGGTTTAAGGGCTAGACAAGTATATTTGCTTGTTGGTTGTGCTCCCGGATTCGTTACTACTATGCTGCCGAGTTTTGCTATTTTTACCGAGACCTGTGTAAGCCGAATCTAGGGTAATGTCTATCATGAAAGTTGTTCAAAACATCTTGAAATATAACATAATTTAATTTGAAAATTTTTTAAAGTCATTCGAGGCAATTCGGAAGTCCATCTTTAGACCGAAATTAGTTTATCGAAAATACTGTTCCTCCGACTTTCGAGTTTATTCGAATTTTTATAAATTTTTTCAAACCCATTTTCAAAATATTTTCTTCACAAAACTTGTTAGAGACATTTGTGGTTATAACATATAAAATTTTCAAAGCTTTCTAAGGGGATTTGGTTTCTGCTTGAAATGCATTTTGAAAGCCAGATGGCCAGTCCGAACGAAATATTTTATGTCCGACTTTAGGTGACAAAAAGAGGTAGTTCTAGATAGAACTGGGTTTTGTGTTCTCATGAAAAAATTCATCAGGATGTTGTCTAGGACATATCCGAAATTCATAATTTTTAGAGTTGAATTACTATTTATTTTGAAAGGAATTCCAGAACTGTGCGCTAGCCCTGATTTGCCCTGATTTTGTGTATTTGGTTTACTCTTCCTCTTGTGGCTAAGTTGTGGTGCTTGGTGGCTAAGTTGAATATTGCGGTGCGTGGTTGCTGAGTTGAATGTTGGGATGTGTGAATTTATGCCATTGAGTGTATAGCTTGAATTGTGGATTGAAAGGTGTTGGAATGATTGGGTGATGTGGTTGAACTACATTGCTGCCCTTATGAATGGATTGGTTGGGTTGAGTTGTTGATTTGGAATTGAGTATGTTTGTATGTGATTAGGGCATGTGGATCTTGTGTGAAGAGAATGAGATATGTATCGCATATGATTGATAGGCCCTGAGGAGTGTTGATGCGGGGAAAGGCGTGAAATTGAATAAAAATGTACATTTGATCCTATAATCCTTGAGACGTGTTTACGCGAGGAATTGGATTTGTCTTGAGGTGTGTTACGCGAGACAATGCCCGGATAAACCAAAGTGTCGTAGACTTGATGCATGTTACGCAAGTCGTACAATGAGGTGGGCCTGAGGCATGTTACGTGGGTTTGTATTGATCGGAGTGGACACATGTGTGTGTCGAAAGTTAAAAGATGTGAGCATGTCTAGAGATTGATATTGGAATAGGTTGGAATGTTATTATGGATGCATGTGTAGGAAATTAGTTATATCTTGGAGTGCATGTGTATTGAGAAGTTGGTTATGTTATTGCGATTTAACTAACGTGCGGGGTTATATATGCATCAAGGTAAGGTTAGAGAGTGCCTTTGAATGGTATTGCATGTTGATTGAATGTGTTGGATGTTATTCTATTTGTCTGGAGGTACGTGTTAGTCTAGGTAGGGTTTAGGGTGTTACTTATTAAGACTCGTTCTCATAGTTATTATATAACCATTTTAGACTCTCGATCCCGACTATGAGCAATCCGCCAGATCGTTTTGGGATCCGAATGTATACCGAGCACTCGTGATGAAATACCCTGTAGGAGACGGGGAGGCTTATATTAAGTATACTATTGTGGTGTGAGTAGATGTGGGTAGTCAGATGCTACAGCCTAATATGTATCGGGCTTACTATTATCGGGATTTATACGGCACCTATGGTCCACTTCGAAATTGCAATGTTCCGTTTAATGGGATAGGTGAGTGAGACCCCTCAGCGGCTCTCACTCCTAACAGTGTGGTTACGAGCTCGAATGCCACCCCCGAAGACTTCGACCCTCGGCGGGTGATAATGGAGTCCGACTTTGACGAAGAGTCCATAGAGTTAGAGCCGGAGGAGGAACCCGAGAAGGCCATCCTAGAGCCAATGGAATCCAATCCCAAAGAAAAGCTAATGAAGGAGGAGCCCGAAGAGGAACCCATAGAGTCGAAGCCTGAATCTGCAAATTCCGACTCGGATTGGGAGTCGTAGCGGTGTTTTAGTGCTAGGTCTAGAAACCCTTTTTAGTGGACCCTTTTTGTATAGCTAGGCTAGCCTACCCGACCATTAGTCTATTTTTTATGAAGGTGGAATTTAACCCTAGTGGCCTAACGTATGTAAAGCTTAATGTTGTAAATGTGTTATTGTATGAAATACATTGTTGAAATATTCAAGTATTTTCTGTACTACCCTTGGTCTTTAATTTTGTGTGGGTGCTTTTAATCGTTTTCGCTTGCGCTTTATGTTTTGATGTTCGTGTGGGTCGGCGACGAGTCCTGATACATTGCATTCGAAATACGACCGTGGAGGGATGTCGCGAGCTCGGTAGGGTTCGGAGCGTGACAATACAGGTATAGAATATTGGAATGCTATTACCAGAATTTTTTGTTATCTTAAGAAAACTAAAAATTTGAGATTGTTCTAAAATAATTATCTGACTGTATTAAAAGGATATACTAATGCTAGTTGGATTACAAGTGTGAGAGATAATCAATCCACTTTTGGATGAATTTTCACATTAAGTGGATGTGTTGTATCTTTGTGAGTAAGAAACAAAAATGTATAACTCACTCAACTATGGAATCATAATTTATTGCTTTAGCAGTTACTAAGAAAAAGGTTGAACAGATTATAAATTTGTTGTTGGATATCAAATTATGGTCTAGTCCTGTGCCTTCCATTTTTGTACATTATGACAGTCAACTACTTTGGCAAGAGCTTATAGTTGCACTTATAATTGCAAGTTTGGACATATCAGTCTAAGACATGAGTATTTGAGCCAATTGATTCAGGATGGTACCATAACAATTTGTCTATTTGAGGTCAAGTAAAAATGTGATTGATCCCTTCACAAAGACTCTACCAAGGGAGATGATAAAGATGACCTCAAAAGAAATGGAGTTGAAACCCTTTAACTAAAAACACCTGTAATGGTAACCTAACCAAACACTAGTATATTAATGGGTAAAAATAAATTATTGAAAGTGAGTGTTGACATTAGCCCATACATGAGAAGTTAGTATTATATATTACAGTTTTGTAGGCTAAATTATATTCTTAATGAAGTAAAATATAAATTAGTAATGTGTTTATTAGTAACAGAAACACAAGGTAGATACTTCACTTACATGAGATTATAAGTGATGACGCTTCTTATAAAAGTTAGGATTATTCTCTAGAGAGCTTACGAAATAGGAACAAGCACAAGGCCATAATAGTGCTAAGTAAATTACAGAACGTCTTGTTGAAATAAGAGATTAGTATATATGCGGTATATTTGATTCTATTATTAAAGTGACAAGTTTAAAGCTACAATATAGAATTTTGAGATACTTGCACTAAATAAAGGTTTCACTTGAAAGAGACCTTTATGTATGTATTTTAATCTTATGGAAATTTTGGCTTTATATTTTTAAAAATTTTGTAATTTTGTTTTATAAACAAAGTGGTGGATTGTTGACAATTTGTTTGTAAAACAAACAAAGAGATGTCTTGTCCCATCGAAAAGATGTGAATGTGTGGTGGTTATTTTTTTATTTTA
The DNA here is from genome assembly GCA_031216285.1 of Syzygium syzygioides. Lineage (NCBI taxonomy): Eukaryota > Viridiplantae > Streptophyta > Magnoliopsida > Myrtales > Myrtaceae > Syzygium > Syzygium syzygioides. The sequence goes on along the minus strand of CM062243.1, from coordinate 17,121,641 downwards.
ATTTTTCCAATTTACGATTAAAAAATAAATAGTTGTGTACTTTTGAAACAATATGTTTGTTCACAAAGGGTTTTGCTATTATATATTCAATGTTTGTGGTTCAATAACCAACTTCTCAACTTTTCGTTCTTTCTTAAAAATTACAACCCTTATTCTCCAATTGTTTCTTTTTGAGAGTTTTTGGAGAAATACCATAATTGCTATCTAGTATTCTAATTTAGAGACTTTGTTGTATCTTGGAGTTTCTTTGTCAATAACCATTAGCAACTTTGCAAGGAAAACAATTCCTTAAAGACAGTGCATTTATACCTCAAAGTTTGATTTCATTTTTCTCGATTGTTTTTTTTTTCCCAACTAGGGATACTCAGAAGAGTTCACAAGAAGATGTGTGGGATATAGATTCAGAGGTCAAAATAAGTGTTGACCATCGGCGCATAAATCCCTCGTGAATTAGAGAAAACAATTGTTGGCCACCGACGCATAAATCCCTCGTGAATTGGAGGTCCCCTAATTTTAGGAGACTTTCAATTCGGATCGTTTGAGACCTTGACCTTCTAATTTGAGGTGCAAACCTTAGGTCGGATATGGCAGCCTCCACTAGAGAGAGAGAGAGAGAGAGTTTGCCTTATTGTGGTAATTAGGACATGGAAATCGCATATTGATAACATGGGCCATGAAGTCCTACTTGTGCTGATGTTTCAATCTCTATTTAAAGTCTGCCCCTAAGTTTAAGAGATATCAATTATGTAGGACATCAATCATTAAATTTCTCACAATTGCACAATTCTACTAATACACAGATATGGTTGACAACGCGACAATGACAAAGGGATAGGCGCTGTGCGCTACTGACAATAGTGAGCAAATAGAGAGATAGCAAGAAATTTGAAGCCATAACAAGCAATGGAGTGGAGGATGAGCGATGAGGCAGTCGTTGGCCAGATGAGCAACGGGTAGAGGCCGGCAATGGTGGGTGGCGCGAGGAAGTGACGTGCAGGGGCTGAGAGAAGAGATGATAGGTGGGAGGAAACTAAGGTTCTTATTTTTGTGGAGTATATGATCGACACATGACATGAATCAATTGATCCTTTTAGTGAAAACAGTGCAAGAGGAATCTATAAAAGTATAACACCCCTCACCCTCTAATGCCATCTAACATTATACTAGTTATCAGAGTTGAAATCAATAGGATTAGAAAATTACTCCTCTCGAGCCAAATGGTATATTTTTTACATTAAAAAAGGTACTAAGTCGATCGAGGATTAGGTGCATCACTCATTTATTAGTTGGCACCAATGAGTGCCCCTCATAGCAATATTTAAGTGTGCTTATTGTACCTTGTTCGGGCCTATAAAAGTTTTGAAAGCGATGACATCTCAAGTTCTTGAACTTTCTTCATTTTTCAATGTGACCTCTGAATTTCTTTTATTAAATATAATTCTTGCATTTTTGAAAATTGACTCATTGTTGTCCTTTCATCAAATAAAGTATTATTTCATGTTTGTGGACTACCAACTCGACATCGACCAAGCTAAATTAATAATGTGGATCGGCACCTCGTTTTCTACAACTCATTTTTTTTGCCATATTTGTTTCCTTGTTAGTTTTCTTTCTTTTCCTTAGTCTTCCTCCACTGTGGACCATGTCGCCACCACCTCCAGCAGAGGCGTTACTGGACCGCTCTCTCTTCAGTTACCCCATCGACGCAGCCTGACCTAGCTTAGCTCTCTCTCTCTCTCTCTCTCTCTCTCTCTCTCTCTCTCTCTCTCTCTCTCTCTCTCTCTCTCTCTCTCTCTCTCTCTCTCTCTCCTCCACCTAGGATATGAGGCCACACCAAAAGTTGAAAATTACGGCCCAAATCTGAGTAGCACGGGTAACGAAAATCGATGGGATTTCAATGGTGGTGGTGTTAACAATGGTGTTGAGGGATAAGTTATAGTGGTGGTAGTCAAGTTTGGTGATGATCTTCATGCTAGTTGTGCTGCTTCGAGTTTGGTGGTGTTGGTGGGGTGTTGCCCAAGTCTAGTAAAGTGTTTGTGGTGATGGTGGTGCTATTGATATCGTGGTTCTGGCGATCCAACCATGTTGGTTGAGTCCGGTTTTGAGCCTATGCTGTGATAGTGCATTAAGGCTGCATTTGGTCGTCCGAACAAAAGTCAGGATATGATATGTCTTATTTTATCTTGTGTTTGGTCGCTGTTTAGGATAGGATAAAGAGGAATATAGTCAGGATAAAATAATCCCAAGAGGGAGGTAGGATAGAGCCGGATATGATCTCTCAAAAGAACAACACACGAGGGAATCAGGTTTTCCCACAATTACCGCCTCTCCTTCACGTCTAGCTGCCTCCTACACGCCTAGTTGCCTCTCCGTCATGCCCAACTGCCTCCGTGGTGGTGGGAATTGGTAGGTGGTGTTGGTCTTTTTTCTCTTGAAGACCTTTTTCTAAGAGGGGGGAGTATTAGGAACGTGAAATGTATAAGAGAAAAAAATCAGAGAAAAAAACCATAAATTTTTTCATGGAAAACCTTTTCAAATTTTTTTTGGTCAAAGCTTTTTCAGAATTAAGAAAGGGAAAAATCTCGGTGTCACACTGGATAATCTTTTCACTATAAGTATGGAGTTACAATTACAAGAGAGATTGCCCCAATATATAGATGGAGTCTAGAGTACACAAAGCTACGTGTAAATTCCTCTAGTAGACACCACAACTCCTTCAATACCTCACTTTATGGCTGATCTACAAAACGACAATAATTTCCCGTAGTCATCACTCATCTTTATAACAAAAATTGTCCCACCTCAACGGTACCTCCTTATCACTAATTATAGAGGCCAAGTGAGGCAATATAAACCTTAGTTTGTTATGGTGATAGCCTTGCTAAACAAATATTAGATTTTCTATACCAAGAATTTTCTTTAATGACATTGTCCCATCGTCAATCAGCACACGAATTTAATGATACTTTAATCGCATGTTCTTTGTCCTTGAATAAAGTACCACATTCTTTGCAAGACAAATAACACTTTTATTGTCACTTATTATAACATTGATATCTTGTGCCTTGTGTCACAATCCCAAGGTTTTCCATGAACAAAGGACCGTGTACTATCCAAGAAGACCAGGCCACTCTCGTAGGGTTTCCGGAGTCCTCTAAAATATTCATAAGGACAGGCAATATAGTAAATGTACCATGTTTTAGAGCATTCTTGTCACCAATATCAGTCATTGGTAGATAGTGAAGTGCAATTTCCACCATTATATCTAAATGAAATCTACGATTGTAATGAAAGAGACTCCACCCAACACTTGAACAATAGAAACATTCTCTCCCAAAGCTTCTCTCTATGATCTGAGTGGGATAGTGAGCGATTGATCCCTAAGGAAAGGCTTGGCTCAAGCGACTCAACGATCCAAAAGAGCCTAAGTCGTCGCACAGTCTCAATATTAAGTATCGACTCGTGACAAGTGGTATCTAAGCGACTTATAAAGAGTGTGATCGAGAGGAGTTTGTGTGCACACCAAGTGTTCGAGAGAATGTCAGAGCAAGACATTGCTGCTGTTGTGTGGTTGGTGAGAAGGCCTTGTATTTTATTGATATTGCTTTGCTGTGGTGGCGAGGATGGTATAACGATGAAAGGCAAGGAGCCAAACCGATCACTTGTTGGTCAGACTTCATTATCGCATTCCACAAGCAATTATTCTTGGATTGTGTCAAGGGTTTCCCGAGTCCTCTAAAATATTCCTAGAGACGGGTGATACGGTAAATGTATCGTGTTCTAAAGCATTCTTGTCATAAATATCGGTGGTTGGTAGATGGGAAAATGAAATCTCCATAATAAAATTTGGAGGAAATTTACAGTTGTAATGAGAGGGACACTTGAATAAATAGGAGTGCCCTCCCCCTCATTGGTATCCCTAAACTCTTCAACAATAGACACGTTCTCTCCTACAGCTTTTCTCTCTAAACTCTTCCTTTCTTTACGATCCAAGTGGACTAGTCAGCGATGTTGACATCTAATTTTTAGCTCATTTTTTTTTATATTTTCAAAAATTTTCAAATTAGGTTGACGAATCTTTCCCAAGCCTAGAAACCTATTTCTAAACCAAAAAATAATTTTTTAGTATTTTTCTGCATTTTTCCTTAATTTCTTTTAGTCAAAATAAGCAAGAAAATCAAGAAAAATAGCAAATGGAGTCAGAAAATTCCATAAAAATAGTCATTAGTCTTATTTTAAATCCAATTTCATGAATACATCATAAATTTTGAAAAATATCAATCGGATATATGTTTTTCCCAAAATTGGGCAAAATTAAGCCTAAATTGAACAAAAAATGCAATTAAATTTTTTCTAGTCATTTTTAAGTCATAGTGTCTGCATAACAAATGATTCTGGGACCCTAAATTACATAATGGTCGGTTCAATTGCACAATTTGACATAAAAATAAAAAATCCCCAAAATTTGATTGAAAATTAAGAATTTTGAACTTAAATTGGGAATCGTGCCCAATATGAAATTGTCGAAATGTGAGACTATCATTTATAGGGTTAATTAGGTGTGGGTAATTCAATTTTGCAATCAATTTTGCCTAATCAAGTCATTAGGACATCAAATTAAACAAAACCCTATTAACCCGAAAATAAAAATAAGAAAATCTTGGACACAATTGTAATAAAAATTGGGGGAAATTGTATATTTGGGTTCAGAATATGATGGGGAATTCAATTTTGAGGTTAAATTTAGAAAATTAGATCAAAATTGAGTCGAATTTGAGAATTTGGACCAATCCGGGTCTGTCGGGTCGACCCGACCCAACCCGAGTAGCTTGTCTTCTTCACCCGACTTTGCCCGAAGTGCACTAAACCTAGAAATACCAAATCAAACCCGCAACTTCACTGATCATTTTGGATTAAACCAATACATTTTAATTGATTTGGTCAGTTGGAAAATGTCCAGTTGGCACCAGTTAACCACCTTAACCGATCGGAAATCGGTTCCAACCAATTTTGAGCCCAAAATTAATCAATAAAAATGAAGAAAAACTGAAAGAGAAGGTGTTCGACAAAATTCCTAAGAGAGGGAGGAGAGAGAAACAGAGAGGAAAAGCTTGAAATCTAGATAGAGAGGAGTAGAGATCTCCTAGGTCGAGTGATAGGCACCGATCGATTGAACGGCACCGACAAATCGACCATCTAGAGAGGATCTCCTCCTCAGGTGAACCAGAAGAAGGCTGATCGAGAAGGACTGAAAACGAGCTCTGTCCGACCAACCAAGACCTATTCCGGCGAAACCAAGACCACTAGGTTGAAGACCGAGTGTCAGAGAACAACCCTCGGGGCGTCGATCAGTTCGAAAATTTTGTTTGATCATTGAACGAAATAGGTAAAATCGGCTCACGGTCAGTTTTTTCAAAAATTTTCCAGAATTTGGTTTGACCTCAATGTGCATGTTTGAGTGATTTCATTAACGAATCTTGGCATTTTGATGTTTATTATTAGTTTTTAATCATTCTGTTGTTGTTTGATTGTGTTTTTGGACATTGAAATGTATGAACCGAGTCGGCCGTGCATTAAACCCCCTCGACGGAAAACCCGAAGCCTCGCCGAAGCATTACCATGGTCGTAGGGCCATTCAATTTAGTTTCCCTGACCTTATTTGATGTTTTGATAGTCGTTAGAACCGATTTAGACGGCTAGGACGGCTAGTGTTAGGATTAGTGTTCTGGAAAATTTTTTTTAGGTCAGTGTTATGTTAGGATTTTCCAATTGGTTTTTCGCCGATGGGCGAACGTCCGGCGGTGATTTGATTGGACTAGATTGATACTCGAATACATGGACTTCATTGTGATGCAATCGGAATGGTCGAAAGGTCGCCGGAAGGTCGTCGGCAACAGGCCCGAAGTCACGGCCTCGAGATCACTGAACTAAAAATTATGCCCACCAACTATTTGCAAAAATGCCCCAAAGAAGGAGAGCCAAAACAGTGTTGTTTTGGGCACCATGCTCGCCGGAAAGGATGATCGGCACTGGCACTGGCGACGGCCGGTTTGACCAAGCCGAACCAGGTCAAACCGGGCTTGTCCAGTTCATTTCCTCAGCAGGAAAAAATAAAAAATAAAAAAACAGAAAATTTGAAAAAATACTAAAAAACAAATAAAAAATCAGAAAATTCATAAAAACTAAAAAAAATTCAGAAATTTCATAAAAATTCATAAAAATTCAGAAAATCTAGAAAATACAAATAAACAATGTAAAAAAATTGAAAAATCAATAAAAAAAATTGAAAATTTGGAAAATTCATAAAAATTTTCAGAAAATCATAAAAAATCAATTCTTCGTTTAAAAATTTTTTCCAAAAAAAATTAAAAATTTTGAAAATCCACAAAATGGTCCAAAATCATTGTGGCCAACCACAAAAAGTGAAATTTGAATTTTTGGAAGTGCCCAAGTGGCATTTTTAGAAAATTCCAAATTCATGGGTTATAACCCCTAAAAAACCTTAAAAAATGTATAAATCATAAAATGAACAAGCTATTAGAGCTTCATTAGGGTTTGGGGTGTTTTGATTGATTTTTGTTTTAGAGACCACTTAGGATTGATTGATTTGATTGATTTTGATTGTGCATTTAATAATGTTTGGTCTTTCCTGCGATTAAAACGGATAGGATTAGTGGGCAAATCTCGAAAATTTACATGACACGTTAAACATCATATCGTTCGTAGGTACTAAAAGAGCGTTAGGAATCTCAATTCATGATCAATAACGTAACCAAGTCCCCGTGCTCAGAATCTTTGGTTCGTAGGATCGGAATATTTCTCCCGTACCTCAATTAGGTTTCTAGTCTACCTACCAATAATGACTAGTGGTGACTCCAAAATCACAAATTTAGAAATTACCTTCCACTATCACGTGAGGTATGATCTGGGAGAGACCCTTATACGGAAATACCTCCTTAGTGCGCAAATCCCGAAGACCCCAAAAAAAAGCGCTGCGTGACAAGCGATCGATCCTTGGGGAAAGGCTTGGCTTAGGCGACTTACCGATCCAAAGAAACCTAAGTTGCCACATGGTCTCGATCCCAAGCATCGGCCCATGACATGCCTATTGCCTTAAAAAAAATTCCCAAACCGTCTCCTTACTAGCTTCGTATATAGCAACATTGTCACAGCCCGATCCGGAATCATGATCGATGCTTGTTGATCGATCACAACCCGCTTGAGCATGTGACTCGCGGAAATAAATTAGTGCATCCCGTTCATTTTAAGTATGCAAGCGGAAGCAATATTAAACGAGATCTCAGAAAACATCATAAGCAAATATTGCACCTTATATTTACATTATTTGTACTTATTATGACAAGCCCCTCTTTCGGGCCTTTGCAAACCACACTTATTTTTTACATGCCATCTTCAAAGGCGGTTCTGCACACGAGCCAACTATAGACAAACAAAACTTTGGCTTGGTCATCCTACTCCCACTACTTCTTACAATTACTCGCTCCTCGCTCCATGCTCGTCTCCTTCCTGCATCCCGTCCATCTGGCCGTCTTACACCTCGCCCATGGCCTGCCCCGAAGCCAGTTCGCCTGTTCCACCGAACGATCTGTTGAACCCGCGAAGGGGTCCAACCCAATCTCTGTTTGCGAGGCGATACCACGCCACGTACGGGTGAGGAACCAAGTCCTCATGGCCTTCATCTACCATAACATACGTCATAATCTGACAGTAGTCATGACTTTCTCGGGCATCTATCACCGTGAGCAACTCGACTCTCATCTCCATGGGTTATCAAACTGAGTTAGGGGAGACGCCATTCTACAGACTTAAAAAGAAGAAAAACAACACGAAATGAGTCGAGGAAACTCAATAAGTGAAAACACTAATATCAAATGACGATGAATCAATCGCCGATAACACAAGTTGACTCTAATTGTACCGGCACTGATGGCAAATCAATAGTAGAGTTCATGCTACAAAACAACAAAAGAACATCAAACATGATTGTCACGCGTGAACATCACTAGGAAAAAAAGGAACAAACTATAATCGACCAAGTAACCGGGAAACGGCCCAAGCAAACCGTGTTACAATGTATCTCAACTTCTTTTCCTGATATTAGGGAATTCACTTACTCAACATAATACTAAAACACGTAAGAATAAAGAAAGCAAGTGGTGTGTGGCTTGAGCACGGAGAAGGCGGGATCTTGGAAGGGTTTCTAGCGTGGGCTCCTTAGTTGACCGAGCAAAGCAAGAAGATGAAGGATGGTTGGTGGGTGTGTAGGCATGTGTGTGCATGTATGTGGGCATGAGGGGGCTTCCATTCACGTAGGGGCTTCTCTATTTATAGAGAGCCAAACTTGAAGAAGAAGCAAAGCAATATTGTTAGGGCTCCTAAGTCAAGTGAGCATTAATGGCCTTTATGTACAACGGCCAAAAGAGCATAATGAAGTATCATTAAGGAGTTTTAATGTGATCTTATCTCTCTCTCTCTCTCTCTCTCTCTCTCTCTCTCTCTCTCTCTCTCTCTCTCTCTGTTTTCCCCCTCTTCCTTAGCCGACTTTCTCTCAGCTCCCTCTCTTCCTTGGTCGATTCTCCCCTTTGTTTTATGTGCATTATTGGTGACCATGAGCCACCTTGCTACATTAATAGGGCTGGACAACTCAACTAATCAGCCATAAAGAAAGGAGACACCTAAGCTTGTGGTTCAATTATTAGTCACTTCTAAAGAAAAATTGACTTGGTCAACAATTTTGTTCTCTTGTTCTCTCAATTTCTGAAAAGTGAAACCTTGTTTTAACCTCCTAAGTATGCTAGTTTCACTCACAAACTACTCGGCTAATCGGTTTACACAAAACCGACTAATCAATACTTAATTCGCAACCTTGCATCATACTTATCCCGCTAGTTTTTCGAGGGTTTTTCACGCTTAGTATATTCGTTTGATTCGAGATTTGGTGTGGAAAAACCTCCACATATGGCCAAGTATGACCAAGCAAAGGTCTAAGTCCATTAGTGTCAATTCCGGTTAGCCGGGTTGCCCAGGCGCGTGGCCTGTTTGACTGGGCTTAACTAGGCGCATGGCCTGGCATGCTGCCGGGCCGCACGGGCACATGACTGGGTGCGTGGCTGAGCGCATGGGCACGGTACAGGGTTGCATGAGCGGTGCACCGAGCATAATGCCGACCCGCACAAGCAAGGGACCGGTTTCTGGTCCAACCACATGTTTTGGCTCATGAATGGGCACAATGCACGGCTCATGGCCAAGTCTCTTGGGCACGGAACTAGATCGGAGCCGGATCTAATGGGCACATTGCCTGGCACAAGGGTCAGGCATAATGACAAGCACATGGCCGAGCACGTAGCCGGTCCATGGCCTAGTTGACAGTTACAATAGCCAGTCATGTCCGGGCACAAGGCCTAGTTGGCGCGGCAGGCATATAGCCTCGTTCGCGACCAAGCCATTGGGCTCGAGTCCTAGCGCATGACTCGTCCATGGCCTAACTAACTTGGCACAACGATTCATAGCCGATTCGCAATCGGTCCATATTCGAGTGTCACTGATCCATGGTCGACTCTCGGTTGTCATTTAGCCTTGTGGAATCCAATACCCCGAGATCAACTCATGGTCACTCGTGGCTGATGCATGATCATGCAGAATCACCCGCAACCGACACATGCTGATACAATACTAATCCATAGTTATTCCGGACTGTTCCACTAACGGCTCTTATGGTCAAATGGTCAATCCACAATCATATCACTCTAATCGTCTTGCGTGATCAGGAAGTCATTCCACTATCGATCCCTATGCCAATTCATGAATAATCTTTCGATCAAACCATGGCCAACCCTCAACACACTCGTTCTGACCATATTGTCTGTTCCATTACCAACCCTTGGCTCGGACTACTTGCCCAATTATCCATCGTTACCTTTGGCTACCGAGGTCCAAATTTGGGGATGTCACAAACATACTCTACTTTAATGGTTGAAAGGAACACACATTTCTAAAGTCTAGAAATCCAACTAGCTACATTGCCACCTAAGATAAAAACATAATCCAAGATGTTCTTTTCTTTGTCCATGTCACCACCAAGATTTGCATCAATGAAATCTTGTAAAGTTACCCTATTTTTCATAAAACAAAGTGACATACTTGAAGTGCCTTTCAGGTATCTTAGTAGCCACTTTACAGCTTCTCAATGCTTCATTCCTGGATTAACCATTATATTCATTCACAACTCTCACCACATGAGCTATGTATAGTCCGGTGCACACCATAGCATACATGAAACTATCAACATCTGACATATTAGGTACCTTAGTCATGTACTCCCACTCCTTGTTTGTCTTTGGTGATTGCTTATTCAAGAGCTTCAAGTAGCTTCCTAAAGGAATATTTCTAGGCTTTGTATCTTGAACTCCAAATCTGTCTAGCACCTTCTTGATATACTTTTCTTGAGATGATTTTACAAATTTTCTTTTCTAATCTCTCACATGATTCTCATCCCAAGAATCTGATTTGCTGCTCTTAGGTCCTTCATTTTAAACTCCTTTGATAATTGATGCTTTAGTCTATCAATCTCTCGCATGCTAGATCCTGCGATGACCATATCATCCACATACAACAACGAAATAATATAATAGTCTTCAAATTTCTTAAAGTAACACCAGTGCTTTATTTTACATCTAGTGTACCCATCACCACTCATAAAGGTGTCAAATTTCTTATACCACTGTTTAAAAGCATGTTTTGAATCATATAGATTTTCCTTCAACTTGCAAATGTAGTTTTTCTTGCCATGAACTCGAAAACCTTATGATAATACCTTGAAAATATCATCTTCTAAGTCACCATGGACTAATGTAGTTTTTACATCTAATTGCCCTTCATGTAGGGAAAATGACACAAATAATCCTTAACTTTGGCCCAATGTGCAATTTGATCCCTAAACTTTTAATTTGTTCAATCTAATCCCTAAAATTTTGATACGTGTTTAATTTAACCCCTAAGCCATATGAAAATATTTAATATAGTCCTTCTATTAATTCAAGTTCAGGGGCTACATTGAACATTTTTATATAGTTCAAGGACTAAATTGAACATGTACCGAAAGCCCTTGAACCATATTGAACAAATTAAAAGTTCATGGATCACATTAAACATTATGCTAAAGTTCAATGACCACATTACACATTTGGCTAAAATTCAGAGACTGTTTGTGTCGTTATCCCCTTCATGTAAGAGAAAAAATTTTGTAGTCAATTCCTTTTCTTTTGTTAACAGCTTTTCACTTTTAACCTTGTTTTATATCTCTTGCTGCCTTCGGGTTCTTCTTTGACCCTATACAACCACTTGTTCTGCAATGCCTTTTTCCCATCTAGCAACTTAATTAACACCCAATTTTTGCTCTTCTTGAGTGAATCCAGTATCATCCTGCATTGCCGCCTCCCACTTAACAGAATCTTGGGCCTGCATTGCTTCTTAAAAGTGTTCTGGTTCATTAGCATAAGTCAAAAGTAAATAATGGAATGATGGAGAATATCTATGAATAGATTTAAATGTTATGCTAGATATTCTCAAAGTGAGTTTAGCTATAGGTGGTTCTTTGTAGAGTTTCCAACAACAGTTTTAAGATTCTCGACCAGAATACAATTAAAGCCCCGTTCCAATTCATCACAATGTATGCTGTTCTTTTCAGTTTTGAAGGGATTGAAATAGTAATAGCTAGAATAATTATTTTTTATATCGATATTCATAGAATTGAGTTGAAAGTTACGACAAAAATATTATTTTATTTGAAACATGCAAATTAAATGATTATCTTTAATTGCATTTGTCACATCTTAGCAAAGTAAACATCCATATGGTATTTATGCTATTGTAAACAGTAAAGAGGACCTCTTACGTTTAAGGAATCTCACTTTTTTTTTCAAACCAAAATATTCCCTATTACTTACTTTAGAGGTATCATATCCATGGACAAATTCATGAATTAGTATTCTATTTCGTAGTATGAAATAGTCAAACTTTCTCAAACCCAACGATACACACACACACACACACACACACATTATATTATATTTCCTCTCGGAAACAGTTCAATTTAAAAATTTGATTCTTTTCTATCCGACAACAACCTTTTCCAAAAAAAAGTTTGAATCTTCTCATTTTACATATTTTTATATAAGTTGTGTATCTTATCAACGATTTCTTTCCATTAAACATTTCTAATGAGGATGTCGGCCTCATTTTTTAAATGCCGATTTTGTGCGTAGACGTGTGCATGTTTTCTAGATTAAATTTATACTCTCTTAGATAATACCTTATATGCATTGTCAATTCTCTTTCGGTGTCTCTGTTTTCTTATTATTTTTCTGCAAGAAATTATGGTTTTTAACGGATATCATATTCACGCCTTCGTATGTATGGCAACCAATGTCGATAAGGCAGAATTCTCCATTTTTAAGAAATACATTATTCAAATATGTATGAAGTCAAATTAATTGAATATTACAGTGAAAAGGTTCCTGTCAAATAAATAAGTTTTAAAATTATACATAACCAAAAATCGATAGACGTTAAAAATATATTTCTCTCTTGTCCAATACTCATTTAGGTTCAAGTAGAAAAGTTCACGAACAAAATCTACAAAATTTTAGTTGGAACTTTTTATTTTTGAAAACCTATTAATAATTATCATGCACATTTTGTTGTGTGTAAATTCCTTCAAAATTCTTATGACTCTCTCTCACTGGGAAAATGACACTAAAAGTGCTATAATTTTCGTACGACGCTTACTTTAATGAAAAAACTTTTGATTGATTACTTGAATGCTATCTCAGTGGAAAAACGATTACTTAAGTTCCTTGAGCATCATATTCCGGTAATTTGTTTTACATGACTTTTCAAATGAAATTTTGAATATGATATGACTTTTTTAAGAGAAATTAAGGACCAAAGTAGACAATGAAGGAAACGGCGTGGCGAATGAGACTATGAACGACTACGTGTCATCTCTTTCCTTGCTTCTTTCTCTCTCCGTGTGATTGCGAAGATCACAGCAAAGATGATGTCCAAACTCGCGAACACCTCAGTCAAGAACACAACAGGAAAATAAGTCTTTGGTCGCCAAGTTCTTTGAGGATCTCATATTGAACTACATGTATCAGTTCTATCACCATGGCCAACAACTTATGTACAGGAGAAAATTGAAGAAACAAGATCTTGATATGTGAAATCGCCAGAAAATGGAAGAAACTATTTCATTTCAAAAGATGAATTGGTGCTTCTCTCCGCTACTCTTGCTAGTGGAAAATGACGGACACCATTGACCACATTAGTCGAGGAGATCTTGTCCCAGAATACCGACGATGACTGCAATTTGCTTGACAACCACCTCAGCGATGCTTTGGAAGAGAGAAGTTGGAGGAAAGTTCACAGAAAAAATTGAGGAATCAACTTTAAATTATTCTAAGAAAAATCCATGACTTAGCCTATGTCATTTGTTTTATTTTTTTTGGGCCAAACTATAATTTTATTGAAATTGAAAGTACTTTAAACATCAAATCCCACAACAGGAGCGTCCAGACAAAAGAGATCCCAAAGGAGTTGGGGGGATGGGTGACCCAATTAGAAGGCAGACCATTTAATTGGTGGGTCTTGCAAGTCAATCCGCTGCTCTATTTGATTCCCTTGAGCAGTGGGCTATCAAAAGGTTCTTAGACTGGCCCATCACTTGACGGTCCTCCATGATAAGAGCGCTTACTTCCCACGGGTTATGATCTGAGCACTTTACCGAGATTACGAAGGCTAAATAGTCTCACTCAAGTACAACCACTTCGTGCACCTTGGATTCGAGGAGAGAGAGTGTAGCAACCGTTGTATTGCATTTAACTCTTGTGCTTTTTGGATGCAAATACACGGCTTACCTATAGAAGGAAGGGCCAAAGAAGCCATCAAATAAATTGTTGAGCATGTGGGTGTTGTTCGGAGGTTAGAATTGAAACAAAAGGTTTTGCCTCCATTGTAGCAGGAAGAGCCAGGGCAACTTTGGAGCTGTCAAATCCTCTAGTACCCGTGTCATTTGTTTCGCTCTACACATTTGTGAGCCGTTTCGTCTCCATTGCAAAAGAATTTGCTCCAATTCCTCTGTTGAAGAACGCAACAAAATTAGGGTTTGAAGGAGAAATGAATTTAGCTCCAATTTGCTCCAAATTGTTAATTTGGGTCAACAACGTTGTTTAGCACTAATATTGCTAACTTCACTTTGTCAACTAGCCACGCCAGATGGTTTACTTTAAAATTTTGCACCGTCGAATTCTCCAGCTATATAAATCGACGATGATACTAAAGTGATCGTATTTTTACAAAAGTAGTACTCAAGTGATTGTTTGAAAAGTTTCGGCACTAAAATAAATATCATACGAAAGTTATGATACTTGATTTAAATGTCAAGCTGAAATGAATCCAGCCACGCAAATATTGAACAATTGACAAAAATTCAAGGATCTCTTCATAACTTCACCCCTTGATTTGGCGAGCAACGTCTTCAGTTTTGCAGCCTTCTATGTTCATTCGTTCCTATCTTTCCCGGATTCAAATGCATTCAGCTTTTTAACACGCGTAACCAGGAGCTGTCAATATTTTTCGGTTCATCTTCTCATGTACTTCGAAACCTAATAACAGGGTTTAAACGTTTGCTTGCGAATACGGCCATGTTCTAGAGGTGTACATGACAAACGTATTCACACGAAAGTACTCATGCCGAAGACTCGAAGTAAATTATCCAGGTCGATGTGTCTCAACATCAAGTGTGTTATGTATTCTTCCACTATAAATGCATGCGAAAACAAGAGATTTTATGCAACCAGGGCCAGCAGTGACAGTATTGATAGTACAATAACATGGGTATTCCAACAAATTAAAATCGAATGAATCTGCCCACCAAAGAGATCAGATAGCAAAGAAAATTTATTGTGTCACCAATCTTCTCTTGCTGGATAAGTGTACACATTCTCTATAATGTCAGCTGATGTTTACATACAGATTCCGCATCAGACGGACAAAATTATAGGTCACATCCAGAACCCAAATGTTAGCAGCGATAACATAAGATGTAAGTGAGACAGGCTAGGTACAAGATGCTCGCTCTGTGAGATAAGATGAAAATATGTTCATTATCCATAAAATACACTAAGCATTCTACATTGACAATTTTCCAGTGGTGAGATCATTCTGAAGAGTAATTCAAAGAAGAAAAACCATTCACCAGTCCACCGGTAAGCAAGAGGCCCACATCCAAGTTTGCCGTCTTGCGAGAGCAATGTGCTTTGGACCGATTTCAACCACGTTCATCCGCACCAGCACAAACCCGCTGCCATGTTATGGAGCACGAGCACTTTTGTCCCAGACAGATAAAATAAATGCATATGACTACAAAAATTTAAGATCAACTCAATTCTGATATGGGATCTCCTTTCGTTTATGATATGAGACTCAAGGATGGGGCTGATACATGCTGATAAGCCTCACAGAAGATGGAACTTCCCCAGCATGCATTATTCTGTTCACCAGATGCCGGGGGTAGACTCTACAATAATGCCTTTTTTTTATTGGAATAAGACGTCGTCGTTAGTTGATGCTGGCAAACCTTTGAGTACATCTCTTAATGCGTAGTAATGGCTGTCACATTTGTGGTCTGAAATTAAATTGCTGGAGAGCACTATCCTCTGAAAATGATCCCCAGGATGCCGTCTCCATAGAGTGAAGTACTCAATATTACTATTTGAGTTACAGTCCATATTTCTCTTCAGGTAATACACAGTACCTGGCACGAATAACTCCTCCGGCATTATTTGTTCCTTCTCCACAACAGCATCACCCTTTGCTGTGGGTTTGGACATGGGGGCAACTTTCGGAACGATGGCTGATTCCTGTCGGACGGATGAATCTGCTTTCAAAGTCAAATTATGGTTAAATCCAAGAGAAATGAGAAAGCTATTTGTTGCTGGAAGGACACTTAGAAGGTCAAAATAATTCAATGATCAATAGTTTTATTTGTTAAACATGCATTTAACATTACAAATCCTTAAAGGAACAACTAATTGGCCTAGTGATGGTCTAACATGAGGTTGCATTTGATTCATATGGCATCCATCTTGTTTGGGGGGTTGCATAAAATTTGCCAGATAACGCCAACAGACAACTGAGTGAGCTTAAGTAGCAAATATATGGATATAGCTGGGGATGCAAGTCACAGAAGACCAAGCTCATGCCCTCTTGTGGATGATTTCACATGAAAGGATATGGAATTAAGAGCCAAGACAATGGTTTTGTCAAATCATTCAGCAATCACCAGAAGTGACAGAACCTATTGACTATCAAGCAAATAATATCCACACACATAATGTTGCATGAAGGGACTCAGTTAACGTTGGTAAGAGGAGCAAGCACATTAATAATTATGTGCCAATTGAAAATCTAGAAAAAGATTTAGAGAGATCAGGATAAAAGCTGGAAAAAAAGGAACCACATTCCCAGAAGAAAATTCTAGTCAATACTCTGTTGACAGAAATGACAGCTGGGAATACGCTTTGCCCACAACCTAGACACAGATCCTTTGATGGACGAGCAACAGAAGGCCATAACATATGTTCTCTGAAGAGAGTATTAAAAAAATCAAGTTGATATTCAATTGCAAGTTCTGACTCAATAACACAGACTCCCACTAGTGTAAGCCGTCTATTCAGCAAGAGATAAGTACAGGCACCTTTTGCTTAGACAACAATACACACACTCGGAAGGAAAATAGCAGCACTGGCCCAGTTAATCACACAACTTTCGCTAAAAATACAGTAACACAATATTGAAAAAGGCCTCACCCGAATATTCTTTGTTAGTACTGAATTGAGCATAATCAGCAAGTTTCCTTGCCACATCTTGAACCGAATAGACAACCTGTTTTGCGTTTGAAACCAGTTCAATGATACTTTTCCAGTCTGCCATTTCAATTATACTAGTCCTGCAGAAGAAATCAAGTTCAAAATTCAACAACATCAGAATATCACATAAATACTTCTGCGATGTTCTGTAGGTTTTGTTTGCAACCAAAAGAAAAACTTGAAATGGACATTCATATTCCTCATTGGGAGGAATGGTTATAATGTTTCCATTTGTTCTAGATACAGTTGCAAACATCTTCTCCGAAAAAATGAAAAAACAAGGGTCATACAAATTATAGCTAGTGGTTCCTATAAAGAGGAAAAGAGAATAACAGAAATAGAAAGTCAAATTGACTCACGAGTCTTAAACCTTAAGTATAGAAGGTGGTCGAGTACTAAACATTTCAATTGATTCAATCAAATCCAAAACCTATACCCAAAAGTGCAATCGAGTCCTACAAATTTCAATTGGTTCAATAGCGTCCTAAACCCTTTATCCAAAGAAGAAATGAAAACCTCAAACTTATATTCGAAAGTGCAATATTTTAAGGACATCACATATGCAATTTCGAAGAGCCACGTGGGCAATTTTAGTTAGATTTCATTGAAAGGACTTGAATACACTTTTTGAAAAAGATTTAGGACTTAACTGAATCAATTGAAAGATTTAGGATTCGATTGCATCGCTTATTCTCCCATAAATGGAAAGAGCATGTTCTTTCTGTAGTTATGCGTCCTTTGTAAGAACTTATACTGCAAAATTATTCCTTTAACCCATAACAACTGGAGACAATTTGAACAACAAATTCACTACTACAACTAAGCAGTTATTTTTCCAGAAAGCATGCACTTCAATGACTTGAAAAGAGGAAAAAAAAAAGAACAAGAAGGAGAAGGAGAAGGAGAACAGCAGAGCTGCCTCTTGGTGTTGAAATCAATACTAGATTGCAACAAAGCAAGAGAAGAACGTCATCATCTTGATCAAGGCTTTTAAAGCAATATACCATCCCATGACAACAGCTTCTAAATGTCTATCCTGACACAAGACAAGCACTTGATTGCAACTTATGTGGTTCTGAATGAAGCCAGAAACCTATCTGTGACATCCCAAGAAGCAAAGAGGAAACTCAGGGACATGACAAGGACAATCCCAAACATTTTGCCCATTCGCCCATTGGTCAATTGAATCTTTACCATTACATTTTGATCTAATGAGTCAAAACATTTTCAATTTTAGTCAATTAAGTCCACTGATCAACTTTTCATGCCTATAAACAGTGTGGCTTGTTGTAAGATGAGCCACGTGTGATTTTCCAACACCACAATTCCATCAATTGCAAGCGTAAGGCTTGATTGACCAAAATTGACACATCTTGGATTGACCAAATATAAATGTCAAGATTTAGCCGACCAAAGGGAAAAATGTTTAGGTATATAGTGGCACCTATCTAGAAAACTCACATAGGTCACTGCTAATAGTCAGTGCTCATTAACTACGTGGGCTGGTCTTTGCACTTTGGTGATTCTGCTGTTTATTGAAGATTTTGCGCCATCACATGCCCTAACAGATATTTGGATGCGGTTATCTGCTACTACAACTCTCCAATAACATTATACACTCTGGTCTATGGACACAAGGACTCAAACTAATAAACTGCAGAGTAATGCCAGAACTGCTATTATATCATAAGCAGAAGCGATACAACTTTGAAAATCACTTTGCGATGCCCGATGGAAAGAGGACATTAGATACAATCTTAAAAGAAGGTCAAGATGATTCCATTTTCCAGACAACACTATATTGCATCATTGCAGATCAAGATGATTCAGTACCAACTTACCAAATCCTGTCACATACCTGGTCATCATATCATAAAAATAACAAAAGAAGAAGAAGAGAATCCTCATTGTCAATCTCCAAATAAGCACCAACTGAACCACTCGCAGATAAGTTTGTCACAAACGTGACTTCTTAGGTGCCAGTTAATCAGATGGAACCAACCTTTTCCTTTGGTTGGTACGAGGGACACGAGAGTAGATTTGTGGTTAGTCTATTTCTTTGGAGAGTTTCCTTACTGTTAAGGATTTCATGGAGCTGTTCTATTGAAGTTAATGAACATTCAACATACAGAAATATTTTCTGAAAAGTGGAAGCTACTTGTTTCTTGCGTTAAATATGATAACAAAAACGTCATATTAGCTTCTGCAAGGCAGCTTCCACTCACCAGTCAGTCTGGAGAATCTCATTTCTCAGTCTTGTCAATGAAGCAACACTTAATCTTGGTATTATATCATCCTGTATATAATCTCAAGTAAGAACAGTAAGATGAGCTGCACAGACAATCACCATAATATGCAGTAAATCAACACTACTATCAACCAACTGCTGTGCTATCCAGATTAGAAGATAACACAAAAAAGAATGTATTTTTACCTGCATAACGACAGTTGTTACAAAGTCAGAGCAGTTTTCAGCTAGCTCTCTGGAAACACAAGGAGGTGTTGCATATCCAACAGCAGAAACAAGTTCTGGACTGAAGCCCAACTCCTTTTTTGATTTCTTGCGCAGCATTATTGCAAGTAAAGAAGCTATAGCACCACCAAGAGAATGACCAACTAGCCTTAACCTAAACCCCTGACAATAAACTTTGTTTAACAAACTTGTCATGGAACCTCTGACATGGAAAATTACTCTAAAAGATACATATTTTTTCTGTTACAAAAAAACTTAATATTACCTCATGCTTATTTAACCACTGCTTGATAGTTCCAATCTCATGAGCAAGAAACCAACGTGCAGCTTCAGCAGTACCAAAATGGGTTGAGTAGCCCTCAAATGTGACTTCTTCATGGCTTGAAGAGGCAACATCAGTGATCAGATCATACACGGAGTGTGTTCCGCGAATTCCAAATATTACAAGTTTCTTGCGATGATCGATTCCTATGTAGTAACCAGGCCTCAAGATGCTAGAGTTTTTCACAAATTTTAACACGTCGCTTTCTCGAAGCATGCTGTTTCTAGCCAGACCGGCAGCACTATCCTTATAACAACCTTTTGCCAATTCAGCGTGATACATGAGATCTTGGACCTGAAAAAGTGGATCCACAAAATGAAAGACAAAGTTCAGCGGACACAAAACTCATAACTCTTCATTTGTATTTTCAGTCAGAAGACAAACGAAACATGTATTTAATCAATATGCAGATAAGTCGGTTAATACTCACTATTGCATCAGAAGATATCAAAATGCCATTTATATGCTCTAAAGGATTTGCAGATTCTTGACGAAGATAAATAAGATACAAGCCCACAGTAAGATCACTTAGGCTCCAGTCTTGGACTCCTATTTTACTCCGTTGGATGCTTGCAATGATCTCCGAAACAGACCTAGCAGTTGGTGGCGACCCGCTTCCGCTTTGACCTCCATTTCCTGGAAATTTAGTCACAAAGTCAATGACTCAACATGGTAGATGCTGAATTGCATAGATACCGATATAGCCCTTCCCAGAAACCTCCTGCTCTCAAATGAAAAGGTGACACAGAACATGCATCTTAACACTCTATTCCATGACCCCTTTAATTACCCAAGAATGAAATGTAACAAAGAAGTTTCTCCTTTCCTGTTACGGGAAATAGACGAATTACACATCATCCAAAGCTTGCTATCGAGTCTCAAACATGGCATTAAACTCTAACAAATGAACCAGCAATCGTAATTGCAATAAGAGAAGGCCCCAGAACTGTCAAAACCTCCTCATTCTCACAAGGTTGACCCTGTTCCGTCCGTGGAGGAACCCGGATTGCAATCAAAATACCTGTTGGCAAAGCCCACCTGCACATCTGCAGCGCCGGTTCCAAAGCCTTCGTGAGCCAAGCTAGTTCAATCTTCCATTTACCATCACCCAAATCCTCATCATCAGAGCTATGCCTGCTCATCCCAGAACCATGTACCATCTTCCTCTGCCCTTCAGACCCCGGAGAAACCCGACCCCCATTTCTCTTCGTCTCACCGGCTTCGGGCTCCTCGGTCTTCGACACTTGCGACTGATGTCTACTAAGCACGGCAGACACTAACCTTGCACGGGGCTCCTGTCTCTTCAACACGTCATTAGCGAGACCTGCGTGATTAGGCAAGAACAACAAGAGCAGGAACCAATCCCCCATATGAGCATCATTCACAGATGAACAGAATTCGTAAACACCCAGCTCCAGCACTAAGCTGAAAACAATCAAAACCCGGCAAATCTAGACATTTTCAAATGAAAAAAAAAAAACCCAATTCATGATTCGAAGACTAAACTGCGGAATTTACGTCTAGAGAGAGAGAGAGAGAACTCACCCATGTTCTGCAGAAAACGCCTCATGGATTGACGGACCATTCTCGGTCGAAGAGAGAGAGAGGGGGACGGTTTTCTCCAATGGCTATGGCGGTTGTCGCCGCTACGGCTCGACGTCGGTGGAATCAGGATAATCTCGGGAATTCAACGAGAACGACGAGGGCATTTTCGACATTCCGTGGCGGAATCGAGAATTCTCGCTGTCGAGCCCGCTGCGTCGGACCAGTTCGAAACGACACCGTTAGACGGAGACCGCATCACGGAATTCACTCCTTGAAGCGACATCGTCGCGATCAGCCGCAGCCACAAGGTGAGCATTTTCCTCTGTAAATGATATAAATCATAACTGGATTTTAGCTTAATATCTAATATCATTCCTAAAATTTTTATTTATTCAATATAATCTCTAAATTATTGATAAATATTCAATATGGTCATTCTATTTTTATTTGATGACTTGGATTGTCATATGCTGAATTAGATTTATAAAAATATAAGTCAAGATTTATATCTTTTTATGCATTTACTTTAGAGACAGGAAAAAAAATTCCGTGTATTATTATATTCTAATTTAATATGAATATTTTATTTGAGTAGTCCACGTGCATACCTTTTTTGGAGCGGTCAAACTTAATGGATCGAAAGTCACTTCAACAAATTCCCTTACGTTGAATTAGTCAAACAGAAAGAACATTTTAATATAATTTAGAGATTAAATTAAATAATTCGAGAATTATAATAAAAAAATTAAAAGTACATAAACGATATTATAGGTTGGGGCAAAGTCTAGAGACTGCTTGTTTTATTTTGAGATAATAACATAAATGGTCTTTAAATTTTAGCATAATGTGCAAAGTGATCCATAAACTTTTAGTTTGTTCAATATGATCCTTAGACTTTTTGCACACATTCAACGCAGTCCATGAACTATATAAAAATATTCAATGTCTATTTTCCTTTCATTAATTTAAAATCGGGGACAACATTGAATATATTTATATAGTTTAGTGACTATATTGAATATGTACCAAAAGCTAAAGGACCACATTGAATTGAACAATAGGCTAAAAGTTCATGTACCATATTGAACAAATTAAAATATTATAGGCCATATAGCACATTAGGCAAAAGTTCATGGACCGTTCACGTCATTTTCCCCTTTTTTATTTCTCTAGCACATATTACACTCGTCAAAGCGACGTCGTCGTCGTCATGTTCAGCCATAAGCAGAGGTTTTTCCTCTACAAGTGATTAGGGTTTTCCGCGAGGACGGCGACACAGATCGCCACTCGCCAAAGCGACGCCGTCGTGTCCAGCCATAACCCGAGCTCCTTCCTCTATAAATAGGAGCCAAAAACTAGGGTTTCCTCGCCCGCCCGTGCGCATTCACAGATTCAGTAGCCAGCCGACGAAGCCGAAGGATCCCCCACATCCCCCTTCGCAAGCTTCGTCCATGGCTTCTCCCGAGCTCTTTCCTCTTGGTAGATTTCTCGTCAGATCTTTGCCGTTTCGATTCCTTTCGCGATCGATTTCGACGCCTTGCGTCGCTCGGATTCGGGTGGAGAATGAGGTGATGATGTTTGATGTTTCCCTATTGGTTTGACTCGCCGGGATGATGGCGTCCGACCTTTGTATTAGCTCTATCTGATCGTTCTCCACCTTCGTCTCTCCGTTCTCTCTCGTCTTCCCCCTTAAACCTCTTCCCGATTCCCTTTTTCTCGATTTCTGATTTGGGGAGTATCTGCGATTTAAGCGGCGGGAGATTTGATTATCTGGATGCTCTTTTCTCTGGAGTGCGCTTTCGTGGTGGCGGTGGATGCGGCGGCCGCCGGCGACGGCGGCCGGGGTCCTGCAAGTTTTCGAGTTACTTTTTGTTTGAGTAATTTGTTTGAAATGTTTACATTTTTTAATTTTGTTAAGGTTTTATCTCCCTTTTTTTTAAAACTAATTTGTTTGGATTTTTATATTTTTGGTGTGGATATCCAAGCCATATCCGGTGTATAAATTATTTCATCTCTTTTACGGAAAGTGAACGATTTTTAAAAATAATTAATTGTATAGTTTGAAATAATTCATCAATAAAAAATATTTGTGTTATCAATAATAATTTATTTTTTTTATCATTTTCGTATATATTTGTACACTATATATTTGTACACGATATAAATGATTATTTTTATGAAAAATATTTTTAAAATCATTCATTTTTTGCAAAATAAAAGTATCCACCTTAAAAAAAATCGTAAAACTGTCGAAAATAAAGCTAAGATTCAAATTCTTAAATGTTTCATTGCTATATTTATCATTGGATTAATCTATTAATTTTCTTTTTAATTAGACTCATTTGTGTTGAATGATTGCTTGACTAGAGATTAAAGTTTTTCAAGATTGATCATATTTCACAATTTGATATGACAAATATAAAACTACGGTAATTCTAGAATGAGAGAGAATATTTTATTAAATGAAATAAGTGCAAGAAAAAATAAATTGATGGCAGGCATGATTGATTAATCAATTAACGGTAACCTCCAAGGTTGGCTGGCCATCCTTGTTCATCCAAAGGTTGGCCATTCGTGTTCATCCATCAGCTGCATCTAAATGTATTTAGACAGGTTGTCATGATAGGAACGACACCTGTGTTGCGATATTGCAACTTATAAAAATTTACTAATCCCAGCACCGTAATGCTAGAAGATATTATCACATTTTGGCCTCATGCCACTTTCCATTCTCTATATTACAAATTACGATCTTTTTAATCTTTGGATACCAAATGCACCTCACATTGATTGACATATTGCATTTATGAAAATCGCCATTTCTTCTTCTTGAGTTACTCTATTATGGTTCTATATTTTCTTCCAAACCCAAAAAAACCCTCCCATTAAGAAATCATAACCCTAACCACCCAATCTAACTTTAGCCGCCACTTCAACTGTCGCAATCCCAGCCATTGTATCGCTCATCAGAGCTCAAGTTCGTCGGCTACACTTTGAACCGCCTTCTTTCGCCTCTTATCGTCTCCACTCTTCATGGTGGCCCAGATTTGGAGGCATCTATCTAGATTTGGAAGTCGCCTCCACCAAGCGAAGCGAGGCGACAAGAGCGGCACAGGGCGCTAAACAAGGAGATGGAGGCTAGAGGGGTTGCACAGTATCCAAAAGGAAATAAAAATTATGGGTTCTTCGATTGAAAAAAAATTGTTTATTGAGAAATTATTTTTTGACTTTCCATATTTAAACGACGGAAAAGTAATCAATTTGGGGAAAATGTTTTCATGAACTAAAAACAACAAATTTAGATTGGAAGAAAACTTCCTTTTAGAAAAAAAAAATTCACTATATCTAACCACCAAACAAAAAAAATTCACTATTTTCCTTGAAAATATTTTCTTTTATCATGAAATTTTCAATGAAACAAATGTATTATCTTTTTTTACCTATTAACTTTGACCAGACATAATTTTTCCATCTGACGTCCATTGACTCAGTTTTTGCACCTACAAAAAGCCTATGATTCGATTTTTCAATTAATCAAATTGGACACACTAAAGCTTTTTTTTTTCTCCCTCTCTCTGTGTGTAAAAAGAAGCCAAAACTGCTATGAAAAAATGATCAAAATGAAGCACAAATTCTTATAGGAGATTTTCACCTAGAAGAACCCGCGATATGAAGGTGCATGACCTTTCCCTAATCCTCTGGGGCAGAATGATGGCAGAGGAGGAGAAGCGCCCGCCTCATTTCGTGCTGCTTCATCAAACCAGCTGCAAAGCAACTGGAGCAACGTGTCTTGTCTATTGAAGCTTGATGAATTAGATCTAGATGGATAACCCGTTAATTAAAATCAAAATGGGTCAATGACCCCGTGATCAAAGAGGAATTGAAGCAAGAATGGCGCAACCTGTGGTTGAAGAAAAAAGAGGCCGACCTCTTCATGGAGTCTTATCATCGGGCCACACCAACAAAGAAATAGAAACAGGTGACAAGTAATGGTTAAATTTGGTACAATTTGGTTTTGATACGTTCAGAGTTCTTATTTGGTTGATAATTTTTCATTAGTCATGATGCAATCCAAGAAGAATGTGCCCATCTCCACCCATCACTAAGAGGGTGAGGAAGGCTGAGGATGGGTCAAGCCATGGGTTTCCAAGAGGAAGTCTAAACGTGTATAGAATGAGGAACTATCACCACTTGTACAATCATTAGATATCATCTTTAGGCTCGTTTGGTTCGGCTTTAGAAGACGCCTTTGGAAAAATACAAACGCCTTTGAACTAAAAAGGTTTTTTAAAATGCAAATAGTATTTAGTAATGTGTACTTTAAAATCACATTTGAAAATAACTTTGACCTAAATACCGTTTGATAAAAATTATATTTTGTAACAGACTTTTGTTGATATTTAAAAAAAAAAAAAAGCAATCTTGATGGAGCTCACCCACCGATCACTACCGCTGGCCAAATCTGGTCATCGGCCACCGCCGCCTGACCTTAGGCAAGGTGGCCTAAGGTCGTGCAACCTCAAGTGAGGTGGCCTAAGGCCGCCCGACCTCAAGCGTCACCTGGGTCGCACAACCCAAGCAACACCTAAGGTTCGGCAACCCCAAGCAGCGGTCATCGAGGTTGTGCTACCCCTTAGGCGGCAGTCGCCGGCCATCAACCGCTAGACCCAAAGCTTAAAGAAGATGAACAGTAGTTGCTCGATGAACAGTGAAGTTGCATCCCGAAAATGCAACTTCCCTAAGGCTCCTCCATTCAGCCAAAGGCCCTTTGGAGAGCTTTGGAGATGCAATTGCATCTCATCAAAGCTTACCAAATAATTTTGCATTTGCTCAAGGGACTTTAAAGCTCCAAAGCAGCATTCAAATGCTGAATCAAACAGAGCCTCAGTACCATCTCTTTTACCTAACAATATGAAATTCATTTTGAAGAATTATATTTATGTGATTTTTACACATTTAATAAATTTTGACTGGGCATAATTTTTCTATCTGATGTCTTATTAACTTGATTTTTATACCTACGGAAAGCTCGTGATCCGATGTTTTCAATTAATTAATTTATTATCATTTTCATTAGCAATAAAAAAAAATTTCGTTCATTTATTTTTTACACGATATAAGTAATCATTTTTTAAAAAATATTTTTAAAATTATTAACTTTTCACGAAATGAAAGTATTCTCATTATGAAAATGTTTCAACCGTAAAAAAGTGGTAGAATTGTCAGAAATAAAGCTAGTTAAGCGCAAATTCTTTGGTATTCAAATTCTTAAATGTTTCATTGCCATGTTTATCATTGGATTTTTTTTATTAACTTTCTTTCTAATTAGACTGATTTGTGTTGAATGATTACTTGACTAGAGATTAAGTTTTTCAAGATTTGATCATATTACAAATACAAAACTACGGAAATTTAAGAATGTGAGAGAATATTCTATTAAATGAAAGAAATGCAAGAAAAAACAAACCTAGAAATGAACGCAACTATAGAAAATCAAATTTGATGGTAGGTATGGTTGATTAATCAATTAACGGTAAGATTGGCCATTTGTGTTCATTTATTATAACGTTGTGACAACCTCCGTCAAAGCAGCCGCAGAGCGACTGGAGCAGCGTGTCTTGTCTATCGAAGCTTGATGAATTAGATCTAGATGAAGAGTCCATTAATTAAAATCGAAATGGGTCATCATGATCAAAGAGGAATTGAAGCAAGAATGGTGCAATCTGCGGTTGAGGAACTGAACTTGAAGAAAAAAGAGGCTGCCCTCTACATGGAGTCTTATCATCGGGCCACGACAACAAAGAAATAGAAATAGGTGACAAATGATGGTTAAATTTGGTAGGATTTGGTTTTAATACTATCAGATTTTTTATTTGGTTGGAAATTTTTCATTAGTCATGATGCTATTCCTGCTGAAGAAGAATGTGGCCACATCTCCACCCTATGCTAAGAGGGCAAGGAAGGCTGGGGATGGGTCAGGCCGTCAGTTTTCAAGGGGAAGTCTAAACGTCTATGGTATGAGAATAAGGAACTATCGACCACTTGGACAATCATTAAATATCATCTTTTGAATTATCTCTTTTACCTAACAAAATGAAATTTTTTTTGAAGAATTATATTGATGTGATTTTTACACAAAGTTGGACAATTTTGACTTGGCATAATTTTTCCGTTTGATCTCCCATTGACTCGATTTTTGTACCTACGGAAAGCTCATGACCCGATATTTTCAATTAATCAAATTGGACACACTAACGCTTCCATATAAGGGTACTTGTTGTTTTTGTCTTCATAATATCGCCCCCTCTTTCTGTGTATAAAAGCTAGCCC
Organism: Syzygium syzygioides; assembly: GCA_031216285.1. Classification (NCBI taxonomy): domain Eukaryota; kingdom Viridiplantae; phylum Streptophyta; class Magnoliopsida; order Myrtales; family Myrtaceae; genus Syzygium; species Syzygium syzygioides. The sequence continues at coordinate 17,094,022 of CM062243.1, read as the reverse complement.
CAAATCCTCTCATCTCTCCCTCACTCTCCCTCATCATATCTCATGATCGCAAGCCCTCTTCCTTCGAAAAAAGATCCGACCATATCTCAACCCACTGCTAAGAGGGCGAGGAAGGGCGACGATGGGATTGGGGCCGCCAGCTCGTAGTACTAGAGGGGAGTGGAGGAAGTGGTCCATGGAGGGCAAAATCTCACTCCTCTGAAGTATGATTAGGTTTCGAGATCAGAAGAAGACGAATTCCTTGGCCAACTTCCCGCCTTTCATGCTTTACGAAGGGATGAGGCTCAATTATCCATTCAATCCAAGGTAATTGTGCAAGACAAGATGAGAATGTTGAAAAAAGATTTCCCAAATAATAATGAAAAGAGGTTTTAGTGAGACGCCCCAATATCAGATTCTTGTCAATTTTTGCTGGGTTCTCTAAGGCGCGAAGGGGAACTGTTCACTTTTACAATCATTATATTATCATCTTTCAATTGGAAATTTTTTTGGAAAATTATAATCATGTAATTTTTACGCAAATTTGACAAACTTTGATTGGGCATAATTTTTTCGTCAGATGTCCGATTGACTCGATTTTTGCATCGACAAAAAGACTGTGATTTGATGTTTTCAATTAATTAAATAGAACAAACTAACGCTTCCATATCAGAGCATTCACTTTTTCTTTTTTATATAATAATTAAGGGACTAAGTTAAACATATACAAAAATCTAGGGACCACATTGAATAAATTCAAAGTTTAGAACCACATTGTACAATGGGCCAAAATTCATGAGCTCAATTTTCCTAATTATTTCAACCTTACTAGGATATGGACATGATTCGGATTTATGTATCTGATAATTTGCTTGAAACTTGAACTCGATAAATCATTTGCCAAATTGCCTTTACTCTAATAAAAACTTAGGGTTTCTTTTATAATTTTTCAAGTCCATGACAATATTAATTATAACCTAATTTTGTTCAGCAACAAGCACTATTTCAAGCATGATTTCTCATTTTGGGATTGCTAGATTCTAGATTCTTATCATAATTGATCTTAAATATTTTGCAATCTAATGTTGAGATTTTCTAGTTAAAGATTTGCAATGCCCAAATTTTGGATAAATGGTTATGTTTGTAAATTTAAAGTGGCTTGTTATCTGTCCAAAAATTTATTCACTTAAAAAGTACTATGGCAAGTTGGAAATACCCCATGCATAAGATGTTATTTTAATAAGATGAATTTGGGAAACCCATAATGGGTTGGAGACAGGTTTCGCATAATGATAGTCGTCTCAAATTTGTCCCACTTCATCCCTACCATCAATGCTTGCTTATCTCTGTTGGGAGATAGAGTTAATTGAGAGATCTTTAAGTTATTGTGGCATTAGCCTCCTGAATTCAAAAAAAAAAATTTGAAACTGATCACACACCACTAAAATCTAAATTTGGTTCTATTTTTTTAATGAAGGGAATCCATTCACTTCAAACTGTGGCCTGTGCTTGGAAATGTTGAAAAGGTGTGGAAGACAGGCTATTGAGCTTCACAATATGTAGCCCAAAATGGCTCAGACCGCCCAATTCTTTTTTAATTTTTCATAATTTAATTTTTTATGTTTGTAGTACTCCATTAATATTTTTAATCCTAGACCAAAAAAATGGAAATTTACAATTGAACATATTATACTATTGAAATAACGATAATTATATCTACAAATTTGGGAAAGAAAAGAAACTTTACTAGTGAACAAACTATTTGCAATTCTTTGTCCTAAAAGTTTACTACATTTCAAGGCCCAAATAGCCTGAAATAAAAATTAACGGGCTAGAAATTCCATTTCATATTGAGGCTTTTTTTTCTTTTTTGGGCTCGGAAATTCCAAACCTGAAAGTTTGGGCCGGACCAAAACTTGGCTTGAAACCCGGCCCGGCCCACCATTACAAGTAGGGGTGGCATTCCATTTGGACCGTGGAATTGCCACTAATTTGGTAAATTTTGCCACTGGCCTTCTTTTATTTAATATTTTCGTTTTTCATTTTTCTATCAATGGAGGATAATGCCTTTTTACTCATTTACACTTTCTTTACCTTCATTTTCACACTCTTTTTCAAACAAGAAAAAGGCATTCATCTCATTTTTCTTCATTTTCGTTTTCCAAGCCTTTCCAAATAACTTTTATCTTCTTCAGCAATGTTTTCATTCTCTTCATTTTCCTCTCCTCCCAAAAATTTTACAAATATAGTGTTAGTAGATTTTATTTAGGCGGGGCTTCCACAAACGGAATTACTAACTTTCTGGACGATGTAAGCAAAGAAAGATAGAGCTCTTTGACCAAAAACAAACCGAAAAAAAAAAAAAGCAAAGAGAGATCTCCACTTCTAGTGGTCAACCCAGGGGGACGTGGGAGTAGGTGTCCTCACTTGGTGACCATGTACAGTTTCTGCCCAGTGAGTTGTAGAATTCACGTTATGTGTTTTGAAAACACCCCAAAAAGGTGCGCTCTCTCTCTCTCTCTCTAATCGAACTTGCAATTGCACAATGAGCTCCAGCTAGGCACCCATGTATTGGCCACTGCTTTGAGCTAGCCGTAATGGCCGACCTTATTATCGGCCGCACCACCAGTCCTTCAATTGATGAATGCCTTTTGCCATCCCCCTCGCTCATTCCCCTCTCTAGGCACATTTCTCTATCTCTCTCTTCGGAATCAACGACAAGCTCAACATTAGATTTGGTCAATCATCGTTGCGGCTTTGAGCCTGATACCTTTATTATTTTGGGTCAAGATGAGCATGGTGACGTTAGTTGAAAGTGTGGTGGGGAGAGAAAAATGATGTGATAGAGGACAAGGTATTTCATGTGATAGTCTTACCACATGATAGTGACACATGCTATGACCTAGGTAGCACGGACACGTTATTTGTGCTTCCGAATCGGTGTCCAACACATGTCACGTGTCCAACATGCTCGGACACGCAGTCAACGCGTGTCGGAGATCCAACACACGGTCAACACGCCAGACATGCCAGCGACATGCAAGTCCGGAGCAAAAGGGAGATAGAAGAAAGAAAAGCCCCCTCTCGTCAAATCTCTCGCTCGCCAAATCGAGGTTCGGATGATGCGAACCCACCACGAATCCTCTCGGAGAAATGGGGAACGGGGAGGTGGGGATCTGGGAATCGATCAGGATGGGGGGAGAGAATTTGCCTGGGGGAGGAAGGATCTGGAAATCTAGGTCGAACAATAAGGTCGGGAAGGATTTTGAGAACACACCAACGACCCCCAATCCTCTCGAGCCGAGCATCATGGATGAGTGAGCTGAGTGAATCGGAGTTTTCGCGGCGAGAACTGCCAGAGATCTTATCGGAGAAGAGGGAGGGAGAGAGAGAGAGAGAAGGAAAGCGCGAGAGATTGATACATAGATGAGAGATAGATTCAAAAGACGAGAAAATCTAGGGAAAGAAAAGGAAAGTGGGCTGGCTGCTTTTTATTTTTTATTTTTTATCTTGTACTTTCCTTTTATCAAATTTAATTATTTACTTTTACTTTCTTAACTAATATATTTATTTCTATATAATTATTTTTTGAAAACTTATGTGTATAATTTTTTAGGGTAAGTTCACTCTAGGCTTTTTATTATTATTTATTTACTTATTTGAATCAAATTTAAAAATAATAATTTATCATATATATAAAATATATATGGGCTAATACCATGAAAAACCCTAGGTACACTTGTGATAATTTTACCCCAAACTATTTTTTTGACCATAAAAAACCCCAAACTGATACACTTGTGACAATTTTACTCTGAACTATTTTTTTTATCACAAAAAACTCCAAACTGGTACACTTATGACAATTTTACCCCGAACTATTTTTTTGACCACCAAAAATCCCAAACTGGTATACATGTGATAATTTTACCTCGAACTAATTTTTTAATATTATTATTTTCATTTTTCGAATTTTTTTATTAATTTTTTTATTTTTTCTTTACTTTTTTTTTCTTTTCTCTTTAACCTCCGGCTGGCGAGGTCGGCCCCGCCGGTCGCTGGCGAGGCTCGGCCTCGCCGGCGTTGGGCGAGGTCGGCCTCGCCCTGCAATGGCGAGGTCGAGCCTCACCCAGGCGAGGCCGACCTTGCCCAATGCCGGCGAGGTCGTGCCTTGCCAACGACCGGCGGGGCCGGCCGTCGCCAGATCTGGCGAGGGTCGACCTCGCCATTGCAGGGCGAGGCCGACCTCGCCCAACGCCGGCGAGGTCGAGCCTCGCTAGCGACCGGCGGGGCCGACCTCACCGGCTGGAGATTAAAGAGAAAAGAAAAAAAGTAAAGAAAAAAATAAAAAAATTAATAAAAAAATTCGAAAAATAAAAAAAATAATATTAAAAAATTAGTTTGGGGTAAAATTGTCACATGTATACCAGTTTGGAGGTTTTTGGTGGTCAAAAAAATAGTTCGGGGTAAAATTGTCACAAGTGTACCAGTTTGGGATTTTTGATGATCAAAAAAATAGTTCAGGGTAAAATTGTCACAAGTGTACCAGTTTGGGGTTTTTTATGGTAAAAAAAATAGTTCGGGGTAAAATTATCACAAGTGTACCAGTTTAGGGTTTTTCGTGGTATTAACCCAATATATATTTAATATACGTGTCTCAATGTGTCAGAATTCTCTATTTTTGAGAAATGACGTGTCGCGTGTTCGTACTACTTAGGGTATGACAAGCCAATAAAAAGTGGGTATTTTCAACATTTAGATGCCAATTAAGCTAACATACATATTGCACAGACAATGCACATTGACTTATTACACCATGTCAATCGAATGATTGGTACACAAATTACATTTCCGTAGTGTAGAGAGAGAGATGCAAACAAAGGTTGGGGCTAACTTGTAGAGCACGTTCATGGTGTCGGTCGAGAAAGTAGTGGCATTTGTTGAGGACAAGGATGGTGACATTAATTGGAAGTGTGGTGGGAAGAAAGAAAGAAAAATAAATGATGTGATAGAGGAGAAGGTATTTCATGTGACTATCTTGCCACGTGATAGAGACATGTGATGTAATAAGTCAATAGAAAGTGAGTATTTTCAACATTTAAGCACCACTTAAGATAATAGGCATATTGCACAAGTAAAGTGGACTAACTTATTACACCACATCAATCGAATGACCGGCACACATGATACATTTCTGTAGTGAAGGGGTAGTTTGATCTTTTTAGTTAAGGATTTTTGTCTAAAGATGAACAGGATACAAATCTCAAAAACAGAGAAGTGTAATCGACATTGTTATATTTCGTAGGTTCGCCCATGATGTGTATGTCCAAGGGACACCATTTGCTCGAATAAAAAGTGTGTCTGAGAGATACCTTTTAAAGAGGTGCGATGGGAGTTTCTTAAGGGAAGTTAAGGTAACTTCCTCAGGATGAACATTGAATAAGAGATAAGTAGATTATGAAGAAAAGAACTCTCGAACTCTCTCTCTCCTCTCTTCATCAAATCTCGACGCATAAGGATTTCGTATCTACTCTGATAAGACAATTGGCATTAACGCTATGAAACGAGAATACTTTCCTTGTGATTGTATTCAGGCCAACGTGAAGAAGATTCGTTCATCGTTTGCTGGTGATTTAACGTACGATCCTGGAAATTTTGTTCGTAGTGCATCGAACAGGTTAGTCGATTCTCTCGATACTCGCTTCCAACATTAGTATCAGAGTCAGGTTGATGATCTCTATCTTGTTTTTCCATCGAATTCTTTCACTTGTTGTTTGATATGGGGATCGAGAGAATTCATATCGTCTAGATTTTCATTGCTTGGAAATTGCAACATGAATTGTCGAAAACGAAATCGAACATGATGAACAGGTTTGGAGGATGAACGCTGTTCTGTTTGACCTTGTATCGAATATTTATTTTCAGTAAAAATGAGATATTATTATATAGAGTTGAAGAACTCATCGAGATGAGCAGAATGGCGGGTCGAATGTCGCCGGAAGACGCTGGATGCACCCACACACATGGCCAGAAGCTGCGGCGTGTGGGAGCCACGTGCTCAAAGCGCTGGCGCTGCTAGCATGTGATTGGCACGCGCGCGTTGGCCAAGCGCGGTAACGACACGCTAACGTCATTGATGACATCATCTTGTCAGCGACAACCCTCCGACAATCGGCCGACCGGCGAACCGACCTGGCCGGCGACCCAACCTGCCCAACAACCTGACTTAGTTACCGACCCAACCTGTTGATCGGTCAACGGTCGAACCGATTGGATTGATCAACGGTCGAACCGGTTGGACCGATCGGACCGGCTCAAAAGCCCGAATTGGGTAGGTGCATGCGCCGCGCGCGCCGCGCACTTAGGCGGCACGTGTGGGGGTGTGGGAGCTCCGATCGGAGCATGGTTGGTACGGTTGTGTTCGTATTCAAATTCTCTACATTGTGGTGTAGTTATTTTATATGTTTGAGGCTTTTAAATGTATAAAAATGCATACAAAATCCTAAATAGGCGTATTTTGGGGGTATATTTGCATTATTTTTTTTTGGTAAGATGCATTGTTTTTTTTTTGGGTAAGGTTTGGTAAGATGCATTGTTTATTCCTTCTAACTTGTATTTCACTAAGGTTTTGGAAATACAGTAACTAGCCTACGTGAAAATGACCACATATATGTTGTATAGAGCTTGGTTCGGTGATAGCATGTATATGGTTTGACGTGCTTGCAATTTCCTAATTTTGAGCATACTAAAACAATGGCTGGAGATCTTTATGTCTCGAATTTCGCATATGATTATATTTGATATAATGAATTATTTGTAAGTTTGTGATCATTACGTGAGGTCATGTGATCATCTTTTCTAGTGGGAGGGAGTTCGTAGGTTGATAGAATTCAAAGGAGTTTTCACCTAGAACTTAAAAATTTATGAAAATTAAACAAGTTAATGATGGTAGAACAATTATACGTCGCAGCTAATTGGGAACATAGTGAACTTTTGTTTTGATATCTTTTGTTGTATTATCATTAATTTAGTTTGTCTTTGCTACAAATTAAAATATGTGTTTATGTAAATAATGTACTAGTATTGATTCTGTGTTTATTATATCAATGTGTAACAGAAATTAATTATGGCTTCCGCATCCAAGACCATTGTGGCTGATCTCAACAAGGGTGAGAAGCTGAACGGTAACAATTATGATATTTGGCACCGAAAAGTTTAGTATATCCTTGAGGAGTAAGAGGTTTTGGAAACCCTCAACCACACCATGGATAAACCTAAGTATGAAACTTCTGCTCAACACAGAAGAGATAACGAAACTTATTAAGCTTGGAAAAAGAAAAATAGCATTGCTTGCATCACGTTACTGAGTTGTATGCAAAATGATCTCATGTGTGAGTTTGAAAGTTATGACAAAGCTCAAGCAATGTGGATTGCCTTGAAAGATAAGTTAAGGAGTACGTTTGCCACTAAGTTGAGGAGGCTCACCATCAGATTTGACACATACTGGAAGTGCTCAAATCTAACGATGAGGCAGCATCTTTGGAAGATGTCAAATATGATACATGAGCTGAAGTCGGCAGGTCATACCTTAATTGATGAATAGCAAATTTAGGCTATTATAAGGTCTCTTCCTAATAGTTAGGAACATATGAAAATCAATATAACGCACAATGAGAATATTGTCACTTTTGACGATATTGCGCGTCATTTAGAATTAGAAGATGAGCGCCTAGAAGCTGCAAAATTCTCTACCCATGCTTATGTTGTTAAATCAGGTTCGGCCAATGTAACGCCCCCTACCTCGGGGCCATTAACGTGATGTCCCGTTCATTATTATCTTTCATAATACACACGCGAAAACATACTCGGGATGATCACAATCAATACATAGCGGAAATAGGACAAGCAGCACCATGAGCAAACCTTATATTTATAATTCATGCAAACATGTTTTACAAGCCTTTCGGGCCATGGCAAACAACACCTATTTCATTGCCGACTATAATTAGCAAATTTTGATTTGGGTTGTCCTATACCCACTACGGCTTCTCGTTCTCGTTTTTTCACCTTTACCCCGGTCCTATCCGCCTGGCCATCTCACATCCCACCCGTGGCTCTATCCCAGAGCCGGCCCGCCTACACCGCCAAAGCACCGTTGAAACTACACTTAGATGAGGCACCAAGTCCGTTAGGCCCTCATCAAACATCACAAGTATCGTGATTTGACGGTAGGCGCGGTCTTTCTGACATTTACCACGGTGAGCATTTCAGCTCTTGGCTTCACGGGATTGCCAACGCGGGCTGGGGGAGATGCCATTGCTCCGGACCTGAAAAAGGGGAAAACAACGGGGGATGAGTCGGGGAGACTCAGTAAGTAAAATTTTACTACAGGCGAGGACATATCAATCGTCATTACACGAAACATTTCTTACCGCACCGACCTCCGTGGCCGATCGAACAACGACGGACATAACAAGCATAAAACAAGGACTCCAGGCATGACTAAGTCATGGTTTACCTCATGTGTCGCGCCTCGGTTTCTAATTCGTGTTAGATAACATGCAAAAACACGAAACAAAGCAAACTTGTTATGGCAAACACAACATCGGAACACCAAAAATCGAGAGCGGGGAAAACTCGTGATACAACGTATTTCAACATCATTTCCCGGTAGTAAAATCTCACTTACACTTAATAAAACAAGAACTTAAAGAGTAGAGAACGGCGGAAAAGCGACGGTCTTGGTTTCAAACAACTCTCAATAATGGCTTTTCTTTCTCTCTCTCTCGGGTTTTCTTTCTCTCTTGATTTTTCTTTTTCCCTCTCTAAATCTCGGCACTCTCTCCCTCTCTCTCTCTCTCTCTCTAATTTCGGCACTCTCTCTCTCCCTCTCTCTCTTGGTTATTTCTTGTAAATGTGCCAAAACTTCTCAAAAGGGTTTCTATTTATAGAGGAGTAAAGTGAGCTTCGATGATGCATGTGCATATGTTATAAGGGGTATGAGGTATGCACACGTGTCATCAGAACGATGAGGTAAGCGCATACCTCATCCCTTAATTAATGATTCAAGTCCAAAAGTCAAGATAATTATGAAAATGGCCATAAAGTCTCTCTTTTCTCTCTCCTATCTAGCTGGCCGTGGACCCTCTCCTCATCCCCTTGCTAGCCGTGAGCCTCTCCCCCTCTCCTTTGGTCAATAATTGAAGAGGCAAGGTCATAAAAGTCATAAAAGCTCCATAAATGGCCATAATGGCTTGTGAAAAAAGAAGGCCCATGCAATTAATGAAGGAAATGATGATAAAGATAAGGTTTGACTAGGTCAAACCTTCTAGGACTCTCTCTAATTGGCTGAATTCGATCCCAATTTGTTCGGACCAAACGGATCTCGCGAAAATACTCACATAACGTCCAAAACAAACCCCACACTATAATAAATCTCAAACTTTTCTTGAGGGTTCTCCATAACAAAATACGTCTAAAAATCTCATTCAACCCGAGATTCAGCACGGGAATGTCCTTAAATATCACCAAAAGACAACAAGTCGAAATTCCAACGTTTTTCATATAATAATTGATAAATCTTTGAAATATGAGAAAACCGGACAGTTTTGCACTGTTTACGAAATCGGACTTGAAAATATAGTAAATGAACTCCAAAAATTCTCAAATTCGTATATGTCATAAACAAGACCTCAACAAACATTTCTCATGAAAAACACAAATTCGGAATCTTTCTGTAAACACCATTTTCAGTCACTTAAAAATAAACTAAAAACAGTTCGCTGGAACAGAATATTTACTTCTCAAAGTAAACTCTTTTCAGAATCCAAATCATCTCAGAAAATTCCCAAATTTGTACACGTTATAGAAAAGGACGTTCTCAACAACTTTTGTGAAGGAAACGTTTCCCAAATCGACCCAGAAAAGCTCGTAGAAAATAAAGACGGTGTAAACATCATTGAAGTACCCATTCTGGGTAGTTTCACACGGTCCGAAAATCAGACCATCGTACCACTCATATCAACTCCAAAAATTTTGAAATTAAATCATGTAAAATTTCAAGATATTTGGAACAACTTTCCAGAAGAAAGTGTTTGGAATTTCTTAGGCAAAAGTACACTACAAGTGCCATAACTTGTGTACGGCGCTCACTTTGGTGCCATAACTTTTTTTTGGATCACTTTAGTGCTAAAATATTTTAAAAACGATCACTTAAGTGCTAAATTTTTTAAAAAACAATCACTTAAGTGCCAACTTCGGTACAGTACACAATTTTTCGTCGGAAATCTGACGTGGCATTTTTTTATTAATTTCTGAAGCTGATGTGGCTCACCGGAGTCTCGCCGGAGATTGGCACTTAAGTGATCGTTTTTCAAAAATTTTAGCACTTAAATGATCGTTTTTAAAAACTTTTAGCACTTAAGTGATCGTTTTTCAAAAATTTTAGCACTGAAGTGATCTAAAAAAAAGTTATGACACTTAAGTGATCGTTTTTCCTCCGAGTTGGCACCAAAGTGATCCGAAAAAAAGTTATGGCACCAAAGTGAGCGCCGTACACAAGTTATAGCACTTGTAGTGTACTTTATCCGAATTTCATATCACAAAAGTCTTCCCAAAAATAACAAAACGAAGGGGTACCAAGGATCCGAAATACGGTTTTCCAAAACAAGAGTAGAAATTTTTGTTCCGATTGGAAAATCATCAAACTTAAACCATAGACATTTCCCAGGGACTGAAATTGAGGATGTGACAGCCAAAGCTTTGGGCTTTAAGTGCAAGAGGAACCATAAATTCAACAATAAAGGGAAAAAGACTGATTAGGCACCCAAGAGAGCAAAGACCTTCCGACGCAAAAAGCATGGTGAGAAGAAGGACAAGGCCAAGATAAAGTGCTACAATTGTGGTAAACTGAGTCACTTCGCTCGTGAATGCACTACGCCGAAAAAGTTACCATGTTACTCTATTACTTTAAGTAATACTTTTGTTTCTAACACTGTAATGCTTGCTGAATCACATCCAAAGTGGACCGTAGACTCAGGAGCAACAGACCACGTAATCAGAGACCGATAAGCATTTATGGAGTATCGTATGATATAGCGTGAAAGAAGATGGATATATGTTGGAAATAACTCAGGAGTTGAAGTGAAGGGTATCGGCACATGTAAATTAACCTTTCATGGTGGTCGAAACCTATTCATACATAATGTCCTCTATGATCCAGATATTTGGCGAAACTTGATCACTGTAGTTGTTCTTCTTGGCTTATGTCATGCCCCGAACCTTAACGAGTTCGTGACATCCCACGGCAGTCGTATCGAACGTGACGTCTCAGGACTTGTCGCCGACCTCACAATACACTAGAGTTAATGCACCAGCGGAAGCACTTAAAACACCTATACAAAATTTAAAGAGAGGGGTACCAAGAGATCAATATAAACATAATCCACAACTTATATTATCCATTGATTACAAGCATATCAATTAATCGGGTTAGCAACCATCAAAAGACAACTTCCCAAAAAAATGCTTCCAACCCCTACTCCGCTTTAACTAAACCCTACGAGACCTAAGGGGAGTCCAACTAAGGTCAGAACCTTTAAAGTCAAGGTCCATCTCTTCAGCATCTGCCCATTCCTTTGATGGCTCATAATCTGTCTCTATCTCAATCGGTTCATCCTCAGACTCTAATTCTGCCGAGATTTCTATCGGGGGTTCCTTCTCGAGCTTCTAATCTGGCTCTATCTCTTCGAGATCTTTCTCCGGGTCTTCTTCGGGGTCTTCTTCTGACTCCAGCTCCATGGGCTCTTCCTCCAGGTCCGACTCTATCGATGCTTCCTCTTGATGATGCTCCTCGGGTATTGGTTCGAAGGCTACCTCCATCTGATCTAACTCCAAGGGTGCAAATTGGTACCCAGACTCCGCAAGACTAATGCCTCTACTGGTCAACTCGCCGTCAGGGGGAAGGTATAGCCAATGAGTTTCAATCACCTACTCTTTTGAATGGGACATCGAAATCTCGCACTTGCTCGAACTCGTCTAGCCCGTCTCGGAAGCACCATGCTACGTAGGTATGGGGTTGTCACAACTGTTCACCCACATCTACCCAAACTATACTGGTATGCTTAATTCAAATAATGTTTTCATCTATAGGTTACTCTAAAACTGTATGATCCATGTGCATTGGGATCCCAAACATTGTGGAGGGGGGATATTCATTATCCTGGCCGAGGGTTTGAAATGGTTTGGTTTAACAATCATGAGACACTTCTCAATAAGTGAAACTTAGGCTAACACGTACCTCCATACAAGTTTTAACATACAACAACCAACACTCAACATGTTATCACATTCACTAATACAGATGCCTTACCTTCTTGGCATAAGCAGAACCCTGCATGTTATTCTGATCACAATAACAAACAATCATCACAAGTCACACACTATCTCATGACATGGCTAAAATTATGCACATGCATCAACGCTAATCCAAACACGATTCAGTCTCACACTCTCCACCTCATAATTGTCAAACCTTCGAACACATATGTCCAATTTAGTTGCAACCCGCATAAACACGCCTTAGGTCAAACTTTCTTTCTCAGCCCGCGTAAACACGCCTTAGGCTCGATATTCTCACTTGACCCACATAACACGCCTCAGGTCATTCATACTTTCTTAATCCGCGTAAACACACCTCGAGCTTAACATTCTCACTTGACGTGCGTAACACGTCTCAGCTCATTCACACTTTCTTAGCCCGTGTAAACACGCCTCAGGCTCGTCTCGCGTAACACATCTTAGTACTTATCCAATTCCCCGCGTAAACACGCCTCAGGGATTATATGATCCTACTTGTATCATCTTTCGATTCAATCTCTTTTCTCCACATAAACACACCTAGGGGATTAATACTCTTATATATCACATCCCACATTCTCAATGTCACTCACATGTACATGATTACCAATCAATTTAATTCATTCAAAGCAAGCACCAATTCAGCCATAATACTCACTAATTAATTCATTTTTACTAAGCAAGCTTGGTTACAATGAAACTAGCACAACTCAACCCATCAATCACACATACTATCATGCTCAAGTTCTCAATTTCACTCACTAAAAACAGCAAGCAAATCAGCCACATCACTCTTGTTAAGCAAACGCATAATAAGTCACAATTCAAGCCAAAATTTCAATGGCAAAGGCCCACGAATTTCACACTCTCAAACTAATAGTGCTCAACCCCTAAATTGATTTTTAAATCATCATAAACCAACCTACATATTAACCCTAATACCATTTCTGAGCACATCCACAAAATGCTACATTTAAACTATGAATTTCACCAAATAAAATCACTATCCTAAGCATTCAATCCAACCATGCTTAGCCCCTAATATGGGCTCTAAAACCTCACAAATTCGTCCAACCATTAGCCCCAAATCAATCCACATGCTCAACTCACCATTCAACTCAAAATAACTCCGAATGTACCTCTAATTAACCCATAAACAAGTCTACAAGTACCCATAAGCCTAATTAAGGTTTGAAAGATCACTTACCTCACAAAAAGTCAAGATTAAGTAAGAACAAAGGGTAGCAAGGGAGGTGGATAGCAGTAGCAACGAACGGCTGCTCCGATAGGGCTGAACGGTGACGGGCATTTCCGACGGTGGCTGATCGCACGGCGCGTGCAAGAGAGAAGGAAGGTTCGGTTAAGGGGAGAGAAAGATGGGGCTGGTGATAGCCTTGGCGTGAGGGAGAGAGGAGAATGAGGGAGAGAGAGAAGAGAAAGAAAGAAAAAGGGTGACACCAATAATTGATGCTAACTACCCCAAGCAAAAAGACCACCCTACCCTCTCCTCTTGAACAAGATCCAAGGACTACAAATCAAGCTCATCTACAATCAATGGTTAAGATCACTTCCATCCTTAAAATATCCAAGGGTGAAAAAAGAAAAGAGCCAAGATGATAAGGGGCATTTTAATCCATGTAATTTGGCCATAAGGGGGCTGTACAAAGACCATTAAGCCCTTCCCATATAACCAATAGCCTTCACACAATTCCAAGGGCTAAACGGTAATTTTCCACTCCCGATCCAATTTTCAAATTTTTCAACAAATCTTATCAATTCTCAAGTTGGCCAAGCAAATTGTGATGTCGTCCAATTAATTAGTTGTAAATCTTTAAGAAATTCAATACTCAAGATCGGATTCCAAGAAATAGTTAAAATCGAACTAACGCGATTTAAGTATATCTCAGACTAACGAGCGGCTTTTGGAAGTTACGCATGAAATTTCACTCGAACCATGGTGTAACATCCTGAATTTCAACCTATTTCCAGGATCAATGAAATTGATCTTATTCTCATTTAATTTTAGTAAGTTTCGCTCGGAATTGATCGCTCGCGGGATACTAACCAAAAGAGAATGGCTCACTAGGAAAACGGTACGTGACCCAGGGAATCGATTGCGAATCGGACACCGATTCCGAGAAACGACAAGGAAATATTTTGAGCCAATGTGGACCGATCTTAGAAAGGTGACGGATTTAGTTTGGTCAATGACGTATGATCGGATCGCGGGTGATTCCGCACGATCGAAAATACGCATGGCGAACAAATCCCGAACTTAATTTGAACGATCGCAATCCCCGGAACTAGCGATAAATTCTCACGTTCTCCCGATAATCAAAATCGTTACGACTCGAGTAACCCTAGGTCGATACGCTTAACCCCTAAATAGCCGCCCATTAGTGAGAGACTCTAAAATTTTAAATTGAGCAATTTTGATCCCGAATCCGGACTTGGACGTCGAATTTCGTGGACATACGCAACTATTTTTGCGAGGACGACGTCATTTTAGTGTAACCAAATATATTTGGGATTAGTATGATCGAAAAATGAAAATTCGGCCCGAAATCGAAAAATAACGATTTTGCCCCTAGACCTATTTTTGGTATTCCGAATTTTGGGATTAAATCTGAGGATTAAATCTTGATTTGTTTCAGCCCAATAATTCAGAATTTTGAAGACTAAAATACTTTTGGATATTTTGGTTTGGGTTTATACAAGCTAAGTGATTAAGGGGCAAATTGGGAATTAATGAAAGTTTGGTCAAACCCTTGGACTAATAAATGCTTTTGTCTCACCTCATTTCTTCCTCACCAAGCCAACTCCCTCACCTCTCTCTCTCCCTCATCGAAATCCCCCTCCTCTCTTTCTCGGCCGAGAGACCGACCATCGCCGCAAGAGGACGCCGAAGCCGTCGGCCGCCGTGCCGCTTGTCTGCCATGCATCGCCACCATCCGACCAACCTGTTTTCTCTCTCCCTCTCATTTCGGCCATCACCGACCAGCCTCACCATCCCTCATCGTCGCCCCTCGCCGTTGAATCGTCTGTAGCCATCGTGCGTATCGCTGTTCGTCGTGGATCGGCAATCAGCTGCCGTCCCCCACCTGTCCAGCTTGCTTTAGGGCTTAGATTAAGTGAGTCATCACCCTCTAAACTCTTATTAGGCTAATCGAGCATTTCTAGATAGATTAAGGTATTTTAGGGATTAAATTATGGTGTTTTAGGGGTAATTGTTGGCTAGTTGTGAAAGGCCGGAATTGTGACGATTTCGGCGGATTAAATTGCTGATTATGTGTAGGTTTAGTGGCCAAGAATGTTCTGTTTGGTAGCTATCCCCTTAGAATTAATTTGGACTTAGTTTGGCTAAATTGGGCTTAACCGTATAATTGCCGTGATTGTCTCGTATTGCTCTTGTATTGGCTGATTCATGTCGATTCTATCTTAGTGTTGTGATGCCATGTTATGCATCCTTATGTGGCCAAGAATTGAGGGTTATGCCGGGCCTTAAGTGTGCGCATTTATATTGATTCAATCGCATGAATTCGAGTGCCAAATTACATGTTGTGGCTGAATTGTGCTAATATGCTTTATTGGACATGTTAATTGGTGGCATTGAGCATGTTGACGTGGTATGAGAGCCGAGATTTATACGAGTATGCGTGCCTAACATGAGTATGTGATCACTAAAATGCTCTGATGTATTTTACGCGGGATTCAGATAAAAATTTACTGTGTGCATGTGTGACCACCATAAAACCCTAATGCGTGTTACACGGGATATTGAACCAGTCCTAATGCGTTTTACGCGAGACGATACCTGGTTCATTCGAAAGACGATCAGCCTGATGTGTTTTACGCGGGTTTTGGTCTGTAAAGAGATCGGTGTTGTGCCTGATGCGTTTTATGCGGGTTAGAGACACCAGGCCTCATACGTTTACGCGGGCCATGAAGTGTTGATAATGATTGATAGACCTGATGCATTTTACACGGGTCGAGCTCTAATTAAGAAACAAGCAGTGTGCTAGTGTGCATCGTTTAATGGTATCATGAGCATGGTTTTATTGGTGGCATATGTATGCAAGAGTGCATTGACAGGTGTGGGAGTATGTGAGATTCAGTGACTTGTGTACGATACGGACACTAATGAGTAAGAGTATGTGCTTGGTGTATGTATGACCCAGTGTGTTCGCGTATCTGCCGTAAATATTATTATGAAATGCTTAACCTGCAAGGTCATTGGTGTGATCGACCTGGGCCCTAGGGCCTAGGCTAATTGATTTTTATACTGTTGTATGTGTTTTGTTTGCCTGTCGGGAGGTGCATGTTAGCCTAGTTTGGGTTTAGGAAGTTTTACTCACTGAGATTCATCTTATTGTTGTTTAAACCCAACTTTTCAGACCCCCGGCCTTGAAGATGTCAGAGGTTCCAGTTTGTTTTGGGATTCCACATCATATAGAAAAGACGATGTCCGTGTACCCCGTGGGAAACGGGAAGATATATATTAGGTATTATACTTTAGTATGGGTTGATGTGGGGGAGATGCATTTTGAGACCCATGAGTATGTAGTGTGATGTTTTAGGGATTATTCCGGAGAGTATAGACCTCTTCGAACTTTTGATTTCCCGTTTAACGGGCAGGGTGAGATGGAGCCTCAGTGTCTCGACGGTGAACTGGCGAGCCTCGATACTACTTCCGAGGAGAGTTCGAGTTCTGGCGCCGAACCTGCTATATTGGAGGTGGATGAGCCGAATCCTATGAACGAGAAGCTAATGGATTGGGACACAAACCCTGAGGCCATGGAGCAGGACCCTAAGCCGGAGGGCGAGCCTGAGGAGATGGACTCAGAGGAGGAGCCAGCCGAGGTCAAGTCCGAGCTGGATTCCCTAGACTCCGAGGTGGAGCTGTCTGACAATTCTTCATCTTCCAAGTCCTCGAGATTCGACCCGGACTAGGTTCTATAGGGTCAGTCTTAGTCTCAGATAGTTCGGGCGAGTACCTTTTTGATCGAAGCCCCACCTTAAGTAGTAGTCTTACCACCAGGCTACCTACCCCTTTTTGCAGTTAGTGGCCGTCAACCCGTTTTTGGTTATATGTGTATTTTGCTTAAAAATGGATATTGTATATATTTTAATGATAATGTAAATGTATATTTTAATTATGCCAATCTCCGTTGTTATGCTATCCTTGGTTATCTTGTTTATTGTATAGGTGATAATTATATATATTGCTTCCGCATGTGTCTTGATTCTCTGTGTTGGGCGTTGAGTCAGTAACGCGTCCTGGGGCGTTGCACCAAATTCGACCTAGGTAGGGATGTTGTGCACCGTAGGGTTCGAGACGTGACATTCCCGTTTGATTTGGTATCAGAGCAAAATCAGCTCGGTTCAATTCGGTTGAAGCCTAGAGTGATAAGGAGTGATGACATTGGGCAGCCAGTAGGGAGACCTTGTGTGCTAAGTATACCTCCTGACTGTCTGTGTTTCGATTGAGTGCACATATATGAATTGACCCCTAAAATACAGGTGCGGCAGGACCTGAGGTAAGTACGTGTATCTCCTTGGTTGAGGTCTTGGTTTGTTTATGATCAGACGCATGCTGAGTGATTGATTGCTATTGTGCTAGTTACCTGCCTAGGACCTTAGACCGATTTAACTTGGTTTAGGTCTCTAATTCCTGAATGGAATTATAGCAGATAGGCGGGTAGTAAGGTTAGTAGAGATAAGAAGAAGAAGAAAGGAACCCCAAGGGCAACCTAGTGCAGTAGGCCAAGAGGCTAGAGATCCAAGAATGGAAGATGTTATTCAAACCCTGCATGAGATAGGAAATCTTATGGGTAGGCAGGCTCAGGAAAGGGCCGCCACCATTGCCCAGGCTGCTGAGGCTGCAGTAACTGCTGCTATTAATGGAAATTAAGCTAATCTTGGGTAGGCTCAGGCAGTTGAGAATAGGCAGATGCACCAGTTGGTAGAACAGTTTCTAAAGTTGAAACCGCCTAAATTTAATGGTAGGGGTGACCTCGAGGCTGCTCCGCAATGAGTGGAAGAATTAGAGAAGGCCTTTGAGGTGTTGGGGTACACCGAGAACGAAAAAATGACTCTGGCGATATATTAGTTACAAGACAACACCAATGATTGGTGGAAGGCCACCAGAGATTAGAGTATTTTCATAAGGTACCGCCCAAACTTGGGACGCGTTTATCGAGAACTTTTATGAAAAGTATTTTTCATATAGTGCCCAAGAGAGGAAACTAGCAGAGTTTATGCGATTTTGCCAAGGAAAGATGACTGTGGACCAGTATAAAGCGGAGTTCGCTAGATTGTCCAAGTTTGCACCTAGAATAGTTGAAAATCCGCAAGATAAGGTTCGGAGATTCCGGGATGGACTGAAGCCAGATCTTCGAAGCCAGATGATTTCTTTGAATATCTGTGATTATAGAGAGATGTATGAAAGGGCTCAAGCCATAGAATGGGATCAATTGAAAAGGACAGCTGCTTCTGGATCGCGGTTCGCTCAGAATAAGGACAACCGTCATTTCGAAAAGAAGCCGTTGGCGGGAAATAGATGATTCGTCCCAACAGTTAGGAGGAATATTGGGAAGCCGAGCCATAAACCAAACCGATTTGGGGCTTGCTTCAAGTGTGGGAGCTTAGAGCACCAAATTAGAAATTGTCCCTAGCAGCGCCCCACAAGACCGTCTGTTCAACTGCAACAACTCCGGATAGGGAATCAAGCCAGGAATCCCCCACCGATTAGTCAAGGACGACCGCCAGCGCAAGGGCGAGTTTATGCAATGGCATGAAGGGAGGCGGAGGACACGTCGGGCGTGGTCATAGGTACGATTTCTCTATGTGATCATGCTGTGTATGCATTATTTGATCCGGGGGCAATCCATTCGTTTATAGCAGAACAGTTTGTTAGACTTGTTGGGATTAAACCTATTTTACTTGAGATTGTGCTATGTGTGATGACCCCATTAAATGATAAAGTGTCAGTGTCGTTAGGGTGTCCTGGTTGTAAGATAATTATCGGGGGTAAGGAAGAAAGCATCGATTTGGCAATGTTGGCCATGTTCAATTTTGATGTGATAATTAGAATGGATTAGCTGTCTAAATAGAAAGCCGTAGTGGATTGCGGCAATAGGGTGATCCAATCTAACCCGATTGGATATCCTAGATTTGAATTTCAGGGAAACCGAGAGGGAACCTCGATCCCTTGGATTTCCTCGCTCGAGGTAACTAAGTTGCTAGATAAAGGTTGTGAAGGATCTTTGGTAAATATAGCTGATCCGAATGTGGCAGAACCTAAGTTGGAAGAAATACCTATAGTATGCAACTTTCCTAAGGTTTTTCCCCAGGAATTGCTGGGTTTGCCACCAGAGCGAGAAGTGAAATTTGTGATAGAACTGGCCCCAGGCATAGAACCGATCTCAAAGGCTCCGTATCGGATGTCTCTGATGGAATTAAAGGAATTGAAAGTTTAGATGCAGGAACTATTGGACAAGGGTTTCATTCGTCCTAGTGTGTCTCCATGGGGAGCGCCGGTCCTGTTTGTAAGGAAGAAGGACGAGACATTGAGGTTGTGTATTGACTATCGGCAGTTGAACCAGGTGACGATTAAGAATAAGTACCCACTATCGAGGATTGATGATCTGTTTGACCAATTGCAAGAAGCATCAGTGTTCTCAAAGATTGATCTATGGACAGGGTACCATCAGCTGAGAATCCGAAAGGAAGACATTCCTAAGACTGCTTTTCGGACGATTTACAAACACTATGAGTTCACGGTAATGCCCTTTGGATTGACCAATGCCTCTGCTGCTTTCATGGACTTAATGAATAGGGTGTTCAAGGAGTTCTTGGATCAGTTCATCATAGTATTTCATCGACGACATACTAGTATATTCGAAAAGCCCTAAGGAGCATGAGGTACATTTGACTGAGGTACTACGGACCTTAAGAGAACATGTACTCTATGCCAAGCTCAGCAAGTGTGAGTTTTAGCTAAGCAGAGTAGTGTTTCTTGGGCACATAATTTCGGGAGATGGAATTTCTGTGGACCCGACGAAGATTGAGGCAGTAGCTAAGTGGCCTAGACCGACCTCAGTAACGGAAATTCGAAGTTTCTTAGGATTGGGTGGTTATTATCGACGTTTTGTAGAAGGGTTCTCGTCAATAGCCACACCGTTGACGCGACTACTTAAGAAGGAAACTAAGTTCGAGTGGGATGAAAAGTGTGAAAGAAGTTTTTAGGAGTTGAAGCATAGGCTGACAACTGCCACGGTATTGACCATTCCGTCTGGGCTAGAAGGATTTGAGGTCTATAGTGACGCATTATTAAGGGGACTTGGATGTATATTGATGCTGCATAGAAAGGTTGTCGCATATGCGTCGCACCAGTTGAGGCCGCATGAGATAAATTATCTGACATATGATTTAGAGTTGGCAGCGATCGTCTTCGCCCTCAAGATCTGGAGGCATTATTTGTGCGGAGAAAAGTTCGAGATTTATACAGATCATCATAGCCTGAAATATCTGTTTTCGCAAAAGGAATTAAATATGAGGCAACACCAATGGATGGAACTTCTTAAGGATTACGACTGCGACATCCTGTATCACTCGGGGAAGGCAAATCGAGTTGCGGATGCACTAAGTCAGAAGTCAAGTATGTTGCATATGATGGTCAAGGAGTGGACCTCATTGGAAAGGCTGCGAGACTCAGAGTTTAAGTTCGAGGTGAGCTAAATGTCTAACATGATGGTTGCATTGAGAATCGAACCGGAGATCCAAACCGAGGTTAAGGCATTACAATCTATGAACCAAGAAATACAAAAGATTGTTGGAATAGACGCCACTACTAGAAAGTCGGATTTCCAAGTGAGCGAGAGCGGAATCTTGAAGTGTCGAGGTTGATTATGCGTGCCCGACAACTTAGAGCTTAAGGAGGAGATTTTAAGTGAGGCACATCGCAGCAATTATAGTATCCACCCAGGCAGTACAAAAATGTACTGGAATCTGCGGCAGCATTATTAGTAGAATGGATTGAAAAAGGACGTGACCAAGCATGTGGCGAAATGCCTGACATGTCAGCAAGTTAAGGCACAGCACTGTAAGCTTGGAGAGTTATTAAAATCGTTAGAGATCCCTAAATGAAAATGGAAACACATCAAGATGGATTTTATAATGGGACTACTAAGGAGCTAGAGAGGACATGATTCTATTTGGGTGATAGTGAATCGACTGACTAAGTCAGCGCACTTCCTAGCAGTGCTAAAGGATTTCGAATTGGAAAGGTACGCAGAGTTGTATGTTCGACAGATAGTCAGATTGCATGGAATACTGGTAACGATCACGTCAGACCGTGATCCGAGATTTACGGTCAATTTTTGGAAAAGTCTGCAAACAGCCCTAGGAACAAAGTTGCAATTCAGTACGGCCTATCATCCATAGACGGACGGCTAATCCGAAAGGACAATCCAAACTTTGGAGGATATGTTGCGTGCCTGTGTATTGGACTTCCAAGGCAAATGAGAAGAACAGCTACACCTAGTAGAATTCTCCTATAATAATAGTTATCAACAAAGTATTCAGATAGTGCCGTATAAGGCCTTATATGACAGGGCATGTAAGACGCCAGTGTGTTGGGACGAAGTAGGAAAGCAAAGTATCACAAGCCCAGAATTGGTTCAGCAGATGGTTGAGGCTGTCGAGATTATTTGGGAAAGGCTGAAGACCGCGCAGAGTCGCCAGAAAAGTTATGTCGATTAGAGACGACGACTTCTAGAGTTTCAAGTTGGAGATCATGTATTTCTCAAGGTGTCGCCTATGAAGGGGTTATCTCGATTTGGTAAGAAAAGAAAGCTCAGCCTAAGATATGTCAGCCCATTTGAAATTATGGAAAAGATTGGTGATATGGCTTATCGACTTGCCTTGCCGCCCAACCTATCCCGAATACACAATGTATTCCACGTGTCGATGTTGGGGAAGTATGAAATAGACCCGACCCACGTTCTAAAGTACGAGGAGATAAACATGGACGAAAAGGTATCGTACGTGGAAAGGCCAGTAAGGATTGAGGATAGAAAAGATCGAGTGCTACGGAACAAGACGATCCCGATGGTCAAAGTTGTATGAGAGCTCCATGGAGCGGAAAGTGCCACCTGGGAAAGCGAAGTGGCAATACGACGTCATCACCCCCAGTTATTTGAGTAGATAAGTTTAGATTGCAAATTTCGAGAATGAAATTTTTGTAAGGGGGGAAGAGTTGTAACATCATGAATTTCGACCTATTTTCAGGATCAATGAAATTGATCTTATTCTCATTTAATTTTAGTAAGTCTCGTCCGAAATTGATCATTCGCGGTATACTAATCAAAAGGGAATGGCTCACTAGGAAAACGGTACGCGGATCGGGAAACCAATCGCGAATCAGACACCGATTCCGAGAAACAATGAGGAAATATTTTGAGCCAATGTGAGCCGATCTTACAAAAGTGACGGATTTAGTTTGACCAATGACGTATGATCGAATCACGGGTGATTCCGCACGACAGAGAATACGCGTGGCGAACAAATCCTAAACTTAATCCGAACGATCGCAACCTCCGGAACTAGCGATAAATCCTTGCGTTCTCCCGGTAATCGAGACCGTCACGACTCAAGTAACCCTAGGTTGATACGCGTAACTCCTAAACAGCCGCCCGTTAGTGAGAGACTCTAAAATTTTAAATTGAGCAATTTTGATCGCGAAATTAGATCCGGACTTGGACGTCGAATTTCGTGGACATATGCAATTATTTTTGCGAGGACGACGTCATTTTAGTGTGGTCAAATATATTTGGGATTAGTATGGTCGAAAAATGGAAATTCGACCCGAAATCGAAAAATGACGATTTTGCCCCTAAGTCTATTTTTTGTATTCCGAATTTTGGGATTAAATTTGGGGATTAAATCTTGGTTTGTTTCAGTCCAATAATTTAGAATTTTGAAGTCTAAAATGCCTTTGGATATTTTGATTTGGGTTTATATGAGCTAAGTGATTAAGGGGCAAATTAGGAATTAATGAAAGTTTGGTCAAATCCTTGGACTAATAAATGCTTTTGTCTCACCTCATTTCTTCCTCACCAAGCCAACTCCCCCATCTCTCTCTCTCCCTCACGAAATCCCCCTCCTCTCTTTCTCGGCCGAGAGATCGACCACCCCCACAAGAGGACACTGGAGCTGCCAGCCATCGTGTCGCTTGTCCGCCGTGCACCACTACCATCCAACCAACCTATTGTCTCTCTCCCTCTCATTTTGGCCAACACCAACCAGCCTCACCATCCCTCACCGTCCCCCCTCGCCGTCGAACCGCCCACCGCCGCCATACGCACCGCTATTTGCTGTCGCGCCCGCCGCCGTGGACCGGCGATCAGCCGCCGTCCCCTACCTGTCCAGCTTGCTTTAGAGCTTAGATTAGGTGAGTAATCACCCTCTAAACCCTTATTAGGCTAATCGAGCATTTCTAGATAGATTAAGGTGTTTTAGGGGTAATTGTTGGTTGGTTGTGAAAAGCCGACATTGTGATGATTTCGGCGGATTAAATTGCTGATTATGTGTAGATTTAGTGGCCAAGAATGTTCTGTTTGGTGGCTGTCCCCTTAGAATTAATTTGTACTTAGTTTGGCTAAATTGGGCTTAATCGTATAATTGCTGTGATTGTCTCGTATTGCTCTTGTATTGGCTGATTCATGTCGATTCTATCTTAGTGTTGTGATGCCATGTTATGCATCCTTATGTGGCCAAGAATTGAGGGTTATGCCGGGTCTTAAGTGTGCGCATTTATATTGATTCAATCGCATGAATTCGGGGGCCAAATTACATGTTTTGGCTGAATTGTGCTAATATGCTTTATTGGACAAGTTAATTGGTGGCATTAAGCATGTCGAGATGCACGTTGACTTGGCATGACTTTATTGATGTGCCTATGTAGAAATTGAATACTCGTTGTGCATCATGTGATTACTCGAGAGCGGGACTGCATGGCTACGCATTTCGCATGCTAAACATTGGATTGAGTCGAGATTTATGTGAGTATGCGTGTCTGACATGAGTATGTAATCACTAAAATACCCCGATGCGTTTTATACGGGTTCCAGATAAAAATTTGCCGTGTGCATATGTGACCACCATGAAACCCCGATGTGTGTTACGCGAGGTATTAAACTTGTCCTGATACATTTTACGCGGAACGATGCTCGATTCGTCCGAAAGACGGCCAACCTGATGCGTTTTACACGGGTTTTGGTCCCTAAAGAGATTAGTGTTGTGCCTGATGCGTTTTACGCGGGCTAAAGACACTGGACTTGATGCGTTTACGCAGGCCATAAAGTGTTGATAATGATTGATAGACTTGATGCGTTTTACGCAGATTGAGCTCTAGTTGAGAAACGAGCAGTGTGTTAGTGTGCATCGTTGAACGGTATCATGAGCATGGTCTTATTGGTGGCATGTGTATGCAAGAGTGCATTGACAGGTGTGCGAGTATGTGAAACTCGGTGACTTGTGTTCGATACGAACACTAATGAGTATGAGTATGTGCCTGGCGTACATGTGACTCAGTGTATTCGCGTATGTGCCGTGAATATTATTATAAAATGCCTAACCTGCAGGGTCATTGGTGTAACCAACCTGGGCCCGAGGGCCTAGACTAATTGATTGTTATACTGTTGTATGTGTTTTGTTTGCCTGTCAGGAGGTGCATGTTAGTCTAGTTTAGGTTTAGGGGGTTTTACTCACTGAGATTCGTCTCATTGTTGTTTAAACCCAACTTTTTAGACCCCCAACCCTAAAGATGTTAAAGGTTCCAGTTCGTTTTGGGATTCCACATTACATAGAAAAGACGATGTCCGTGTACCCCGTAGGAAACGGGGAGATGTATATTAGGTATTATATTTTAGTATGGATTGATTTGGGGGAGGCGCATTTTGAGACCCATGAGTATATAGCGTAGTGTTTTAGGGATTATTTCGGAGAGTATGGACCTCTTCGGACTTTTGATGTCTCGTTTAACGAGTAGGGCGAGATGGACCCTTAGTGTCTCGACGGTGACTTGGCGAGCCCCGATACTATGTCTTAGGAGAGTTCGAGTTCTGGCGCCGGACCTGCTATATTAGAGGTGGATGAGTCGAATCCTATGAACGAAAAGCCGGTGGATTGGGACACAAACCCTGAGGCCATGGAGCAGGACCCCGAGCTGGAGGGCGAGCCTGAGGAGATGGACTCAGAGGAGGAGGCAGCCGAGGCCAAGTCCGAGCTGGATTCCCTAGACTCTGAGGTGGAGCTGTCTAATAGTTCTTCATCTTTCGAGTCCTCGGGATTCGACCTGGACTGGGTTTCATAAGGCCAATCTTAGTCTCAGATAGGTCGGGCTAGTACCTTTTTAATCGGAGCCCCACCTTAGGTAGTAGTCTTACCACCTAGCCACCTACCCCTTTTTGCAGTTAGTAGCCGTCAATCCGTTTTTTGTTATATGTGTATTTTGTGTAAAAATGGATATTGTATATATTTTAATAGTAATGCAAATGTATATTTTAATCATGCTGATCTCTGTTGTTATGCTATCCTCAGTTATCTTATTTATTCTATGGGTGATAATTATATATATTGCTTCCGCATGTGTCTTGATTCTCTGTGTTGGGCGTTGGGTCGGCAACGCATCTTGGGGCATTGCACCAAATTCGACTTAGGTAGGGATGTTGCGCGCCATAGGGTTCGAGACGTGACACATGGCGACTTCAGTTGTCATGTAATTGCGAGGATCAATCATTAGTTTCTAAGGACGTGATCATTCGGAATAGGTTTTAGGATCGTTTGCAAATTCACATTATGGCAAAGCGGAATCACCCGCGATCCATTTTTATGTACTAACAAATCGATCTATAACCATCCTAAGATCGGCCTGTATTTGCCCAAAATATCCCCTCAACAATCCTTATGGTCGATAGTCAATTAATGGTCAAGTTCTTTGATCACGCAAACTTAAATCCCTAATTAGCCTTCCCCTAGTGGTCATATCCCGAAAGTGATCAATTCTGGATGAGATTTAACTACAAGTGCGTTAATGAAATTATTCATTTCATGAATCCCAAATGAGTCGAAATTTGAAATGCCATAACTTAAGTTATGTATTTAATTTTCATGGTGATTGTGTTGACATTTTGTTTGAAACAGTTTATTACGGTTCTTGTCATGTATTGAATGGTTTTATGGTGTTAGACATTAACTATGATATGTACAAAGTTAATGTTGATGGTTGTTTTTCTTTAATTGCATCTTCTAATAATGTGGAGATTGATGTAAGTACTTAGCATGCTAGACTGGGTCACATTGGGTTATAAAGAATGAAATGATTAGCAAGAGAAGGCCTTTTGGGATCACTCGCAAATGTTGCACTACACGTATGTGAACATTGTCTAGCGGGAAAAACAACTAAAAAACCATTTGGTAAAAGAACTAGAGCCGAACTTCTATTACAACTCATACATTCTAATATTTGTGATCCATTAAATGTGAGGACGAGGCATGGCGCCTCATATTTCATCACTTTTATAGATGACTTCACGCGTTTTGATTATGTTTTTCTGATCTCCCATAAGTCCGAAGCATTGGATTACTTTAAACGGTTTATAGCTTTGGTAGAGAATCAGTTAAACAAAACAGTAAAGGTAATGAGAACAGATTGCGGATGTGAGTATCTATCCGAGTAATTCAAGGCTCTTTGTGATGAAAAGAGAATTGTAAAATAATTGACTATTCTTGGTACTCCATAACAAAATGGGGTTGCGGAGAGAAGAAATAGAACCCTATTGAAAATGGTTAGGTCTATGATGGCGCAAGCAAATTTACTTGTCTCATATTGGGGAGATACGTTATTGACTGCTGCTTATATACTTAATTGTATGCCCTCTAAGTCAGTTGCTTCCACTCTTTTATGAATTGTGGACTGGTAGGAAACCAGACTTAAGTAATCTACAACCTTTGGGGTGTGCAGTATATGTTCATGATTCTCCTTATAAATATGGCAAATTAGGCCCTAAAGGGAAGAAGTATATCTTTATTAGATACTCTGAATACTCCAAAGGGTACGTGTTCATAGGTGAGTAAACTGATGGAAGTGTGATTGAAATGGAGTCACGAGATGTCACGTTCTTTGAGAACGATTTTCTTAGTAGAGGTGAGATCGATAAGGACTTCCAATTATATGAGATGAAAAATCCCGATAACACGCCTACTAATGTTATTAAGGGAAATACAGATTTACCTCGACATACAAGACATAATGGGAGTGTAGCGTCGCCTAGCAAACTGAATTCTCAAGAAGTTCAGTTGCGTAAAAGTAATTATAAAAGTTATTCCCCATCATTGATTTAAGATTGAAGGGGAAGCATTTATGATTGCTCTACAAGACGATGTCAAGCCTAAAACAGTTCAAGATGCTCTCTCATCTCTTGATAAGGAAGAATGGAAAAAAGTTTTGAAAGAAAAAATTAAGTCTATGAGGACAAACCACGTCTGAGACTTGGTTGATTTGCCACCCGATCGCAAGGCTATTTGGAAACAAATGAATTTTCAAGATTAAGGGAAGGGCGAATGGATTCATTGAAAAGTATAAGACTTGCCTTGTGGTGAAAGGCTATATTCAACAAAAGAGTATAGATTATGAGGAAACTTTTTCACCAGTTGTAAGGTTTGCCTCTGTACGTCTTATCCTAGCCATTGTTGCACATTTAGACCTAGAATTACATCAAATAGATATAAAGACAATATTTGTCAATGGAGAACTAGATGAAGAAATCTATATGAAGCAACCGATATGTTTCATTGCTGAAAGTCAAGAGCGTAAAGTTTGCACACTTCATCGCTCAATTTATGGCCTTAAGCAATCATCTAGACAGTGAAATTTTCGTTTTCATCAAGCCATAACTTCTTTTGGGTTTACGATGATCGAAGAGGATCACTATGTGTATATCAAATGGTCCAAAAATAAATTTATGATTTTATCTCTTTATGTAGACAATATTTTGTTGGTTGGGAATGACAAGGGTTTGGTTATAACTATAAAAGAATGGTTGTCCTCTAATTTTGAAATGAAGGACATGGGAGAAGTTGCATACATATTAAGAGTTAAGATTGAAAGAGATCGATCAAAGAAACTCTTTGCTATCGCTTCAATATGCAGCACTGTAATCCCATTGATACCCTTGTCATGCAAGGCAAAGGCCTAAGTACTAAGATGTGTCCTGAGACTCCAGAAAAAAAGAAAGAAATGGTAGTAGTTCTTTACGCTAGTGCTGTCAGAAGTATGACGTATGCTATGACGTGTACTCGACCCGACATATGTCATACTGTGGGGTTAGTGAGCAGATATCAATCAAATCCTAGTCCAGCACATTGGAAAGCGATTAATAGGATCCAGAGATACTTGAAAGGCACTATAGACTATCGACTTTGCTATTAAGGGAGTGATCTACACTTATTAGGATACTCTAATGCTGATTGGGGAGGAGACCTAAATAAGCGTAAATCAACGACTGGATATGCGTTCTTGCTTAATGATGGTGCAATTTCTTGGAATAGCAAGAAACAGATATGCATAGCTTTATCTACGATGGAGGCAGAATTTATTGCATGTTCTGCTGCAGTGCAAGAAATAGTATGCCTAAAACGTTTCTTGGGAAATTTAGCCATTATCACTGATATCCCAAGACCAGTGACGGTATATTATGATAGTCAAGTAGCCATTGCCTATGTGAAAGATCCCAAGTATCATAATAGGACGAAGCACATTGACATAAAGAATAACTTCATCAGAGATATAATAGCGCAAAAGAAAGTAGTCCTACAAAGACTGTTCCTAGAGACGTGTTCTTGACCCACAGGATGTCTCTAGGGTTACGTAGAATATGATATGTAATATTGTTGAGGATCATTGGATTATATGTGTATATGTATTGTACTTATTTGTTAATGAATTGATGTTTTATTAATTAGTACAATGTTATGAGACTAGCACAAACACACATATATTGTTAGAAGGTATGTCACAAGGCAATGATTGGTTCACTCACACGAGCAATTACCTCAAACGCTATAGTAAGCGGGTTGAGATGAGACGATATGTACTATAAATGTTGGAAGAGCAGTTTAGTACACAAAACGATTTAATGTTGCCTTGATTGGAATCAAGATGAGGTCTATTATTCGTATGTGATAAGACCAAACATGATAGTCCACAATCATGTATGCCTGAAGGTAGCCGAATACGAGTACTAAATTGGTCTTTGTGGAAAGCGAGCTAATATAGCACTCGGGCTAAACATATGTATGTGAAAAACATGTGACTATGTTTAGGCTAAAATTCGTATAGTGGATATGATTAGTAAATGACATACGCTCTTATAGAAAGAGAAATCTACTATAGCATGTAATTCATACTACATGTGCTTTATTTGATCAATAAGGGAGATGAGTACAATTATCCCTATTTATTCATCGTGTGAGTCCTGAAGATAATTTATAATTTACCTTACTTTGCGCCTTATGTTACTTCTGACTATGTTCTCAAAGTAGAAGATCAATATTGCTACTTTAGCATCTTACCAGCAGTCATGAATAGATATGGCTTTATGAGATGTGTCTAGGAAAGCAGTTTTTCGGAAATGGAGAGAGACATGAGTGCGAAGGAAGACTATTGTTGTTTTACATCTATCACATGTATTTATCGGTCGACCAATTATTTCGCCTTCGATGATTTTGGAAATAATTGTAAATTCATGGTGTCCTTGAGAATAGTCAAGTATTGACTTTAAGGGATACGTATACTTGGACTGATGTAACAAAATATGTTTGAGGCACTGTGAGACATCAATTGTTTATTTCTTCTTTGGGGTTGTAGCCATTATGTTATCCCTAACAGGTGCATAATTAAAGCTCCCAAGTGCAGGTGTACTCACTGGTCACATGGCTTTCTTGTCAGTATGAATTGTTTCTAAAGTAGATGAATAATGAATGCCTTATGTACTTGATAGAGCATCATCAAGCCCATCATGTGCGAGTGGGAAATGTTATATTTCGTCGGTTCGCCCATTATATGTGTGTCCTAGGGACACCATTTGCTATAATAAAAAGTGTATCTGAGAGACACCTTTTGAAGATGTGCGATGAGAGTTTCCTAAGAGAAATTAAGGTAACTTCCTCAGGATGAACATCGAATAAGAGATAAGTAAATTCTGAATAAAAGAACTCTCGAACTCTCTCTCTCCTCTCTTTATCAATCTCAACGCATAAGGATTTTGTATCTACTTTAAGAAGACAATCGGTATTAACGCTGTGGAACGAGAATACTTTTCTTGTGATTGTATTCAAACCAACGTGAAGAAGATTCGTTCATTGTTTGCTGGTGATTCAACGTACGATCCTGAAAATTTTGTTCGTAGTGCATCAAACAGATTAGTCGATTTTCCCAACACTTGCTTCCAACAGGCATAGATACAAAGTCGTGGAGGATTTTTGTAATTCTGTCTAACATTATTAAATTACGAAAAAGCTCAAGACCATCGTCATGTTGTATCCGACATCACTTTATATCCTCTACTTTTTAAGCTATGAATCTATGCTTTTGTGTTGTAATTCAGATTTTAAATTTGTTATCAAATGAATGGCCAACGAAACTTCTAGGATGACATCCCATTGATTGATTAATGACAAGAATACAAGGACGTTTAATGAAGTTTTAAGATATTACTTAGAAGAAGGTGGACAAGAATCATTTGGCAACTTCGGTGATTAGACCCAAACAAAAACCCAATGCTACATTTCTGAGACACAAATATATAATTATTCTTCTTGATTGCCCCAATTGCAAGAAATTTTCATGGTCTTTCGAGTGTTGGCTACACTCCAAAACAAACACATGACACGTCAAGAAAAACATCGAATCAGCTCAACGGGATTACAACTAATAATAATAATATAATGATGGCTTTACGGACAGACATCCGTAAACGTAAGTTGCCTGTCTACTCAATTCTGTTTTTCATATTGAAATAATATTATAGTAATTATGCTTTCATGATACATTAGTTAAATTAATAAATAGCCAATTTCTCTATCATTACCCATTATTAAAAGGCAATCGTTGATTCTTAACCTTAGGCAGAATGTCGCTATCCTAAGGTTCCATCCACGTTACCTAGCTGGAAGATATAACAAGGACTAAGACTAACACCATAAGGAAAGACCAAGACAAAAAATTAGCAACTAGTGAGGAAGACTTATTAATTTCTCTAATTACGGCCAAACCAGACTTATGAGTTGTCCTTGACCTAGAACATGTAAATCAAAAGTCCGAGAACGTTTAATCATGAGGCAAAGAGAAAATAATTACCATTTATGGTCTAGAATTCATTAACAATATAATCCACTTGGCTCCTCGTATGCACCAACTAATTATGAAATTGCATTCATAGTCTCGACTCGTGTCCTAGCTCGTCTGAGAGCTAAATTTGCCTCAATTGTTTGTCTCTTACCTTTAGCTTTCCTTAAGTTAGCTTCCGCTAGTTCAAGAGTTTCCTAAGCTTCTTGTGGATCAATATCACTACCCTTTTCTAAACTCCTCCGGCAACTTTTGTTGAACAGTCAATGGTTGTCGACCAATTAAACATTTCCAAGAAGCAAATATATGATTTTTTTACCATGTTTGTCCTTCTGTCGAAATTTCATGGCTATTTAGAGATGCTTATGCCATTTAGTTTTCGAACCGTTTATGATGATGTACCGTATTAAATAAAAAAGCCTAGTTGCCATGAATTAGCAATACTTGTGTCAATTTTACTTAAATACAGTACCATCTCCACCAAATAAAAAAAATACAATTATATCAAGTATTCTAATATGGACCATAAACCACGTTCTATTATTTGGCGTATCTTTTAAATAGATTAGAATTCGTTGAACATTTTCGTAAACATCGTGTCATTTTTACTCGAAACTTCTTTTGTTTTAGTTTTTTCTATAATTGAGGATGAAGATGATCTTTTTTTTTTTTTGTTTTCACATTGAACCACCAAATCCAATTGCCTAGCGATACTGCAGAAGACGACGAAGACCATGTTTTCTCATTTTCACACGCACGCGAAGAAAAGATAGTTCACTGATAAATGGATAAGCACAACGACTACAGTATGTGATTTGATTGTTCTAGGGGAAATTAAAAAAAATCATGAAGGATGTGTAGGATGTACTACTGTAGTGGGAAACAGTTAGGCATAAACAATATCTTCTATCAAACTTATCAAAAAAAAATTAAGGAGATAGAAGCGATGCAAAACATATTTATAGGGAGTCGGTCCGCTCTCCGAGCCCTAATAGTCCTAACAAGGCTAAAAATCCACTACATAATCTACTCTTTCAGCTCTAATAACCACAAAAAAGGCTAGCATTTACTATGTAATCTTTGAAATTTTAAGATTTGTAGAGAATGCTCCTTATACACGAAGCTTGAGTAGATAATTTTATAAACTCCATAAACTTTTATAGCACTATAACTTGCTCTCTTTCCAGATTACAAATTCATACACTTGCGCGGAGAAATCCAATCAGATTTACACAGCTTCTACACGCAAGAACAATAAGCAGATGAATGCTCAAGACAAAGACTAAGTTTTGTTCGTTTCCCCGAACTACACTTGTGCTTACTTGGTTGGGTTGGAAAAAATGAATTGGAAAATACCACTAAGCAAGCAAGATGGTGGAAGACTTTGACTTGCTTTCCCTAGCCTCACGTCAGCTAACAGCCACGTTTTGGAAGTTGTGTGCCCTCTATATATATTCAACATCTCCCCTCGCTATCTTCTTTTAGTTTTTTATTATTAAAATTCAAGATAAGTGAGTCGCATATTTAAATTTTAGAATAAAATATATCAAGCTACTCATGAATATCTCGCAATTACATAAAATAGTATGTACTGAAAATTTTGTAAATCGATCCATTATTGGGTAGTAGTAAGGGTGAAAATTGAAAACTATTTATTAGACTCCTTGAAGAGAGTTACACATAATAGACAAAATCCCACCCATTCATAGAGTTACTGTCAGGTATTTGAAACTTTTACTTTTTTTTTTGGAGGAAATTAGGAAATACGACAACAAGATGTACGTAGGTCTACACAAATGTAGCTAATCTATTTGCAATCCTATTACATGATGTAGGAGGAACTTTAACAACCCATACACCCAATAAGTAATAAAGACTTACTAATGTCTAACAAAAGACCTTTTTAGTCAAGTTCAACTTTCTTCTCAAATTATCAGCAAATTTCATATGAATGATAGTCTAGATTATCAGCATTTACATGCTTTAAAGAATTTGGGTGAGTATGTAAATCCGATCCCAACATTCATGCTTCTGGGCTGCGTGGAAAGAGATGATCCCTGGCCCTACAGTTGGGCACTTCTAAAAGTAAGGCGAATGACGTTAAACTTGACTTCTTTAAAATGAAGGTAAGAGAAACAAGAGTCATTTATCATATAGGAACGGTTTTTGTTGAGTTCAAACCTAACCTGCACAACACAACTTACTATTTTTAAGGAAAAATTATCCAATCAGTCCTAAATTAATTGTATAAATATCAATTTAATCTTAAACTTTCAAATTTTACCAATTTAATCATAAATATTTGTGCGAAATTTCAATATAGTCTTTTCGGTCAATTTTCATCGGAAATTACTGACGTGGCGGTCTAGTCATTGCTAGTTGTCCTATGTGGCACATTATCATGTCAACGATTTTTGACGAAAATTGACTAGAATGACTATATTAAAATTTTGCGCAGAAATTTAAAAGTAAATTGATATATTTAGGGTTTGATTGGATAATTTTTCCATGTTTTGGTTATGTTTTTCTCCCTTTCTTTGTCTTGGGCGCATGATGATTGATGTGATCATTTCCTTCTGCAAAATGCAGATACTGTCATGATTAGGCCCCGTCAAGGAGAATTATCCCACCAAACCCAATTTAGCGCTGTGATTAACTACTACAACACCAATATTAATTGTTGACTTATGAGCCCTCAATGACGGCCCACCGCGGTGTCAAACTAGACATCAGATCTAGTTGAAGGACATCGTATCGTCTAAGCTCGATGCATGCCATAATTGCTCAAACTTGACCCCAGATCTAGTCAAGGGTCATTGAGGCTTTGAGCTCGACGTTTCTACTTTTGAGTCAGGCCATGGCAACGAAGGGAGAGAGAGAGATGGGTTGAAGAGATGCAGCCAACGGTGGCGGCTAACTTGTGGAGGACGTTAGTGGTGTCGATTGGACAAGCGGCGATGTTCATGGGGCACAAGAAGGGTGATGTTGATCGGTCGTATGATGGAGAGAGAGAGAAATGTTGTGGCAAAAGAGAAGATATTTCATGTGATAATTGTAACACGTAATAGGAACATGTAATGGGATAACTCAATGAAGAGAGATTATTTTCAACATTTAAGCATCGATTGAGATGATATGCATATTAATAGGCAACGTGATTTAATCGATTACATCACGTTAATCAGGTGACCTGTACATGGAGTACATTTCCCTAGTAGATGAGTAGTTTAATCTTTTAGTTAATGATTTTTGCCTAAAGATGAACATTGCAGCAAATGTCAAAAACTAAAAGCCTACTTGATGTAGAAACAAAGTCTGAGAGGATTATACAATTTTCTCTAATATGATTAAAACTAATATAAGCTCAAAAACAATCTTCATGTTTTATCTCGATTTCACTTTATATCCTCAGCTTTTTAAGCTATGAATCCATGATTTTGTGCTGTCACTTCTGTAGCTTTGTTTTCAGATTTTAAATTGGTTACGAGGAAACTTCTTGGATGGGATGACAACCCAAAGATTACAATAATCAAGGTGATCGTTTCATGTACAGAGGAAAAACACTTTCGGACTTGTGATGAAGTTCTTTAATACAAAACTTAGAAGATGGACAAGGATCATTTGACTTTTTGCAGATTAGCATCTACTTGTCGTGTTCTGAATTAGATAATCAAGTTTTCGGATATTCAAAGACTCGTAAACCGAGTTCTATATTTTGGCATACCCTTTAATAATACACAAGAATTTTCCAAACAATTTCGTAACCTGCACGCCATTTTTTTTTATTCAAATCTCCTTTGTTTCCACATTCAACTAACAAATGCAATTACCTAGCAATATCGCAGAAGATGAAGACCGTGTTTTGTCATTTTCACGCGTCCAATTCAACTAACAATCACAATTACCGAGCGATACCGCAGAAGACAAAGACCATGCTTTCTCATTTTCACACGTAAACTAGGAATCCTTCTTAGATTGGGAATTAAACTTAAATTAGGAAACCTACCGACATGAGGATTTCCACTCAGAAATGCTGCTTAGATTAGGAATCCTAGTTCAACCTAATAGAACTAGGAAGCCTACTTAAGTTAGGAGACTTAATCTACCCATGAATCGTAGCCTAAGCTTATGACATCATGAATATAATGCAAAAATCATGAATCTAATACTATTAAGATTATACTACCATCAAAATCCTACCTTTTATTGGATAAGAAACCGAGATCACTTTAACCAAAAAAAAAAACACCGAGGTCACAAAGTGACAATGAGCAGGGAGGGGCACGCCACGGTGCTCTCGATCACAGAGAGAGGCACTAATGGATGCTGGTGGTGTCGTGTGGGACCGCCAATGTGGTTGCCGTGAGGGACTCTCAGATATGGTGAAGAATGACCACATGGGAACGCGGTGGATGTTGAGCATATCACCACGGTGAGGAACGTCCGCCAGTGATGGAGCACTCACGGTGGTGGACGTGAATTACCCTTTTCAAGCACTCGAAGTTTGTCACATTATTTTGTAACTAAGTAATAATGTGAATAACTCTTTTCAATCTCTTATTTTATTTTAACTGCTAGGTATTACTTCATAAAGTAAGGTTAAGATTCTAATACATATACAATAATCTCAATTATAGTAACTAAGTTTTTTTTTTTTTGATAATCGAGGTGTCCGCGCGACCGGCAAGCGATGACTCAGCTATAAACCGGCGGTGAGCAATTATAGTAACTAAGTTAATTCCAAGAAAGATTAAGATTCCGATACATACATAGCACTTTCAATTTTAGGAAATACATTAACTTTACAGCTATTCGTGTATTTTTTTTTACTCTGATGGTATTTTTAAATAATTCACATTTTAATATTTATTTGGGAAATTAGGTGGCCAAAGCGATGCGAAACAGCCAAGAAATACATGAACTCGAAACAAATTATTTAAAAGACGAAAGTGCATCCGAAAAAAGAAATATATTCGAAGTCCAGTGTCTTATTCCTTGTCCCCAGAGGTTATTATAGTGAGAGCCCACGCTCAGATCCAACCATACCAAAGCAAACTTTCCTAAGAGAAAGGATTTGATATCTGTGGTGTTTAAAGATCCGATGGAGGAAGGCACGAATTCACCGGCATCATTCGGACCTTCATATGAGGTTTTTCTAAGTTTTCGTGGAGCAGACACCCGTCATGGATTCACTGATTGTCTTTACCATAGCATGGTTGGGGCTGGGATCCTCGTGTTCAGGGACAATGAATCCCTCCATGTCGGGAAAGAGATTGGTGGTGAACTTCTACAAGCAATGGAGAACTCCAAGATCTACGTGCCCATATTCTCCGCAAATTATGCTTCGAGCCGGTGGTGCCTCCGGGAGCTCGCATATATGTTCAAGTGCACATCGAAATCAAATGAAAACAAAGAGATTCTGCCTATTTTCTTGAACGTGGAACCTGCAGATGTCAAGCTCAAAACAAGCTTATATAAGAAAGCTATTGCAAAGCACAAGAAAAAGTTCTGCAATGAAGTGGAGTCATGGAAAAAGGCTCTAACCGAGGTGGCCGAGATAAAGGGATGGAACCTGAAGAAAGACGAAGGGTAATAGTTTTCAACTTTTCAATTGTTATCCTTAGATTTCCTTTTCGTCCCTATTCAGTTTGATTGCGGAATTGTTCATGAAAAGATAGTCTAGTCATCTCTTCGGTCCTGTATAGTTTAAATAGCTGTTTGTGCGGCCACTGCTGCTACTTCTATCAGCCACTATTGACGGCGAAAGTGGAAGTCTCTTAGTTTGTGGTGGTGATAGCTCTGGCAGATGGCATCATTGCGGTGGTAGCGGACCCGACTCATCCTGATTCTCACTCTCGGTCTCTGATACCATAACCACGAACAGTAACAGATCTCCGAGTAGCTATACCTAGCCGCTGCCAGCCACCGCAGCAGCTCTTGGTTGGTGGTCGCCACTTCTTCGTTGCCAGCCCAACACCAAGCAGCCAGAAGCCGCCACCGATCCATCCGTCCACCGCCCTTTCTCTTTCTCACTCACTGTGGCGAGTTGGATCCAGGTTCGGGACGAGCCCATTCGGCCTTGCCGGCCTTGGGCAACACCCGGCGGTCACAAGGCCATGACCCACTGTGATGTGGGAGGATTGAGGCGAGGCTGAGATGGCGGGTCCAAGTGGTGCGATGGAAGGCGGCGCTGGAACGCGATTGTGACGCGTGGGGAGGTGAGGGACGTCAATGGTGGCCTGATGGTGGCGGCGGCCGACTGTGATTGACTGACGTTTGGGTCAGAGAGAGACTGAGAAAAATCAGGATTGTTTCGGGGTCTAGATTTTGTTTTTTTGCGTAAATTTCTCATGTGAGGGCAATTCGGTCACATGGGGAGTAACTTGCGCGTAACTTGCAATCACCAAGTTTGCACGTTGACCATTGAGAAGATTTAGCAAAATATTCTATTGGAAGGCCGCAAACGATATCGAAATTTGAACCTAAAATTAAGAGGTGATTGATTTCCGATTTGACGGTAATGAAATTTGAACAGAAAATTAGGGGTGATCGGCTGGTCCGGTTCCAAATTTATGGAATAAGAAACTGGACCACCTGATCTCGGAACTAAATTGGACCAGCCGACCGGTTCGATTCTATTCCCAAGTGATCTAATAGAATTGGTGGCCTCTCATTTTTGAAGCGAAACTCTGAAGATCATGAAGAAGAAGAAGAAGAGGAGAAACTACCTTCCCTATTAATCTCTCTAACACATGCGCGCACACACCCACAATCATGTTTACTAACGAAATGATCTCGTTGTCTTCATCGTGTTAGGGTTTTAATCGCTTCGATCAATAGTTGTAGGAAAAGCCATGGCCAATAGAATGCTCTTGACGAACTTGTGTGTCGCGGGGGTGAAGAAGAGTGGCCTCCCCGGCATGCTGGAGCACCTCCACAAGCGGGCCTCCTTGTTCTTGCTGCCGTTGCTTCAGTGGAAGGACCTTGAGGACCACTACAAGGTGACGTGGAGCACGCTCGAGCGGCTTGGGGAGGAGGTCTACTTGGTGGAGGAACTTATCAAGACCAGTTTTAGGGGGGTTTGGGGCGAGGCTTGAAGAGATTAAGAGGAGGGAGAGTGAGAT
This sequence comes from Syzygium syzygioides, assembly GCA_031216285.1. Taxonomy (NCBI): domain Eukaryota; kingdom Viridiplantae; phylum Streptophyta; class Magnoliopsida; order Myrtales; family Myrtaceae; genus Syzygium; species Syzygium syzygioides. The sequence goes on along the minus strand of CM062243.1, from coordinate 17,055,154 downwards.
TGCGTCGAGGCGGAGAGCATAGATTAAGCACAAGTGAAAGGAGGTTAAGAGTTTGCACAGGAAAAGAGGCCTAACATATAGAGTATGACATGAGCAAAGAGAAAAAAATCAGAGAAAGAGAAAGATTGTTCGTCGAGTGGACAGAGAAGTAAAGCAACAGAGAGATAAAAAAATTAAAAATATATAATCGGTCCGGTTCTCGCCTTGAAGCTATGAGCCGGACCAAAAATCATGTATTCCAATTTTATGGAATCGGGAACCGGATTGACATCCATTGGAACTACTCAAAACCAGCCGATTTGGTATGGTTCGGGCAGTTCCCAGTTCGGGCGGTTCTCTATACTCACCCCTAAGTGAAATTACCTATTATAATTATAAACATATATATTGTTGTGAACATAATGATCAGTAGAGTGTTTTTTTGGGCTATGATCTAGTAAGTTTTTGTTTTGGTTTTATTATGTTCTTTGCAAAGATAACCTTCCAAAGAAGGTCACTTCCCTCTGAACTGGATGAACAAGTCATCCTGCTCTAGGGAATAATTTTAGCGTCAACGTAGACCGTCACTGTACATAAAGTGACGAAATAGTCTTCTTCACATTTCTCTTTTACAATATTAAAGTTATTTCTAACACGATTGTTATGTTATGACAGCGAAGGAGATCTGATACAATCTGTAATTCAAACTATTTTGGTTAAACTGAATGTCAGATATAAAAATGTGACTGAATATCTAGTTGGAGTTGATGATCGTGTAGAAGCTATAATCAAAATGTTGGATCTGGAATTTGATGGCGTACAATTTCTCGGAATCCACGGAATGGGCGGTGTAGGCAAAACAACACTTGCCAAAGTCATCTTCAACCGATTATCGTCAAGCTTTCAAGGATGCAGTTTCCTTGGAGACGTTCGAGAATCATCACAGCGCAATGGTCTAGTACATTTGCAAAAGCAGCTATTGTCAAAGTTCCTCGATCCTAGGTTTACCGATAATATTTGTGATATTGATGATGGGGTCAACAAGATTAAGAGAGTACTTTGCAATAAAAAAGTACTTATTGTTCTTGATGATGTGGATGAGAAAGAGCAACTCAAAAGTCTAGCAGATAAAGATAATTGGTTCGGTTCTGGTAGTAGGATTATCATAACTACTAGGAACAAAAGTGTTATAATGATTGAGGGAGAAACAACAGGTGAAGGCCTTGTAAAAAAGTCTACAAATGTTTCAATCTACGAAGTACGAGAATTAGAATTTGATCATGCTCTTAAGCTTTTTAGTAGGCATGCCTTTAGAAGAGACTCTCCACCTAATCATTATGTCTCCCTTTCAGAAAAAGTTGTCTCCACTTTGGGAAAGCTTCCTTTAGCTCTTGAGGTCACAGGATCATCTCTTAACGGTAAATCTGAAGCATTGTGGGTAGACACATGGAAGAAACTACAAAAAGCCCCTCCCATGGAAGTCCAAAAAACATTGATGATAACTTATGAAAGGTTAGATGATGCGCAAAAGCAAGTATTTCTGGACATAGCTTGTTTTTTTGTTAATGTGGATAAAACATACCCTTTCTACATGTGGAATGATTGTGGATACTATCCACACAATGCCATTGAAGTCCTCCTTCTCATGTCTTTGGTAAAAATCAAAGATGACAATGCTTTTTGGATGCATGACCAAGTGCGGGACCTTGGAAGGGAAATTGTCCGTCAAGAGAATTTCAAAGATCCATGTGAGCGTAGCAGAGTGTGGAATCATGAGGAAACCCTAAGCATTTTGAAGCGAAAAGAGGTATAAAAAGGGAACAACATTTTGGTTTCTTGTGAATTGTTGTAAATTATTCTTGAAAAATCAAAAGTTAATTGTTATTAGCACTTGCAATTATTTGGTTAGGACCTTCACATGTGGACTTCTTGGTGTTTACTTTGTCAGGGAAATAAGAAAATCGAAGCACTGTCACTTGGATATCGTGGAGACACTATAATGCATGATGAAGTTGCTAATTTACAAAACCTAAGGTTCTTTGAAGGGAATGGGGTGTTCTTTGTTGGAGATTTCAATAATCTTCTCTTCGGTTTAAGATGGCTTTCCTGGCAATATTGCTCTTCCAAGTTTGCAGCAACCAACTTTCATCTGACTAATTTAGTCGTTCTTGACCTTTCATGCAGCGATATTACGGAGGAATGGATTGGCTGGAACCAAATCAGAGTATGATGCGAGTCCCACTCCTTGTATATGTACATCGTTTTTTTTGTCATTCTTTTCATATAGGTTGTTTCTTAATATCTATTTTATTGAATTGTTTTGCCAGGAGGCAAATAAATTAAAAGTACTAGATCTCAGCAACTGTGCATACTTAAGGAGAACACCCGATTTATCTACAATGTTGTCCTTGGAGAGATTGATTCTGAAAGGCTGTCGCCACTTAATTGAAATTGACCCATCCATTGGTAAATTAAAGCTCCTAACTACATTGAACTTGAATCGATGTCAATCTCTTAAAGAGTTGCCTGAAGAAATAGGAGGTCTACAAGCTTTGACAGAGATTGTCATGCCTCGTATGCCAACTGATTTTAAACTTCCGGAGTCATTTGGTAATTTAAAGTCATTGTTGACCTGCGATGTATCAAATATGCAGATTAGCAAATTGCCATACTCGATTGGAGGGCTATTGGAACTTAGGCGGTTAAATTTATGTCAATGTACGAAGATAAAGGAACTTCCAGAGTCGATTGGGAAATTACAATCATTAGTCGAGTTGGATTTGTCATTGACAAGTATTGGTCACCTACCTGATTCAATCGGCAATTTGAAGCAACTGAAAGTACTTAGAATGAGCAACATAAGTGGGATAACACAATTAACTAGTGTGATTGGGCTGATGGAGAAGCTTGAAGAGTTAGACGCTAGAGGATGTCGCAATTTGATGGGCGAAATCCCTGAAGAAATTGGGAGACTATCCTTTTTGAGGATTCTAGACTTATCAGACACGTGTATATCTAGATTACCCACCACGGTGAGTCGCCTCTCTAATCTCCACACACTTAATCTAGAACCATGTCCTGAGCTTAAACAGTTGCCAGAGCTTCCCCCAAGCTTGACTTGTCTGAGATGGGCCACCGATACTGTCATTGATTCCTACAAAGACATGCCATATGAGCAGGATAGTGTCTCTGCTCTTCCCACAAGCACCAGTACTCGATCTCAGATGGAAACACAAACATTGTCCTGCAAAAACTTGCCATTCCTCCCTCTGCTCTCGTCTAGTTTAAGAGAGTTTGAAGTTCAACCTTTGGTGACCACACTATTGCCGGATTTTTCCAATTCAAATAACTTGTTCCGTAGTTCGATTATATTTGATGCTGAGTTGGGCATCCTCCATATGCAGCAGTGCACGTTTAGAAAACTGGACGCACTGTTTCAGTTGGAAATTGAAAGATTGAGATATTTAAAGATGCTTTGGTGCGAATTCTTTCCAGAAGTACTTGATCTGTCTCACATGAAGAATCTGCAAGAGGTACATCTGCTTGGCTGCAAGTTGCTCGTCGAGATTCACGGCCTTGAAGAATTGGGATCTCTTTGCTTCCTATCGGTCGTGGATTGCGGTTCCTTGGAAAGGATGTCAAACCTATCAAAATTGAGAAAGCTAAGGAAGCTTAGAGTAGGCGAATGTTCAAAGCTAAGAAGCGTGGAAGGTCTGAACCACTTGGAATCTTTACAGAAGCTGTGGATTCACGATTGCAAGTTGTTGGAGAGTTTGGCTGACACCTCAAATCTCGACTTAAAATGTTCCACTATTGAACGTTGCGAGCAGATGCCCGACCACGACAGTTATTGTAGATGTCATAATGTCACCTATTCCAAGTTTATTGTAACCGAACACTCTTGGATATTTTGAGCTGGTTATACGAAATCCCATCCAATGAAAAAGTCTGTCGAGTATTACCGGACACCCGGATGTTGCTCTGTAAGGAAGTCAGAATAGTATAAGGGATATATTATGGTCCCTTAGTTTTGTTTTGTTTCTGAATTCGAAAAGCTCGGCACATGACCTCGACCAAGAATGACTTCATCCTGGATTGATTCGCCCATGGAGCTCAAGCTCAGAAACGGTTGCAGATTGGGGCAATGTGGGAAATGGAGAAGGGAGTTAAGCACCATCTTAGAAATGTTACAGAATGGACGAGAGACGTGAGGAGTAGTGCATGGACGTGGAGCCAAGCTAAGAGAAACTAATTGTCTTCTGCTGCGGATTAGGCTACAAAGACAGAGATTGAAAAAGAAGAAGAAGAAGGCATGCTCAAATAATGCCAAAACTCGGTCGGCTTTTGATCAGGTTTTGCACTTAGATTCTGTCAATGAAGGTTCTCAATTCCAATGCCTTTCAACTTCGGTTTTAGTTTTAAGTTTGAGCGTTCAGCTTTCACTGTTTATTGCAAATATGAATTTCGTGTTTCGTTTAGTGTTTTCATTTAAGCGTCTATAGACACTGCACATTTCATGCAGTTCCATTTAAGTTCGTTTAATTTACTTCCGTAGCATCTAATATTTCCTCGAACTTTGCATTGCCCTTTCACTTTAATTTCCTTGAATCTTACTCCTTACACTTTAATTTCTCCACCAATTCACTTCAAAACCTTGTAAAAAAGTCTTTGAATTTTGACTGACAATCGTTGACGTGGACGTTGGTTATTTTATATGGCACGATCAGTGCTAACATGAACAATTTTTTCTATAATTCTTATTTATTTTTTCTTTTTTGTTTCTTCTTCCTTTGCCGATAGCCATGGCCAACGATTGGTTGCAAGGGTCAGGCCGGTGAAAGTCAATCTCGCTAACCTCGGGCGAGGCTCACCTTCACTAGATCCAATGAGGTCAAGCATCACCAGAGGCCAATGAGGGTCAACCTTGCCAGCCTCAAGAGAGGCTCGGCCTCGCTTGCCTTTAGGCAAGGCTAGTGAGGTTGACCCTTGTCCGCCTCAAGCTCGCCGGATTTAGCTCAAGCTCCTAAATTCTCTTCTTCTGAAATTCTCAGCACTCTCTCCGGACATGATCTCATCTCCTTACAGAATGCATAAAGGATTCCTTCAAAATTTTCCTCCGAGCGCCCTTCTCTAGAAAGTAGCATTCCTACATACTTTTGGGCAGAAGCAGTTGCTACTGCTTGTTACATCTTGAACAGATTACTAATGAGGCCTTTAATGGAGAAAGCTCCCTAGAAATCTTCAAAGGAAGAAAGCCAAATATCTCATACTTCCACATGTTTGGATGCAAATGTTAAATTCTCAATAATGCAAATGACAACGTTGAAAAATTTGATGCATGGGCTAGCGAAGGTAATTTTCTAGGCTGCTCAACTTCTAGCAAAGCTTTCGGTGTTCAATAAAGAATTGCAAGTAATGTAAAGTTCACAGCTGGCCAAAAAGGCATAAAAGCTGATGACAGCGAGGAAATCATGCAAACATCTGTACCAGCTAAATAACAAACAACAGCATCATCAACCGAATGCAAATTGTTCATACCAAATGCCAATTCCTAAGGACTGGAGATTCCAAACAGATCATCATAAGGAATAAATCATTGGGAAAATAGATGAAAGGTTCAAAACGAGATCTTAAGTCAAAGAAAAGATGAATATTCTAGCACTGATCTCTCAAATGGAGCCCAAAGGAAATTTTGAAGCTGTCACTGATGAAAGTTGGATCAAGGCCATGCAAGAAGAGCTACATCAATTCAAAGTCAATAATGTGTGGAAACTAGTATCTCGACCCAAAGATCATCCAATCATTGACACAAAAATACGTATTTAGAAACAAATTTGATGACAAAGATAATGTAATTCGCAACAAAGGAAGATTAATTGCAAAGGGATATTCCCAAGAGGAAAGTTTTGACTATGATGAAACTTACGCTCATGTTGCAAGATCAGAAGCAATAAGACTTTTATTAGCTTATGCATGTTTTTACGATTTCAAATTATATCAAATGAATGTGAAAAGTGCATTTCTAAATGGCCACATCAAAGGAAAAAACATTTGTTGAGCAACCTCTAGGTTTGAGGACCCAACTAGAGCCAACGATGTATATTGATTGAAGAAGGCGCTCTATGGACTCAAACAAACACCAAGGGCTTAATATGAGAGGTTAAGCACACTTCTAATCAAGCATGATTTCAAGAAAGGTAAAGTGGATACGACCCTTTTTATTAAAAAAGGAGGGTAAGGATATGTTGCTTATTCAAATTTATGTTGATGAATAATTTTTGGATTCACTAATAAAAATTTATTCAAGGAATTTGCTGAAATCATGAAAAGTGAGTTCGAAGTGGGCTTAATAGGAGAAGTCAATTTCTTCTTTGGCCTACAAATCAAGTAAACAAAAGCTGGCACTTTCGTTTATCAAGAAAAATAAGCCAGAGAATTGGTGAAGAAATTTGGATTGGAAAGATTGCAAAAGGATTAAAACACCAATGTCTTCAACCATCCAGCTTGACAAAGATGAGAAAGGTAAGTCTATTGATCCTAAACTATATAGAAGCATGATTGGCTCATTACTGTATCTAACAACATCTAGACCAGATATTTTATTTCGTGTATGTCTATGTGCGCGTTTTTAGTCTGATCCAAAGAAATTGCATCAATCAGCTATAAAGAGAATTATTAAATACATTGGATCATTTCCAAAGTTAGGTCTTTGGTATATCAAAAATCCAGACTTTATGTTGTTGGGATATTCGAATGCTAACTTCGCAGGGTGCAAGATCTGCGGAATGAACACTTGTTAATTAATGGGATGCATGCTAATTTCACGGTTCTCAAAGAAACAAAATTTAGTTGCTCTTTCAACCACTTAAGCTAAGTGCATTGCACTAGGAAGTTGCTATGTTCAACTTATTTGGATGAAACAACAACTAAGTGACTTTGGGGAATGACACTCAAATATTTCCATTTTTTGTGATAATATTAGCACTATTAATTTGACGAAGAACCCAATATTGCACTCAAGAGCTAAGCACATTGAGGTAAGACATCACGTTATTTGAGATCATGTTAATAGTGGTGATATTTGCATACATTTTGTTGATTCAAAAAATATCAACTTGCTGATATCTTTACTAAGACACTCAACAAGCAAGAATTCGAGTTCATCATAAGCCCAATGGGGATATCTTATGCTCTCAAATGGCTTGATACATGTGATTTTTAATAGAAGCATATACTTGATGAAATTTGGTCAAATTGGCAAACCGACAGACATTAGGTACGTGTGAGAAATAAAATAGTTACCGTTGCAGTACTATTTCTCACTCCTGTTTATAACGTTTTGACATAAAAATTGTCTTAAATGCTGATCTTGTTATTATTTTCTTTTCACTGATTCATCTCTCTCATTGATAAAAATTGCTTGGAAAATGCGAAAAATTGAAGAAGAAAGTTACCGTTATTGTAAGTAACGGACAACCTTCTAAACATGGCTAAAGTGCTCATATTTATAAGGAGATAGTGCTCACTTCAGTTTCTCAAAAAATGCTCTCAACCGCACCTCTCCTCTCTTCTTATATTCAGCCGCTCTCGCATTTCACTCTCACAACTCTCATTTCTTCGTTACGCTCTTTCTTCAATTCTCTCAAAATGGGACCCAAGCTTCGTGCTCCTCAGAAAACCCCCTAGGAAATCCTCTCCCATTTCTACTGCTCAATCTAGAACACCAAAATGATCATCAGACATCGACCTGACACACTACTAAAAGAATCCGTTGAGGAAACACAAAGTCAGAGTGTTCCCACTTCTCAACCAGTTGGAGAACATGGAGAATCCGCATCCGCCAGCATGACTCTACCATCTCCCACTGAAGTATTGACACTCACCGCAAAATCCCTCGAGTCTCGATGGCGATCAGAGAGAGAAGTCGTCATCGCACCTGCTGTTCCACCATTGCCACCGGCTAAGCCAACCCAGATGTGAAATTTTCCACCAGAAAAAGGCAATCTTGCGGCAACTTTTTCTCAAATTTGTCACGGCACAATATCCATCTCCTCTTGCTCTTGAATCTAGCACTACTGAGATCCAAATTAAAATAGGTGTCTTGCCTGCTGTGCCTGTTGGTGAGCCTTCTCATCCTGCTGAAAAAACAGAGAAGTCCTCACTAAAACCCCTAAATAATGATTTATCGGCTAAAATTCGGGTGTTGACAATTACTCCCCAAGTTTTCCTCAATATTTTTTAATTTGAAGTACCACATGTGCAAAGCACATGTCAATTTCTATCACTTTAGGAGAATAATGAACTTCTTCCAAATTTTCATGCTTTTGTGGGCTTAGTCCAAATATTTATTTAGAGCCTTCTTGCTTGAGTTCATCAGCTCCAATCAATTAAAAAGCAGATTATGTGGGCTTATTACTATAAACACGATCCTCATATGCAAATGTGGTTTTAATAATATTTTTTTAGGGTCGATGTTGATCCCTAATGTTTTTTCAATGAATGTGCTGTGGGTCGCCAAAATTTAGGTGTCCAACTTAAAATGACACAAATTAGAGTATTTCTTAAAAATGTGATTTATCACTAAGAGCAAATTCTATTTTCCATTGGGTCTTTTATCCATTTATAATTTTTTTTTCCATTTTCTCAAATACACTTAGGATAACACGACATGTTATCTAAAGTACATACCAATTCATGATGAATCTGAACCTAATAACATACGACTAAAGATGAATTAGACTATTCCTAAAAATGTTATTAAAGCGTTCGTTTGTATTGCGGAAAACGAATGATTTGAAAAATATTTTTATAAGAATAATTACTTGTATCACTTATGAAAATAAATGAATGAAAGATATCATCGTCATCCAAGAAAATGTTTAAACATTAATGGTTGTCGATAATGATAAGATTTTCATTGATTAATTATTTCAAGAGAAATATTTCCAAATCATACAAAAGGAGCATAAACGCAAATCCTCACTTTTTGTCGTTTTTCCTTTGTTACTTTTTTGTCATTTTTATTCAATACTAAAGATACCAGGACTAAACACTTAAATTATCTAAACATGTTAAATAATCACAAATCAACTACGGTAACAAGAATTAGATATCTGTATGACCTAAAGATGTGATTTTGACCTTAAAATCACATACTAATGTAAGAGGGGCATTGGACTCTCTTTTGGGTACGAAAATGGCTTTAAAAGGGTGATCCCAACGCGCATTTGGCTCATAAGGGTCCATCAACCCGAGACATGTCGGGGATGCGAAATGAAATCAAAAGCATACACAAAACCTACGACCAGCATGGCTAGAGGGACGAAAAGTGAGTGCCGACATGCTCCTAGGACTCGAAAGTAGCATTGAAACACTTAAAACTCACCTGGACGCATCCCCAAACTATGAGGACCCACGAGAGTCGGCTTGAGGCTTTCCCATGAAGTACGAATGACGGCCAAAAGAGGCGAATACCGCTGTCCATTTGGACAGCAGTGTATGACCCTCACAACGCATGGAAAAATCACACGAAATAAAATACACCTAACTAGATCAATAGACGAACAAGGGTGACAAAAAAAGGGCACTTAAATGAAGTCAAAATGTTACTATTACATGGCTGGAAGCTCCAAACCAGCAAGCAACCGAAAGAAAACAAAATACCTTATCGCATGAAAATAAACATATAATTCCTACTATAGAAAGAGACATCACTAAAGGTTATTCCTAACTCTCGGGGGAGGAATGAAATAAGAACATGAAGAACAAAAACAAGATGAGAATGAAGATCTAAATCACTCAAAAGAAGGGAGGTCACGGTCATGGGGACATTCGGCCTCAAACACAACCGGTTTTGAACTGGCGGAGACAAGATTTGTTTTCCCTACCTCGACTAGATTGATACGAAGATGAAATAAGATGGCTACACAAAAGGTTACCATGAATGATGAGTGGAGGAGTATGGCATGGGACCTCGGTGCCAAAGCCCGGGTCCTTGGCACTTGAACACGGAACACAGAGTTGTGTGCAGGACTTTTTCTCATGTACGTATTTCATAATTTCCTCGTAATAAACATCAAAAAGTGACTTTTGTATTATTTGCAAAGTAAAATCAAAAATTAAAAATCAAAAATAATTTTAGTGAAGTTTAGTTTCCGTGAAGCAATTGAGGCTTAAAATCTTTTTATTTTGTTCGAATTGAGATTGTCGAAGAATTAGGACAAAATCTAGTGATAGGAAATTATTTTGTTTCCATTTATTTTATTTCCTTTTATTTCTGAATCCTTAGAATTAGGAAGTGGAAAATCTGTTCCTATTTCTGCTCTTATTTTCTTGCTATTTTTAGCTGTCCTAAGCCCCATTTATATGGTATATTCTCCGAAAGTATGATAAGTAATGAGAAACAAAAGAAACCACTTTTCTTCTTTGAAATCTGCGATAATGTGTTATAGTGTTATGACTTTTTATATAAAGTGGGTCTTTTCTTATAAACTCCACAAATGCTTGGTGGATGGAGATTTTTATGGTTTCTAGTGGGCTGCTAGACTACGTCCCTTCTTTTAACGTATCAGTGCCCATATGCGTTGCTACCCTTAATTCTCCTTGTACCAATGTCTTTCCTAAGAGTAGGGAATATCCTATTGGTGCTTAACGTCTAGGGGATGCCGAGGTCTACACGAGGCCTCAGTTGAAGCAGCTTTTGGTCATACTTAGGACCGTGACAGCACTAAACCTATTCCATATATTAATTTTATTCCTTCTTTACCTCATTCTAATTAATCCCTATCCCATGTTTTAATTATATTCCTTCTTTAACTAATGTAATAAACCTTATCCAACTTGTACTTATGTGACACATATATCATCAGTCTGGTGTTTTATAATATATGCAATATTTTCACATTATGGTGCTTTATAATGTATGTAACTCTTGTATTATATGGCCAAATTATTAAAAAAAAATTGGACAAATGGATCTTTCATGACGCTTAAGTTTAAAGTTTGTCTTAATAAAACAAGGGGTAATACCTCCAGAAATCTCAAATCAGTATATACATTTACTCCAAACAATTTTCATATGACAAAAAAATTAAAAATACATTTGTGCCACATTTAGCCCAAACTGATTTTTGTATCACAAAAAATCTCAAAATTTGGGGTCATGTGGCACTAATGTACCAATTTGGGATAAATATGACCCGAGTAAGGCCGTTTGAGAGTTTTTGTGACATGAATAATTTGGGATAAATGTGGTAGTTTGGGATTTTTGTGACATGAATATAAATTTAGGATAAATGTGGCATGGGAATATCGGTTTGGGGTTTTTTGTTATACGAAAATTAGTTTGAGGGTAAATACAGCACGAGTAATTTGAAATTTTTTATAGTATTAACTAATAAAACAACTTATTACATTATTGTCTCATGCATGGTTTTTATAACAATACTAGAAATTGAGAACTCTTTGTCCTAAATCAAGAATTTTTCTCATAATTTTGTATTTTATGATATTCCTTAATTAGAATATGCCTACGCTATGACAAGTAATGCTAACTTTACTCATTTCAACGAATATGAAAACTAGATTAAGTTCACGAATTTGAGATTTCGATTCACGATTCTTACATCAATTTCACGACTATCGATCAATTCATATAATTTGTCGGAGTCATGACAACTTATGACTTCTCTTTAAAAGAATAAGCGGTTCTCTAAAAGCCCTATAAATAGCTGGGCCTCAATATGGATATATTCATATAGGCTCAGCTAGCCCATTCTATGTTGGAGATGTATGATTTGATTCATGAATGTAGGCAAAATTTGTGCCCAGCCTGACAGGCAGTCCAACTGTCTTTAGCTTTCTACATTCTGCTGAAGGGAAAGCCTTTGGCAACTTCAAAAAAAAAAAACAAAAGGCTCAAAAGAGCCAATCAAAAAAGTAAAATAATATGAAAAGGCTTAAATGGGTTGATTTGTGCTTTCATTCTGGGCCTTTTGGGTTCGGACTAGGGATTATAAAACTAGGGATCATGTTGTTGGAGCCACCCAGACGGACATCGTTTCTTTCCATACTATTACTTATTTCTTGTGTTCTTAGCTACATCCGCATTTCATGGACTTTGATCCAACCTTACAATGCAAAGTTAACTCAAGAGTACATTGTATTTAGTGTGAGGAATTCCAAATAATCGAATCGTGTCAAGTCGATACACTGCCAAATTTGAGCTCTATTAGGTATTTATTATTTTGCTCAAGCTTGACTCTAGTAGAAAATCAAGATACTCGAACTCAACTCGATTCAATTATAGTCAACTTATAGATAATTTTAATTTTTGTTTAAAGGCTCGAGAGCTTATCAAGCTAACTATTGATAAGATCAAGATTGAGCTCGAGCTCAATGGACAAGTCAATCTCAAGTAGTCATCGAGCCAGTTCCAAACTACTCGCTGATAGCTTGGCTCAATGTCATCCAAAAGTGGAATGCTTCAAAAGGACAACTGATTTCCTTCTATTTTCCTTCTTTCCTATTATCCCTACAAAAAATGATGCTTCTCTCTAGTAAACAGTCATATTCTTTGTAACAACCCGGCCTGTTCCACATGGGTCAAGCTGCCAATATCAGCTCTTGAAGTAGCCACATAAAGTGATGAACATTTAATGTAGGCGTCTACTTATCAATATTCAACAAGGCCTCTCTCTCTCTCTCTCTCTCTTAATGTGAAACTTTTACATGTCACTTCTTTTGAAATCACTTGATTGAAAGTACGATTCTAATAGAAAATAAATATATGTGTGATTGAAATGGAGAGTTATAGTAAGGAGTAGGTTTATTCTCTTCACCTTTATTTGTTGTATTAGGGGTAAACTTTTTCATTGTAGTGTCTGAGTTCTATAAGAAATATTGCATAAGATAATAGTCATTACTCATCAGTACTGGTCCCCGATCTGGAATTTGCTTTATCAATGACAAAATGATGACAACATTCTAGGGGTGAGTATAGCTCCAGAATAAAATTGTGAACCAGACCGATGTTCCACTAATCTGGTTTCGGTATCCAATGCGCCACGGTCTAGTTCCCAATTTTGTCCTTTTAGAAACCTTTGGTTTTCGGGGGAAACAAATTGGAAATCGGGAACCAGATCAAGAATTGAGAACCGGGAGTTAATTCTCACTCCTTTTTGAGTCTTGCGCTTGGGATTATGAAAATAAAACACATTTAAGGTAGCATAATCTAAGCATATGTATTTCGGTTTATCAATCAATTCATAATTTTTCCTCCTACATCTTCAGCATCTCGTGTGCAAGGACAAAAACAAAAAAGAGACTATGACTACATACTCTTTTTTTTATTTGTTAAAAGAAGGGTTAATATCACGAAAAACTCTAAACCGGTATACCTGTGACAATTTTATTCTGAACTATTTTTTTGACCACTAAAAAGCCCAAACTGGTACACTTGTGACAAATTTACCCCGAACTATTTTTTTTACCACAAAAAACCTCAAACTGATACACTTGTGATAATTTTACCCCGAACTATTTCTTTGACTACCAAAAACCCCGCATTGATATATCTGTGACAATTTTACCCATAAACTAATTTTTTGATCACTAAAAACCCCAAATCGGTACATTTGTGATAAATATACCCTATGTTAGTGTCCGTTAAATTATATTAATATCATAGAAAATCATAATTTGATAAACTTGTGACAAACAGAGAGGCAAAACCCAAAATCGGCACACATGTCAATTACCATGTGTCGTTAAACTTAGCAATTTGACGGTAAAATTTAACGAAAACTAACGGAAGGTAAATTTGTCACAAGTGTACCAGTTTGGGATTTTTTGTAGCCAAAAAATTAGTTCGGGAGTAAAATTGTTATAGGAATACCAGTGTGGGGTTTTTTATGGTAAAAAAAATAGTTCGCAGTAAAATTGTCACAGATGCACCAATTTAGGATTTTTTATGGTCAAAAAAATAGTTTGAGGTAAATTTATCATATGTGTACCAGTTTAGGGTTTTTCATGGTATTAATCCTTAAAAGAAAGAAACAAGCTTCATGGGTCCCTTGCATTTCTTGGGTAATCCGTAGCCTTGTACCTTCGCTTGATCGGGATGTGTCTCTAAGGAAAAAGATCCATTCAAACCTTCTCTCTCTCTCTCTCTCTCTCTCTCTCTCTCTCTCTCTCTCTCTCTCTCACTGGAGATATTCGGTGAGAGTCGAAATGAAAGTAGCAGAGCGTGTGTGTATGACTCATACACATTTTTCATGGATGATTAAAATTTGGAGCCAATTATTATTAAGTGATTAATTATGATTGTTGTTTCATTTGGTTTTAGGTGATTAGAAATTGGCAATTTTTAATGGATGATTGAGGACTGAAGTTCTATAATTTAGGTTTTATGTTACGTGTTTTGAAAATTTTATTGTTTATTTTATTTTATGTGTTCATCTTTTATGGATTGTTATTGTTATTGACAAATAGAAACTTTCATTTTTGTTGTTGCGTTTACTTTCATTTTGCTTAACTAAAAATGAAAAAAAAAGAAAAACCTGATAGACTTTGGAACCAACCCTAGAATTCATGACAAGGTAGGTTCTAGGTTCATAGGTTTTGTGGTATATAAAGTAAGTTCCAAGTTCCAAAAAATAAAGAACCTGTTCTAACGGACAAGATGCAGTGGAATCTGACAAGCTAGGTTTCAGGTTTTGGGTTGTACAGAATAGGTTCTAGGTTTCAAAAAATGAAAAGTTTATTCCGACGGGCGAGTTTCAGTGAAACTTGGATCCGCTCATCCCTATAACATTTTGCTTTTTGTCATCCTTCCGTGATGGTTTTAATGTAATCGTTCCATGACTGGTTTGTAGTTTGATTGACAATATCAGTTAACAACTGGACAATTGACATGTGCTTTGTCTACATTTAAAATTTGTAGTTTGAACACCTAACATGAAATATAAAAAACATTTTAAAGTATATAAAAATCGACATGTAAAATCTCTTTTTATAATCTTTCAAAACATAAAATTTCTCTCTTCATTTTCAAATTGTTGGAGAGAAAACTGAAAACAAGAAAAACAGGCTTTTTTTTTGGAAGTGTAGACCAAATAGACCAGCTTTTGCGTCAAAAGTGAAAACATTCCCAAAGTTTAGTGTTGCTTGTCGATCGAAGATCGTTCTGTCCCAGGCTAAGCCAGCGCCATTATTTGACTTCTGGAGGACAAATGAAACTTTCGACAAAAAGAGCAAGAAGTTAATGAAACAAATAATCCCCGAATTTTATCTTAATGTGCAATGTAGTCTCTGAACTTTTAATTTATTCAATATAATCACAGCCTAATATTTAATGTGATATATGAACTTTTAATTTATTTAATATCATCCATGCACTTTGAGTACATATTCAATTTAATTCATAAACTATATGATGTTCAATGTAGTCCAATTTAATTCCTAAATTATATGATGTTCAATGTAGTTCCTAAACTTTTACCAAATTAAATATGTATCAAAAATACATAGACAATATTGAACAAATTAAAAGTTCAAGAATCACATTGAACATGAGACTAAAGTTCATGGACTATATTGAATAAATTAAAAATTTAGGGACCACATTATATATTGAAGTAAAATTCAAGAACTGCTTATGTTATTATTTCAAAAAAAAAAAAGACAAACGAAATGTTTGACCAAAAGAAAAAAAGGAAGAGACAAATGAAACTTCCAGATCAGCAAGAGAAGCTTTGTATAGCCGAAGAGGGATTGTTAGGGTTTTACGAAAGCGCACTGGCTTAAGCCCTGGAGACGCTGAGAGAGCTGAACAAGATACGCTCGAGACGCAATGGGTTTCTGGGGTAAGTCTGTCTTCGTCATCTACGATGCTCTCTATCCATGAATTCGGAGTTCTTGACGCTGACCCAGAAGATGTTTCTTGGGTTCCCTCTGTTTTTCTTATCTAGTTTGCTTCTTTGTTCGAGACTTTCACTTACTGGTTTGCGTTTGAGAGCAAGAGCTCTGTGGATTAGAGATTGGAATTGTTGATTTAGGACTTGAAACATCCCGCTTATCTGGGCTTGAATCATGAACAAGACTGATTGCTTTTTGGGTCACCAATGATTTCCCTCATGCATTTCGTGGTGGTGAAAGCTTAGGAGGGTTTTGCACATTTCCCCCCCTACTTTCATACATCTCTGTTGCCCTTTTCTTAAATCAGCATGATGTTTTTCTGCAGGGATTGAAGTGAAACCAGGAAAAAAGGTGAACCCTTTTCACGAGGATAATCTACAGGGGAGGCTTCACGTAACCCAGGTTATTCTTCTTCTTGTCATTTGCTCTTTCTCTTGCTTATTCTAGCGTAGTGATGTTAATCAAAAGGGAACAAGAGGCTTTACTGTATGAAATGGAAACTATGGTATAATGTGACTTTTTGACCCATAAAGATTTCTGCCAACGAATTAAGGCAGCATTGGGTATTTCAGTGCATAATTTTTGTTTTTTTTAATGAAGTTTGATCACTTTTCTCAATGGATGTGTACTTCTTGTGTGAATTGTAGGCAACATTGGGACTTGGCTCATCTGCTGAGAAGAGCATATTGCAATGTTTCAGGGAAGATAAGCCTCCTATATTTTTATGTACCCTGTTGCCTAATAAGATTGAGTCATGTTCCTTGGATCTTGAATTTGACAATGAAGATGCAGTGTCCTTCTCTGTGATGGGCCCAAAAAGCATCCATCTTTCTGGTTATCTGCTGGTGGATGATGAGGATGTCGGAGATGAATGTGGACTGTATCCTTTCTAGTGCCTCATGAACTTGTGAATTAATAATTTTGTATATGATGATGTAACTCTGTTTGAGTTCTTCTTAACTTAGATTTAAAGTGATTGTTGTGGAGAGGATGGTCTGGTTACAGGGTCCGAGGAGTCCTCTCAGTTTGATAGTGAGGATGACTACACTGATACAAGTGATGATGAGATGTTTGCGCCCTCTTCTCCTCTGGTCCGTAACAGTAGAGGTGACAATCTGTAATTTGATTTTACATTTACCTTAGCATTTTTATCCCTCCTTTTTTCTTTTGCATGTTTCTGGTAAACCTGAAGGAAGTTAATGTGCATTGGCATGTGCTCGTTGGTTGAGTTATTTTCTTCATTCAGAAACTTCATATGTGTGCATGAATGTTCTGTTTTATACCTGTGCCTTGCTCTGTGTATAACGGCTATAGATGTTTATTGAGTGTTTTTTTTTTTTTTGATCTGTTATTGAGTGTAGTGTTGGTGTACTTGTATCAATTGATGCAGAAGGCCTTTCTTATGCCCTTCAAAACGTTCAGTTGTCTTATCATGGAAAGAAATTATTCTGTTTGTTGATTCCTCGTGTCATATCTATGTCTTTGTTGTTTGTTTTATAATTTCATGGGATGGTGTATTTCTGCCATTAACTCTGGTTATGAGTGTGATGCTCTGACATTATGTGCTCTTAGAACTTATATTTGAAGTTAATATTCCCGCAGTGGTAATTGAGGAGATAACAGAAGATGATAAATCTGCCAATGCGAATCCTTTGTCCAAGAAAAAGAAGAAGAATAGACCAAGTGATTCGGAAGAAGATTCTCAGTCTCAACGTCAAATTGTTGTCAGAAATATCAGTAGTACCGCGCCTGTGGAAAGTGAGGATGAAGATGGCTTTCCGTTATCTATTTCACATGGAAGCAATACTGCTGGCTTGAAGCCTGGAGCAGTTTCACAACAAAAAAAGGAGACAACTGGGGAATTGAAAAAGAAAGTTGATGAGGTTCAGGCTGATAAACAAAAGAGAGAGCCAGAAAGTGTCGAGCAAGATAGTCAACCAGATAGGTAAAGTATTTGGTCATCTTTGTTTTTGACTGGGAACAATGGGGCTAACCCCAATTCTTTTTAGTGTTACATGTTGACTTTACCTTTCTTAAGTTCATTATTGGTCATAGTTGGAAAATGTTCATAATGTGGCATCAATAATTATCTTATCTGCAATTATTCAAGCTGGGGTGACTGGACTAGATGGGACTAGTACTAACATTTGACTTCTTGTCATTCTTACAAATTTTTTAAGTTTGTATACTTCATTGGCAGGAAAAGGAAGAGAAAGAAACAGAAACAACAGAAAGAAATGGATAAAGAAGGGAAAGTTGATACTGATGTTGATGACGGCAACATTGCTCCATCGACAGATAACCAAAGCAAATCTCATGAGGGGAAGAATAAGGATATCGATCAGGCTATGCCTGAGGGAAACCAGCATGATGATGAACCTTCAAGTAGCCAGTGGGTTTTCTTGACTTGACCTTCTCTTTTGAAATATTAGTTCCTTTTCATTCAGCATATAGATCCGAGTTCGATGGCCTATAAAGTGAATATATGCTTAAGTTTAAAAGATTGAGTCATTATTAGAAAAGGAAACAAAAGGCTGTAAGATAGATGTTTTTGTAATTAATGCTATAGTATCTGGCAGTTTGATTCCAAGTGTAGTGTGATTATTTGCTCAGGTTTAGATAACAGGAAGAATGTAGTGCCTGTAAGGTGGATTGTTTTGATTGACACAATAGTGGTAATTTGGTGTTTTGTTTTGTGTCCATAGCTCTGAAAAGGGTAGTTTGTCAATTAGATACGCTAGGAGCCTTGTGAAACCCGGAATTGTAATCTTGACTGGAAAAAAGAAAAGAAAAGAAAAGGCCCTTATGTTTTACATTGGGTTGCCCATCTAATGAACGAGGATTTTCCAAATCTGATATATCTAAGAATTCAAATGTATTATAGCTAGAAAAGAAAATGAAAAAGAAACTATAGTTAATCTGTTTGTGTAATTTTGGTCTATAATGTACACTATCCACAGTGCAAATCAACTAGAGAAGAAAAAGAAGAAAAAGAAAAAGAAGTCCCAGGAGCCTGCAGCAGCAGTAAATGGGGATCAGCCCATGACAGATGTGAAAGACAGGAGTGCGTCCAAGGTTGAGCCGAAAGAACAACAAGGCAATGACAAGCCCTCACAAGTCAGGACTTTTCCGAATGGCTTAGTTATTGAGGAGCTGGCAATGGGCAAACCAGATGGCACAAGAGCTGCTCCTGGAAAACAGGTTTCTCCTTTGCTTCTATCTAGGAACTTTTTTGGAACAGGATAAGATGCTAACTATTTCCATCCTTTTAATCCTTTTCTCCTTCCTGACTTTAATTCCATGGTAAAAGCAATAAAACTGGGCTGAAATATTTTGTAGTCCTTGTTTTGTAGTTTGGTTTTACTTTTCTTCCAGGTGTTTTTCACACATTAAAGCATGTCTCAAAAAATTAATGAGGGGTGATGTTTCATGAATGGACTTACCATTATTGTGAAGGGGAAGGAGGCATTAACACTGAGGTTTTTTTTCATTAAATGGACTGTGAATACTGCAAGTCATATTGATTCACCTAGTTAAGCCTTCTTAAGATTGTTCAAATTAACCTTAACCTCTATTTAGACTTGCTTTTGATCTTGATCTGGTGGAGATTTTAATTTTGTTTTGGTAACAAGTATGTAATACTCTGCAACCCTGTCGTTTCACCTGGTTTATCCTTCTGATGAACGGTCAATTCAACCTAAACATTTATTTTAGACTTACTTTTTTTTTTCTTGATTTTGTGGAAAGTCCAGTATTATTTTGGTAATGAGTATGTGTTGTTGGTTTCAGGTTAGTGTGCACTACATTGGCAAACTGAAAAAGAATGGCAAGATATTTGATACCAATGTAGGAAGCGCACCATTTAAATTCCGATTGGGTAATAATCGCAGTACATAAACTTTTCAATTCTGGAACTTAATCTTTGCCAATCGTTTGCTTTAAATGCATTCTGTTGACTGTGCAGGTATTGGACAAGTGATAAAGGGATGGGATGTAGGGGTCAATGGTAAGTGAGACTAGCATTTTCAAAATATTTTAAGCATTTTTTATTTGTGTCTTTGTCTTTTTGTAATTTGTTTCCTTGTGCAACTCTTAGGAATGCGCATTGGAGATAAAAGAAGGCTCACTATTCCACCCGCAATGGGGTATGCAATTTACATTTTTACTTCTGTTTACTTGATGCGTTTTCTATGACTGATATGTTGTATTTTTTCCTTTTTTCTTTCCATTTCTTCCCGCTAGTCTTGATTTGTTGCATTCGACCTAGCTTGTGGTGAATTTTGGCAACTCTAGAATGGATGCTAAGCATGCTAATTACTATACTGTATCTATCAGACTTTAAGTGCTCAATGTGTTGAATAACTTTTCTATATGATGTAAATAAAATAGACTTCTCCACATTCTTCACCTCCTCTTATTAATTGTCTTGTTGATCCTCTATGTCCAACTCTGTAATGCAGTTATGGTGCTCAAGGCGCTGGTGGGAAGATACCGCCAAATTCATGGCTCGTGTTTGATGTTGAGTTGGTCAATGTTCGCTGATTATGATCGGTTTTGTTGGTGTGCCTTGGTGAATTGTGTTTAGCTACATATGTAGCGCCAAAGTTTTGTTGTGCTTTTACCTGTGAAAGACAAGATTGCTTTGTTTCTATAGATACTGAATCGAACACAATCAATGCAAGTGTTAATTTCTAGGAGACATCCTAATCTGGTATCTCCTAGTCTTACCAATGAATTGTTGATTTACTTTATGCGGTAAACTGCATTTTTTTTTTTGTTCATTTGAAGCTGAGCTGCTTCTTAAGTAGTGTGGTATGCTACTGTTCTTTCTCAGTATAGAAGGTTGTGTAACTTGGAGAAGACAAGGTAGTCACCGCAAATCAATGAGAGCAACTAAGGGATGAGAAAAGAGCTTGTCTCTGACCAGTTTTTGTGTCGTCCTTTTGAATTTCCACTGGTCTCCTAGTTACTTGCACTTCAGAGGTTAAAATGGATCATGGTTCGTTGTGACGCAAAATGCAACTGACCATATGACGGTGAAATTTCCCTGTATCTCAATGGGATGATATTTATTGGTTTTGCCATTTGGATTATCCATTAATTTCTTGAGTAGCTTGTTCACACGTAGCGCAGTTGCGGGAAAGGAAAATCCAACATTGCGCGAGCATAATGTAGTGCAAATTCTGCACAATTCGTATAGTAGTTCTGTAAGATTTTTCCTTCTAAAGGGTATAACGCTTGAGGGGCGGTTCTCCTTCGTATGTGTCTACCATGTAAGTACATCGAAAGTCCTTGTACATGAAGGATCTATAAAGCGGTGGGTTGTGGTTCTTGATTATCCCTTTCACAGGCTCAACCATGCATTCTTTGGAAGGTTCAATGAAGGAAGAGACTGTTGTCCGTGCCGATGTTCTGTTCATCGTCACTCGGTGCTCTGCAATTCTTAGCTCGCAGCATCCTCTTGTTCATTCTCAGTACAGTAGGTTGTGTAAATTGGAGAAGACGAGGTAGTTGCGACAAATCCATGAGAGCAAATAAGGGTTAGAAAAGAGCTCGGAGAATCAGTTCTCTGACAAGCTTTGTGTAGTACTTTTGAATTTTCACTAGTCAATCTGCTAGTTACTCGCACTTTAGAGAGCTAAAAGGGATCTTGGTTCATTGTGATACAAAATGCAATGGACCATATGACAAAGTAAAGTTTCCCGGTATCTCAAAGGGATGAAATTTATTGGTTTTCCATTTGGATTATCGCAGCAAAGGAAAGTCCGACATTGCGCTAGCATAATGTAAAACAAATTCAGCACAATTCGTATGGTATTTCTGTAAAATTTTTCCTTCTAAAGGGTATAACGCTTCAGGGGCGGTTCTCCTTCATATGTGTCTTTTATGTAAGTAGATAGAAAGTCCTTGTACAAGAAGGATCTATAAAGCGATGGGTTGTGTTTATCGATTATCCCTTTCACCGGCTCGACCATGCAATCACCAGAAGGATGAAGGAAGGTTGTGACTGTTGTCCGTGCCAATGTTCTGTTCGTCGTCACTCGGTGCTCTGCACTTCTTAGCTTCCCATTGCTGATAATCTACAGAAACTGACAAACCTTAGACAAATCTTGAATCTTTTGAGGGTCTTAAAAGGTGAATCATGTGAGATTAGATCAGGTCAAGAGAGGTGTGAGGTGAACCTGCAAAGCCAGTCCTATGTTGATCACAAAGGCATCGGGAAGAGGCTGAAGAGCAAACCACTGTCCGTCCTTGAGGACTTGAAGCCCATGCACTGGCCCTTGAAGAAGGACGGTAATGAGATTCACATCCCCGTGCCGCGGCAATCCGAGGGTCAAACTTGGATTGGGACAAGGAGGATAGCGGTTCAGAGCCATTAGTTGAACTCGGTTCAACTCATCCCGTTCGAAGAATTCAGACTCTAGTCCCAAGCCTTCCCCAATCAATTCCAGCAACAACATGCTCAGCTTTCTTACTTCGACTGAGTACTTTCCCGTGAGCTCCCTGCAAAGCATAAGCAGATTAAAAGTGAGTGGAAGGTGATCCCGAGAGCCCCTTCGTTTGCATGGGCTCTTAAAGCTACAGTACAGGTTTCTCGTGAAGTTCAACATGTGCCATTCGACAATCTACAATGCTAAATCCTTACTTATACATGTTGAATTAGCGATTCATGCATGGTTGGTTTCCTTATTAGACTTTGTGATCTGTTTCATCAATCACAATACAATCAAGTTGGTTGGAACCAACATGTCCTGTCCTAATGACAGGATGGAGTTGAGTCCAGTAACGGAAAGAAACAAGGAAAAAGGTGTGGACCGTAGATAGGTGCAAGTGCTAAAATATGTATTCTTGGACATTGAGAGTGTTTTGCCAAGAGTTTGCCTCAACAAGAGTCTGTCGAGTCGGTATGCTGTTGTTAAACTCAGCTTTTCGGCCGGACCGGAATGTATGTATGCCTATAATATACACAGAAATGCAAGCAGAAGGATACCTATAGCGAGCAGGCTTCTCGGGCCAGCATTGAACGTGTTCATCCACAGGATGACAAGGGTGTCGCAGATTGTCTCTCCAGAAGTGCACCTTCTCATTGTCGTAGTCGATGCTCGTGTACAACCTGCAGCTCCTCTTTGGGTCTTCCGAGTAGACGCTTGCCTTGTCCTCGTTCGGCAGCTCGAAGAACTCCTCCGCCACCTCCAACTCAACACATCGCTCATTAGCTTCTTTGAAACCCCATGATTCGTCAACTGCAGTTTGACATGAAATGGCATATTTTTCCCTCTTTAGCATTTGCAATATCCCATTCAGAGTATATTCACTAGTGCTGGTGCACCATTAGACTATCTATTTCCAAAACCTGATTCTCTGCGCCCCATCGAAAGGTTTGAATCTTTTCGAGAAGCAGATTCTTCCGGCAAACTAAAATGATTGAATTTATACTACTGCGGTACTGAGAGTTCCAACAGACGCGAAAATGCAGGTATGCATGCATACATGTTGATATCCCCTGATCCTATTTACCATAAAAAAAAATTTAAGGCGGATGCAATGCTTTGCAAAACCTGAAAGAAGCCAAACTCTTGGCCTGCCTTCAGAACTTGCCGGACGTTTTCTGCTCGGTCTTGTCTGAGGTCGATAATCGGAATGGTTTCGCAGAGCGCAAATTCTTCCTCACCAGGTCTGCTTTCTGGAGGCAGCACGTAAGAATCTGGCACGTGTTGCAAGTCGCATCTGCTCGAAATTAGCTTCTCCATCGATGCGCAACTTGCTTAGTTCCTTATTGGTGGCCAATCCTCAGCTCTGGGAGTAATATTTTATAGGGAAACTCAGGTGTCAGTGAGGTGACCATGCCTGAGAAGCATATTCTTTCCTGAGAAATGCAGGATGCTTTGGTGCTAAATGACAAACCAATTAACAATCATATCAATATAAGGTCCACTTCACAGACTAGACTTAGGTTGAACAAAAAAGAAGAAGAAAAGGCCCGTATTTTTTACATTAGGTTGCCCAACTAATGAACAAGGATTTTACAAATCCGATATATCTAAGAATTCCAATGTCTTATATCTAGAAAAGAACATTAAAACAGGTTTGAGCCAAAAAGAACTATGGAGGAGCTAGCAATGGGCAAACCAGATGGCAGAAGAGCTGCTCCTGGAAAACAGGTTTCTCCTTTGCTTCTAAGGAACTTTCTTGGAACTGGATGAGCGTCAGATATTTCAACAATTTTGAATTAATCAAAGCAATTGTTTTGTAACGGCTCTATAATGTTGATTTGAGTTATTTCTTTATTAACTCTTTGCTTTATTTGTTTATAAAGAGAATCTCCTTATCACAAAAAAATCAGG
This sequence comes from Syzygium syzygioides, assembly GCA_031216285.1. Classification (NCBI taxonomy): domain Eukaryota; kingdom Viridiplantae; phylum Streptophyta; class Magnoliopsida; order Myrtales; family Myrtaceae; genus Syzygium; species Syzygium syzygioides. The sequence continues at coordinate 17,030,915 of CM062243.1, read as the reverse complement.
GCTGCACTTTTTTCACTTATAATTTGACTAAAACACTCCCTAACAAAGTGTTTTGATCATTTTACCCATTGTGGATTTTACCTTTCAGCATCATAAACTTTCCCCCATGTCTTATTTTGGTTTTTTTTTTTTTCGGGTCCCGCATTTCTTCCTCTTCATCCCACCTTTCAACATCTGTCTCTCTCTTTGCAAAGAAAATGCCACCATAATAACCTCCGTAAAATCACAGAACTTAGTCGAATGATGTTTTCTTGGTTTAATTGGTGGCTGTGCAATATATAGAAGCCCTTCTGTATTCAAAACCAACCCAATATAATACTGTGGAGAGATTCAACTAGACTCTGCGCTGCCACCAATAGACTTTACTAGCTAATATGCAAAAATGCTTTTTGTGTGTCCACTAATTTTTCACATTATCAAGAATCGGAAACAAAATGATAAAAAGTTTCAATAAACCCACCGAAATAAGAAGAAAACTAAAATTTGTTGGTTAAAAACCTTCATCATTTACAATGTATGAATCATAACTAGATCAATATGTGCATCTTGAAATCACTCTACCAAACAGATTGCAGAAAAGAATGAGGTCAATGAAAACCGGTTCGGAAAAATTTACAATGAAAAGAATATTCAAAATTCACTCAAAAAATCAAATAAGTACTCTATCCTAGAAGGGTCAAAGAAATAAGGAAGTTCAATCATTAGAAGTTAATAGGATGATAAATCTTTTTCACTTAATAAAAGCAAAAGGGATATCAAAAATCGAACCGAAAACCGAAACCGAATTGAACCGAACCGAAAATTCTTGCATTTTCGATTTAAGTTTGGATAATAAATAAATAAAAATTGGTTTGTTGATGATTCGGTTTCGGTTTAGATCGAATCGGATCGGATTCGGTTTCCTTTTCTTTTTTTCTTCCCTTCTCGTACACTCTCTCTTCCCTCGCTGTTTTCTCTCTTCCCCTTTTCTGATCTATCATCTCTCTCCTCACTCGCTTTTCTCTCTCTCCCTGCCTCTACCTTCGCAACTCTCCTCTCTCTGACTTTTCTCTTTTTTCCTCTATCTTTGCAACTCTCCTCTCTCTGACTCCTCTCTCTCTCTCTCTCACGCTCTTTCTCCCATGGCTGGCTCGAGCGCATTGCTCACTCTGGCCACAATGGCGATCCTCCTCGTCGGCTTGGCGGTGGCCCCGTCGCCAGCCCACATCCCGTCCAAGTCGCCCCTCGCCCAAGGCGTCCCCGTCGCCTTGCCCGACCGCGGCAACCACCCCGCCGGCTTCCGCCCCGTCTCCCCACGACCCCACCGCCTCCCCCCGTCGCCCCCGCCCTTGCCGCCATCTCCCAAGTCCGAGGCCCCCGTGAGGAGGGTGATGTTGCTGGCGGGACAAAACGGAAGGATGTTGGAGTCGACCCACCGAGCGGCTGCTCCAGGATCGGGGGCCAGTGACGGTATGTCGCCGTTGGCCGCCCCGATCACGATCCCGACACCGGTGTCCGCCAGCGCCTTGAGTATCGCCGGATCGGCGCCGTATAGCCTGACCTTCCCGATCGTCGTCGACCTCAGGAGCCTCGCCGTGGACTCCGAATATGGACTCGATGAGCGAGAAGCTCCGGCACCCATTCCTCGCAAGACTCGACTCACTCGATATATCGGAGCGAGATTCAGCTCAAAAGCTGCAAATTTCGCTACTCAACTAGTGAAGAATCTACCCAGAGAGGAGGGGTGGGGGGAAATAGAGAACATTGGACATATCGTTACAGAGGAAGCGCAGAAAAAATGAAAAAGAGGAAAACCGAAAACTGAACCGATCTGATCCGAAACGAAGTTTTCGGTTCAGATCAGATTGGTTTGTGTCGCCTTTATGTTCAAAGCAAGCACACATCTAAATAGTTCGGTTTGGTTCGATTTTCCTAAAACTCCAAACCGAATTAAACCGAACCATTAATACCCCTACTCTTTATCGGACAACACTCGCTTTTCTCTTTCCACTCTTTTCTACAAAATTTCAAAATCTTCAACTAACAAAATCCATAGAAGGAGAGAAACTTAGCAATGCTAAAGGTCCTCACTAAAGATCATCCTCAAAAGCATAAACTTTAATCAGATTCAATAATAAATGAGAAATGAATTAATACCTACTTTTCTTAGACAAAAACAAAAGAGATGAAAGAAGAAACATAAAAAGAACACTTTTTAGACTTCATTGACTTGAACCCATCACAAGCAAAATTACCACATTACTCAAAATTAACAAAAACTTTGAATTTAATCAGTTTATTTGGCACCTATCATGAAAAACAACGTAAAAATTGTGACATTCCCAAATTTGGGACCAAGATAACCAAAGATAAATGGTGATAAAATGGGCGAGCAGTTGAGCCGAGGGTCGATAATGGAATGGATAACATGGTCGGAACGAGTGTACTAAAAATTGATCATCGTTCGATTGAAAGATTATTCATGAATTGGCCTAAGGATCAACAGTGGAATGACTCCCTACTAACGCAAATCGATTAGAGTGATACGACTGTGGATTGACCTTTTGACCATAAGGGCCGTTAGTGAGACGGTCTAGGATAACTATAGATCAGTATCGTGTTGGCATGTGTCGATTACGGGTGATTCCGCACGACCATGTATCAGTCTTGGATGACCATAGATTAATCCCGTGGTACCAGATTCCATAAGGCTACATGACAATCGAGGGTTCACGATGCGTTGTTGATACTCGAACATGGACTAGTCGCAAATCGACCACAGATCGTTGCGTTGAGTCGGGTAAGCCATGGCCGAGCCATGTGCTAGGCCATGAGCCTAGTGGCTTGGTCGCGGGCCAGACATTGTGCCAGCAGCACCGACTAGGCCTTGTGCCCGGTCATAACAGGCCACTGTACCCGTCAGCCGGGCCACATATTGGCCTTGTGCCTATCTGCGTGCCGGTCATTGTGCCTGACCCTTGTACCGGGCAATGTGCCTATCAAATCCGGCTCCGACTTAGTTCCATGCCCAATGAACTTGATCATGAGCCATGCATTATGCCCATTTATGAGCCAATGCATGTGTTTGGTTCATAAACTGGCTCCTTGCTCGTGCGGCTCGGCATCATGCTCGATGCACTGCTTGTGCAGCTCGACACTACGCCCATGAGCTCGGCCACACGCCCGGCCATGTGCCTGGCCGTGTGCCTGTATGGCCCAGCAGCATGCCTGGCCTTACTCCTAGTCAAGCCTGATTGTACAAGCCATGCGCTTGGGCAACCCGAACGGCCCAAGCTTACACCATTGGACTTGGACTTTGGTTTAGTCATGTTTGATCATATTTAGCAGAATTTCTACACTGAACCTCGACCCAGGTAGGATGATCAATCATTTTAAACTCGAAATTTCCTCATTTACTTAGGCATTTTGCTAAGTATACTTATTGATTTTTGAAGCATATGCTTAAATGCCATTAGCCAATGATCTTTAGAACAAAATCAGTAAATTTCGACCAAGCATAGGGAGCAAGAAGCCAAAGTTGACCAAGTCAAAGTTGGGACCAATAATTGGAGGGCTATCATTAGAAAAATTTTATAAGATATGATCTTCATTAATGAATGTGGTCTTCTTCATTAATGCATGAGATCTTGAAATCTCTAGATATAGGGCCATTATGAGAGCCAAGACAAGGGCAATTATTGAAGAGACCAATAATAGAAGCTTATGTGTCACCTAGATCATTAATGTATAAGCTTAAGTGTCATCTAGAAATTTAATGTACATGATGACTCAATACTCTAAGATAGGGCATTATGACCCTAGATAGACACTTGGCATTTAGTTGGGCCATCAAATAATAAAACCTATGATTTGGTCAAGATTTCCCTAGGATTTTCCAAGATTACCTCTCATTATTATGTGTCACTTGAGTGAATTTCATTGGACCATTTGGCATAGCAATTATTGAAGCCTTGTCCTATAAATAGAGAGACACCAAGCCATATTCTTCTTTCCCCAAAATCGAGCAAGCTTCTCTCTCTCCCTACTCTCTCGGCTTCTCTCATTCTCGGCCATCTCTTCTCTGGTCACTCACTCTCACCACCGCACTATCACTAAATATCCTAGAGCCCCATAGTAGTAAGTCAATTTCCTATACTTTGGTTAGAGCGTAGTGTTGCGCGTTTGGACTTGAGGAGTGCCTATGTTTGTAATGCTTGGAGTTGCACATGTTTTGTACTTTTGCATGTAGTCGTGAGTCATGGCACAATTGAGGCACAAAACGAGGTGTTGTATGTCTTGTAATCATGTTGTAGTGTTCCAAGACGAGCATGACTTGATGTGGATTTTACATTGAGGCGTGTAGAACCGGGCCAAGTCTCGCTCCGAGCCGACACTCGGCATGGTGGATCAAGTCACGTGCCCTCGATCGCGCCCCGCATGTTTGCATGGGCTAATGAAATCAAGATGAGAACCAGAAACGTTTGTTGTTTGTTGCATGATCACGTGAAGGAACCGCCGATGGATTTATGGATGTTGCCACTGCCGATAGATTTCGGGGCAATGCCACCTTCGATGGATTTCGGGACGATGCCGCTATTCGATGGATTTTGAGGCGATACTCGAGGGAGTACTCGGATGCCCTATGGTAAGCCAGAAGGATCGATGGATTTCGGTCATTAAATGATGAATCCCGTGTAGTTTTTTTTTTGGTAAGGTATGAATCCCGTGTGTTGAAATTTGCATGCAACCTTGAAAACCTTGCTTGATGTTTTCTTATTTGTTGAACATGCCATGTTTACTATAAAGGCAAGGTAAGAAATATTTGCTATTGATCTACCATCGACAAGCCAATGGTAACATGTATTTCTCTTGTTCAATGCGAGGCTATTTCTTAGTCAGAGTATAATGAATTTAACTTACTGAGTGTCAACTCACTTTTATTATTTTCAGCTTTGTAGGTATGGCCATGTCACCTCTCATCCATTTTGGTCGACCCGCAAAAACGCATGTTTGGGTGGTAGATATTGCCGACGTAGAAGCCGGTGTCACATATCGAAAGTATAGCACGACCGTTTGGGTCCAAGTCAATGCAAACGAGATAGTCTCCCACCATTACTTAGCATGGTTCGTTTTGATGGATGGAGACGTGATCAGACCCATTGAGGGGTATAGTGGACCACCCAAGTCCAGAGTGGATAAATCGTAATAAGATAACCAAGCTTTGGAAGAAGACTAACCCTTTTTGTTTGTTCTTTGTGTGAAGGGACATTAGTAAAGCTAAGCGTAACCCAGCCATACGGAATATGTGAGCGGATACCGGACGAGATCCGAATGTAAGCATGGTAAGGAAGGCCTGCAAACGAGGGGCTTGTAAGATAAATAATGCACTATCATGTAAATATAGTGTGTTTGTATAATATGTTGCTTGGCTTACTTTGTGTTCTCGTTATTATTTGTTAATTGCTTCCGCTTATGCTTAATCAAGAAAACAATAACGGGACGTTGAGATAATCCCCGAAACCCACGTGAATCACAACCGAGCCGGGATCAAGTGCCATGGCCTTATCTCGGGGCTTGACAACTTCTCAAACATCAAAGAAAAGAAAGTAAAAGGAGAGAGAAAAAGAGATGGGTGAAGATAAAGGAAAGTTAAGAGAAGATCAAAATAAAAGATACTAAGAGAATACAGAGGATGTTGAAAGATGGGACTCACAATGGATAAAATAGTCATAATATTTTGTTGGGAGTGTTTTAGCTAAATCAGGAGTGAAAAAAATGCAGCCCTAAAAACATATCAAAAATAAGAAATTCTCTCTCTTTTCTTTAACTGGATTTTACTAAAACGTTGTTGTTTATGTTCTCTCTATTTATTCTTTGCATAATATAGAGGAATATCCATTTTACCATGCAAAATAGCTGCTAAAGCCTTATATACCAAGTTTTGTACTTTAAGTGGCGAAATTATCTTTAAAAATAGTGCTTGCATGCCTCATATTTTTGTTCTTATTTTTTCTTCTCCAACACTCTCTTTTCACAGCAATAAGATGCCAACTATTTCCATCCTTTTCTCCTACCTGTCTTTTTTTTTTTTTTTTTTGGATAACCGAGGTGTCCGCGCGGCCGGCGAGCTTGCGCTCAAACCAGCGGTGAAGCCCGACTAGTCCTCGGGGGGCTAGCGCAGCATCCCACCGCCACGACCCTCCACTTAAATCACCAGCACCTGCGAGTTTTGAACCCAGGACCTCTCGTGAAAGGAACTGAACGCAAACCATCGCGGCCACCGATGGGTGGGTTCTCCTACCTGTCTTTGATTCCATGGAAAAAGCAATAGAACTTGGCTTAAATATTTTGAGGTCATTTTATTTTTTGCAGTTTTGGTTTTTGTTTGACTTTTCTTATTTGTCTTTTTCACACCTTGAAGCATATATCACAAAAGAAAATGAGGAGTCGTGTTTCATGAATGGACTTCCCGTTACTGTTAAAGCAAAGGAGGAATTAACAATCATATCGGTATGAGGTCCACTTCACATGTCAAGCGAATCACTCATGCTTTATCCTACCAGCGTAGGGTAGGGTTGTTTGTCTATCGCAGTCGAGGCATAGAGACACTTTCCTAGAATCGTGGAGTATTATAAGCATACTTTATGTTCACGGGATTCACAATTTAAATCAATCCGACTCTTCAAGGCTCGTTAACATAGCTTGACGGAGTACGATACAATATTTTATTCACAATTAGACTCAATTATCATGACTAGCTAAACTTGGTGTCGAGTTGGTGGAGCTTGACTTCCGACTTTTTCAAGTACCATTTTATTGTTACAAAGAAAAAATCTTTGTATGCGCTTCTTAAAGATTTAAACCACATAAAATACGTAAAAATCAAACTTATGAGCCGCTTGAGCCAAATATTTCAAATTTGATAATACTAGCTTAGATACTCATGCTATTCAAACTAAACTTGAACAAGGTGACCAAAAGAAAAAAGATTAATGGTAACTTGAACTTGGAAAAGAAGAATCTAATACCCCATATGCTTCATGAAAAATGTGGTAATTCTGGAAAATGTTTTCCAGGAAGTTATCTACTAGGAAAATGATAATATTTTTCAGTGTTTTGTTGAAATTTAAAATTGATTTGGAAAATATTTTCCGCTGTTTGACATGGAAAATCTAATTTGATTTTCCTAGAGAAAATTACCAAAATATTTGAATTTTTAATTATTTTTCTTTCCGCATGCGAGGGGCAAGCCTTGCCAAATCCGGCAAATGCGAGACTTGAAGCTCATTGGATTTGGTGAGACTCAAGCTCACTAGCCTTTGGGTAATGGTAGAGGGAGAAGGAAAAATAAAAATAAAAATAAAAATAAAAAAGGAAAATAATTAAAAATATGAATTTCTTTTTAAATATTTTTATAAGAATGAATATTTCATTAATCAAGACCTAAGCCCGAACATTGAGGACTTGCGCATGGCCTTTGTGGACCAAAGCTCGATCTTGGAGACTCGAGCATGGCTTTTATGGGCCTGGGCTCGAGTCTCAAGGAATCAAGCACGAGCACCAAGGGTTCATGGCCGACCTCGATGGCCCTAGGCATGGGCACTGGAGGCTCAAGCTCGGCTTGGACGGACTCGAAACCGGTCGCCAAAGACTTGGTCCTGAATGCAAGGACACGGGAACCAACGTTAGGGTTTTTGTCCCCGAGCGTAAAGTTTCGGGTCCAAACACCGATATTTAGTCATATTTTGAAAAATGTTTCCGACTTTTCAAAAGAGGAAATCATTTTCCTTAATTTAAGCATAAGTTTTTCGTTAATTATGAAAACATTTTCCGTTAACTCTTATCCTAAGCAAACCAAACGCCATAAAATGAGAAAATGTTTTCTGCGAAATAGCTGGAGTCTAATAGTGTTTTCCCTATCTTGAATTGAGCCAGGGGTAGTACAGGAGGAGCTCAGACTACGTGGCAGTAGACACCATTATGGGCTTGGCAGCCTGCAGGCTCACCCAGGCCCATCAAGCTAACAACCAGACTTGGCTGAGAAAATATGCCCAATTGGGCGGGCCTAGCTAACTTTGTTGGGCCTGAGCTAATTGTAAGGATCGATGTTTTCCAAGAGAGCCCATTGGAAAACGGTTTAAATTGCATAAGTTACAAGTAAATTCAACTTTTTCTGAGGAAAAAAATTGCATCAAGCGACGTCGGTTGTTGCAAATAATCTTGAAGGAATCGATCTACTAGTGATCCTGTGCGATTAGTCGATTTTTTTTTTAACATGATAGTCACACTATGTGGCAGTAATACTTGATGTTGCAAGCTAATGAAGAGGAAGTGATCGTTAAATTTAAGTACCATGCAAGACGACAAACGTATTATGTGTAGTAATGCAATTGGTCGGTCACACCACATTAATCGATCAACATGATGGGATGACTAAATTTGGTACAGTTACCCTAAATTAAGAGAAATTAAGAACCCTCACCCCTCTACCTCTACCTCTATCTCTATTGCGCTCAACTTGGCCTCAACGCAGAACCGCAAATACAATGGCACCATTGGTGCTTGGTCCCTGTGTCACCGTAGAGCTCTCTCTCTCTCTCTCTCTCTCTCTCTCTCTCTCTCTCTCTCTCTCTCTCTCTCTCTCTCTCTCTCTCTCTCTCTCAACTAAGGGCACAAAGTCCAAAGATCCATTAAACCACTTGCAAGTCAATGAAATGGTGCCAATAGACATGCGGTCCTGCTAGTAAAAGGATTGTGGAGTGAGGACGCTAGTATCACAGGTGCAAAGTTCGATTTCTGCGTTCTGCAAGAAGTAGAGCAAAAGTTAGAGAGTGGAGAAGTGAGGAAAGTTAGAGATTAAACAAACAAAAAAAAGTGAAATGGTTAAATACGGACTTTTTGCCCATATTGGTGGCCCTAAACCAGAGTAATTTGCATATTGTAGGTAAGTTTGGATAGGTCACCTACAATCTTGGCGTTGAAATTCTTTAGATGACCCTATTTAATTAATGGTCATGTGAAGCCATAGAGACTCACGTGATCGTCGTGGTGGTGGTGGTGGTGGTGGTGGTGGTGGTGGCAGCGGCGGCGGCGGCGGCCACTGCATGACTAGTCGCCTATTGTTGGTTGCCTGAGGTCGGGGACCTTGGATGGTGCAATTGCTTTGAACACATACATAGTACATAACACATAGATGGTGACAACAACTAAGCGGCAGATGGTGACAAAGGGGACTGTGTCGCACGGCTGAAATGGAGGAGAGCGAAGAAAAGGGAGCGGGACGCAATGTCGGAAGATGGATTGTAGAAAAACGAAGAAACGGGCAAAAAAGGAGGGGGAGGAAGATTGAAAGTCAGGCAAGAATTTGGACCATTCAATTGACTTGTCTTATCGGCAAAAATACAAACGTAGTTCGGTCATCTTATATGCCATTCTCTCGAAAGGGGTAAATCACCTCATATCATAGAAGACCTCAAAACGGTACATTTGTGATAAATTTACCATAAACTAATTTTGGATCGTTAAATTATTAAGTTATATGACACGTCACAATTGACCGGTATACTAGTTTAGGATTTTACCCCTCCGTTTGTCATAGGTTTATCAATTTGTGATTTTCCGTGGTATTAATCCAATTTAACAGAGAGTAAATTTATCACTTATGTATCAGTTTGGGGTTTTTGGTGATAAAAAAATTAGTTTATGGTAAATTTACCACGGGTGTACAAGTTTTGGATTTTTGGTGGTCAAAAAATTAGTTTGGAATAAATTTGTCACAAGTGTACAAATTTATGATTTTTTGTGATATTAACCCAAATTGAAAATGTAAATATAGTTTACAACAATTCTTTTCGGTAAATATGATTCAAGGCTTCAAGCTCATCTAGTTCCATGCAATAGACTAAAACAATTATAGGATAGACAATCTCAATTTCCAAGGGATACATGTTAGAAAAATCCTAAACCTATTGCATTTATACCAATTTAATCCCTAACCTTTTAATTGTGCAAATTTAATTTTAAATCTTTTGATCTAGTGTCAATTCAATGCTTTCAGCTAATTTTGGTTGGATATTGTTGACGTGGCACCATTGGCACTGATGTTGATAATTTTTAATAATATTTTAATGATTTTTATTTTTTATTTCCTTTCTTCTTTCTTTTGCTGATGGTTGGCCGAGCAAGCTGGTCTCGTTTGGGCGAGGGTCGCCGTCACCCACTGGAGGCGAGGCCCAGCTCATCTAGTTCCACAAAATACACTAAAACAACTACAAGACAAACAATCTACAGGAAAATCGTCCGAAAAGTCCTAAACCTATTGTACTTTTACCAATTGAGTTCAAAACCTTTCAACTTTGCCGATTAAGTCTTGAATATTTTCACTTCTTGTTAATTGAGTCTATTCAGCTAATTTTGGCGGAAAAATGCTGATGTATACGTCGACCTACGTGGCATTGACGTTAATAATTTTTAATAGTATTTTAATTTTTTTGAAATTTTTTATTTTTACTATTTTTCCTTTTTCCTTTTTTCTTTTTTTTCCCTCCCCTCCTTCCTCCTCCAGCCTATCACCGAACGTCAGCAACCAGCTAGAGGGGAGGCTGATGAGGTCAACCACGCCACCCGTTGGCCTTGGGCAAGCTTCGTCCCCGCCGGCCACTAGCGAGGCCGACCTCGCCCAACCATGACGAGGTCAAGCCTTGCCATTGCTTGCGAGGGCGAGCCTCATTGTGGCCGGGTAAGGCTCGCCCTCGCTAGATCGGGTGGGGCCAACCTCACCCAACCATGGCGAGGTCGAGCCTCGCTGTTGCTAGGGAGGGTGAGCCTCACCACGATTGGGTGATGCTCGACCTCATCGGATCTCGCGACATCGACCTTGCCTATCGTTAGGGATCGGCGAGGCTTGCTCTCACCAATGGCCAACGAGGCTCGCCGGCCCTTCCCCCTCTAGTTGGCTGCCGACAGCTGGCAACCAGCTGGAGGAGAAAGAAGGGGAGAAAAAGAAAAAGAAAAAAAAAGGAAAAAGAATAGAAAAATTTAGAAAAATATAAAAATATTATTAAAATTGTCCACGTTAGCATCCGTAGGCCGGCCGGCCAGCGTCCACGTAGCACTTTTCGGCCAAAATTAGCCTAATGGACTCAATTGGCAAAAAGTGTAAAGGTTTATGAATTAATTGGCAAAGTTGAAAGGTTTAAGACTGAATTAATAAAAGTACAATAAGTCTACGAAGTTTTAGACAATTTTTCCTAAAATTTTCCAGACAATCTGCATTTCCAAGGGACAATATCGCGCTTCTGTCGTCCACCCTTTTTTGCATCGAAACTTGCTCTCCCCAGCTGAGCTTGGACGGCGTCTAGACTCACGTCCCGCTAATTCCAAGATCATCATCGTGGGGAACGAGGCGTGTTCGTCTCTATCTTGATACAGAAATTTGCTGCGTACAATGTCAAAGAAGCACATATTCCGAAGATTGACCGAAGCAAGAGGGCCAGAAAAAGAGGAAACTCTAGTTCTCGTTATCCTACAATGATCCCTTTGACTGACCGATCTTCAATTAGCTCGGAAAATGAAGCTATGGATCGCGTAAACTTCGAGCCCGTGATACATAAAATATGTTCTGGTTTGACTAAGATATCTACTTGATTAACCCAAATGTTTCATTCGGGTCGGGTTCAGCTAACGGGCATGCATCAATGGAAATAGAATAGTAGGAATTATAATGGTAATTGACACGGTTCGTAATTCTTGGGATGAGAATAATGTGATATGTTAATAATTTAAATTTTGTGATTGTAATTTATCATAAATATGGGCGAAATAAAAATGGTCATAACGCTTGCCTAACACATCAGGTTTTCTCCCGGTTCAAGTTTCATATATAAAAACTTAATTATCGGTGCAATTTAAAGTTACCAGTCAAATTCATTCATTCCCATTCACTTCGTTCCCACCTCCCCCATGTTAATGAAGATCAAGTAAAAGAGCACTTTACTTTTCATTCCAAGTTTTGTTCGCTTCATTCCAAGTGACCAAAAATGACCCTAGAAAGAAATGAGGAAGGAAAAATTATCTATGAATTTCAATATAGTCATAAACATTTCGATTTTGGGCGATGACTGGACCGTTACATCAAGAATTTGAAATGAAAATTGGCTGGATAGACTACGTAGGAATTACGTGTAAAGATTTAGGCTTATCGAAGGTGAACAAGCTACAGAACAAGGAGGTCAAGGAGGTTTGGATGGACTTGAGCATAAGGTGAACAGCTGTATGAAACCCAAGCATCAATACGATTGAGAGGACCAAGGAGTAGAAGGTGAACATATAGCATATCGTCAAAAGGTTCAGAACTAGATTGATGCAACTGAAAGGTTTGAGCTAAATTGGCAAATTGTCAAAATGTTTAATTATCACAATTGAAAAGTTTAGAACTGAATTGGATATTTATGACTTTTTGGATAATTTTCTTTTATTTAATCGACACCCAATATCAAAAAGATTTTAACTTCACGAAGTCTCAATATCTTTTCTTCTTGTGTTTTTGTCAAAATAGTCAGAAGGACTTAGACCTAGCCAATATTTTATAGGCCTCTCACTTGAGAGCTTGCCAAAGGTGCAGTCGTTCACGAGCTAAAACCTAACTCTTTAGCCTCAACCCCCAACCCAATGGTTCCGCCATCGCCAGCCCTAGCGATGCCTTCGCCCAGCACAAACGGCACGACACCACAACCAAATCCTTGTCATCCTTGTCGTTGCCCCCTCCATATTGGCGCACCGGACGTCTCTCTCTCTCTCTGTCTCTGATGAGAAGCCAAAATTACATTCACAAATTCACAGATGGAAGGCAGAGATACATTAGTTGCCTTCACAGATGATGTCCATGGTAGAGAGAGAGATAAATGGCAACCATTGGAGGTGGTGGTGTTGGTGTCGGTGTTGTAGATTGACGACCGTGGTGCTGCATTTGGCTGACCGGAGAGAAAGATGTGTGATTGTGGGTTTTTCTTTTAGATGTACACGGGACTATACATGTGTGGAGGGCATATATATAGAAAGTTGGATAGGCTTAGATCTACCTAACTCTTTGCCTTCGTTTTCTAGGGCTATGGGTTATTCTCCTCATGCGTACGATATTGATCGTTGTCACAAAATCTCTGAAATGACTTTGAGCGACACTTGAAGATTCACACTACAAAGTATATATACGAAGTAAAAAAGACCTCCTGCTTTAAGGGGGTCACGGTCCTCTTTTCTTCACCAGAATATCTTCATTTAGTTATATTCTAAATATTCTAATAATGGATACATGGGTAAGTTAGCAATTCCATTTTATTTCTCATGTACTTCAATTTTTAAAATTTAACCTTTTGTATCTGATAAACAACCTTATGAAAAGAAGTTCAAATGTTGAAATATTTTTTTCTCTTTTTATACAAGTATAGTTTCTTCATATTATGTCTATAAAATATGCTCATATATTGATAAATGAAATATTTTTTAATAATGGAATTTTGCAAAAATATATTTGATGTCGACTTTTTCGCATACTCATATTGTATGTACTTAATTATGGAAGAAAGCCGAGTCCCTATTAGCTATGCAAGAGTTGAATCTCAAAGTGGAGGGACCATATTTCTGGACCATTTTACCTAATCAAAAAGGGCCAAGACTAATATTTTGATTAGCAAAATGAATTAGGAACCCCTATTACTGTTATGCACGAATAACATAAACTAATTAATTCTGCTAGGTCTATCTTATCTCAGAAATTGAAAGTTGTCCCCACGACAAGGTGGCCAGTGGAATAAGCCAATACATATTATACAATACAGTTGTTTCATACTTAATTAATTAGAGCAATTTTCTATTTCTTCGATTTTTTGATGTCGTGTCTTAAACTTTGACAAAAAATTAATGTGAAAATGCACTCAACTACAAGAGATTGTCTGCCAACACGAGTCTTTGGCGTTTAGGGCTAGTAATGAGTGTAAATTAAAATGAACATAAATAACAGGAAAAGATTGAACAGGTATATATCTAGGAAATGTCGATATGTATCCATCAGAGTGGCATACATGGGTATCTCCAATGAAAGATTCTTGAAATCGACATAAAAGAGCAATATTAATCGTATTGTGAAATTCATGGCGACAATGATTTTATTTTAATGCACCTCTCTATTATGATCATTTTGATTGGATTCATCCCATCGACACGAAATTAAACCCGCCGAAGATTTCTCAATCTTGTCTTGAACAACCATCTTATGAAACAAATTAAGTTTCCGAGAACAAAAAGGGTTGAAATAGCAAATGATCAAATAAAAATCGATTCAAATCGAATCCAACTGAACGACTCGGTACCTCATATCAAGCATTTCGCAGCAAGTTACACCTTTCTGCATTTGCAGCCTTTCCCCATACACGCTTCAAACTCTCACCAAAATCTCAACCCCATCATCAATCGTGAAATCGGTCTTTGCAAGCACTCCCACTACAGGAATTTACCAAAGAGAGAGCATCAACACCAACCTTGAGGCCACCTGTTCCGAGGGTCCCATCGGGGCAGCCACCTCTTCTTCTTCTGATTGCCGTTCTCATGAGCATGACCGTTCGATTCCGAGCGAATCTCCGCCTTCCCATCCTTTCTCCGCCCGATCATGAGCTTCGACAAGAGCCCCCAGGGCCGGCCGGGCGGGTACTCCTGGGCCGCCATCGATCCAATAGGGCAGGGGAGATGGCTGGAGATGCCGCCGTCCTCATCGCCGCCCGCGACTGGGAAGATCTCGTCGAGTGCGGAGATCGACTGCAGCTTCAGGTACTTCTGCTCGAGGGACTCCGCGGGCACGTTCTTTGCCAACAGTGGAGATGCGCCACCCCAATTGTTGGTGCCGAGCGATGGGTGTTGTGGTGTTCTAAAGTCTCGCAATTCCATTTGGTGATGCCTCATCTCTCTGTAGCTCACTCTTTCTCTCTCTCTCTCTCTCTCTCTCTAAGATGGTATTAGGGAATGGTTTTGGGTTGAATTTGTTTACGTGAGTGTTTTGTGTGTGGGATTGGGGGTGATGAATCGAGAATATAATGATTGAAAAAGATGCATTGAGATTGGCTTTCTATAGTTGGAGATTTCGTTTAAAATTAAACTAATCAACTTGGTGGTTTCTCTATCCTAAAAAAAGATTTGTGGTTTCTTGGGCGTGTCACGAGAATCATTGAATAACATATGATCATAGGGGTGCAAAATGTGACCGATGTAGTTGTAAATATGTTGGATGATTGTCTTGGTGTCAACACCTTGACATATCAATTAATGACGAGTTTAAAACCACGACACATGTACACGTTCTTGGTTGGCGCCATTGGTGTCAACAATGCATAAGTTGGCAGGATAATGACAAAGATGGCCCTTGAACTTGACCCAACGTGTAATGTGATTCATGAACTTTCAATTTATTCAATATAATCTCTAAACTTTAGCCCAATATGCAATGTAGTTTTTGAACTCTTAATTTGATTAAGAGACAACATTGAACATTTTCATATTATATAATTACTAATTTGAACATGTACCAAAAGTTCGGGAATCATATTGAACAAATTAAAAATTTAGAGACCACATTGTATATTAGGCTAAAGTTCATGGACCACATTGAATAAATTAAAAGTTCATGGACTACATTGCACACCAAGCCAAAATTTAGAAATCATTTGTGTCATTTTCCCGAGTAAGCCGGCCAATCACCTAGGCTCCGTTCGTTTCCGGAAAAATATTTTTCAGGAAAACATTTTTCGTGTTTTCTAGTGTTCGGGGGCGGAAAATGTTTTCTCACGGAAAACATTTTCCTTCCCACCCCCAAATCCTTCATTGTTTTGAGGAAAATGATTTCCTCTTTTCACAAAGAGGAAATCATTTTCCTCCAAAGTGAAGGCAAAATTACCCATTGAAGGGAAAATGTTTTCCGTGGGAGAGGAAGTTGATCGCCAATCGCCGTCGATCGGTCGCCGCCGGGCGCCGGCCGCCGTCGGTCACTCCCCGCCGAGCGCCGGCCGCCACCGCTGGTAGCCGACCGCCGCCACCACCGTCGGTTGCCGGTCGTCGCGGCCACAGTCGCCGACTTGGCGGTCGCCGAATACCAGAAAATATTTTTCGAAACTTTTTTAAATTTTAGTCGAACACTAGAAAATTGTGTTTCAGGAAAATAGAAAATATTTTTTAGGAAAATGACTTCCAGGAAAATATTTTCCAAAAGGAGAATATTTTCCGATAAACGAACGGAGCCCTAGTCGTACAAAGTTCTCCGTACAGGCCGTTTCCAAAGAGTTTAAAAGTTGTCTGAATTTGACCTTTGCGTTTGAATTTTTGCATTATCAAAATTTTGCCACCCCAACTTTATCCCTAAAAATCAAAAGAATACGGCAAAGTAGTATACTCTAGGATCTCATTGAACCGTAAGTAAGGAAACTTGTTGACTTTCTCATTCTGAGGGAGGACAAACATCAATAAACAAATCGAATTCATTAAATATTTGTGCCATAAAATTGGATCGAAACGATCAGAATTCCCTCAAGATTGTCAAAAGATTCTGACTATTCGGGAAAATCAGGAGAAATCATTAGGAATGGACAGGAAAATCAATTTATACAGTGATTCAATGATTAGTATAGATAATGATCAAAAGCTATAATCACTAACAATAAGTAGAACATTGTGCTACTAATAGGAGTGTCAAAAAAACCCGTCCAAACACGACCTGACCCGATCCGAACAGGAAATTTTCGTATTGGGTCGAGTTGTGTCTTAACTTATTTGGGTAATAATAGAAATATTTGGGTATTATTTTGAATTATTGGGTTTGGGTATCCAAGCCCAACCCAAACAAAAAAACCCAAACAAGAAACCCTTACATCTTTCTTCCACATCTCTCTCGCTCTCTCACCTCTTCTGCGATCTCTCTTCCACGTCTCTCTCTTGCAATCTCTCTTCCACGTCTCTCTTCGCCGTGATGGAGCTGCCGCCGCCGTGAGGCTCCGCCTCCTCAAAGCTCCGCCTCATGTGCAGCGACAGCGTAGGCATGGCCCCACGCCCCCACTCCAAGTCCCTCTTCTACCATGGTGGCGAGACCCACATCGTTGCTGTCGACCGCGCCTCCGCAACTGCCTCCCACCTCTCCCCCACTCTCGCCGTCGCGCTCCCGTTCGCCCTCAAGTACCAGCTCCCCGACTCCGACCTCGATGCCCTCATCTCCCACTGCATCGACAACGCCCTCGCCATCATGATGGACGAGCTCGACCGCCTCTCCTTGCCGTCGAAAGTGATGCGGTGCCTCATGCCTTCATGATCTTAGATTTGATTTCTCCAATCGATCCGAAGTTGGTGAGAGCTAGAGGGAGCACTGGGAGCACGAGAGCGTGGTGACGATGTGGCAATGATTTGAGGACGAACCCCTATTGCTAATTCATTGTTTGAAACACAAAATCGGACCCGAACTAACCCAACCCGATCCGACCCGTCTCGATCACTTAGCAATATTCTGTTCGGGTCTTGTTTTGGATCAAGTCAAGTAGGCATGTCAGCTATTTCGAGTCGGGTTGAGGTATCATAAAAACCCAACCCAAATCGGCCCATTAACACCCCTAGCTACTAATGGATTTAAGCGAGGAAAATCAGCATATCTGGTGATATTATAGGAAATTATTCGATTAAATTGTTGATATGGAAACTTTAAAATCATCCATATATGGAATAGAAATAAGGGTTAATATCACAAAAAACCTCTAAAATGGTATACATGCGACAAATATATCAAAATTATTTTTTTGATCACCAAAAACCCAAAACCGGTCACTTATAACAAATTTACTCTATGTTAGTTTCCATTAAATTTTACCGTCAAATTTCTGAGTTGGATTACACGTGGCAATGACTGGTGCACCAGTTTAGAGTTTTGCCCCTCTATTTGTCACATATTTATCAATTTATAATTTTTTGTGGTATTAATTCAATTTAACATATGGTAAATTTATCACATCTTTGGTGGTCAAAAATTAATTTTTGATAAATTTATCACAATTGTACCAGTTTGAGGTTTTTCGTGATATTAACCCAAGAAATAAATGTACAACAGCCAAATATCTCGTCACATAAGAGCAATAAAATTGCCTTTGAAACTTTGTAGTGACATACAAGATGAAAATTATACGGTTCGCAATACATACGAACATATATCATTTTCCTTAGGATCACGTCAAAAAAATGTCGGTGTTATTTTAATAGAATCGCGAGATAATGTGATTATAGTCTTCCATCCGTTCCATTATAACTTGAAAAGCTTACTTTACGTGGCATCACAGGCCTATTTTAGGTGCAAGTTTTCATAGGAATCGAATCTGGTAACTAAACTTTGTTACTGTGGTACTCTCGAATAAGAGATTACGAGGATATTATTTTTATTTATGTGTATGAAATAAAATAATCATATCTTGGGGATACTAAATTACTAATGATTTTTAATAGGTTACATTAACAATTGACTAAAGGAAAGATTTGTCTTTTCATTTCACTTTTGTAGAAAAAAAACGAGAGATTTATCTTTTTCCCTGTAAAAAAAAATTAAATCAGAAATTGTACCCTCAAATTACGTCTCGAGTTTGAATTTGCGATCGAAACCCGATCCAACACCCAACCATATGATTTTAGTTAGGAAAATTTTGATTGGATTTTTGGTGGACCGAACATGTGAAGCAACAATGAGTTGATTACCTAATATGAGTAAACTATAACGGTTTTCTTTGCTACCAATTTTTTTTTAAAATACAAATATTTATAAGAGGTGGATTGTGGGTTTTAGCCCACTAGAGTCAAGGATATTGTCAAAAAAGTACTAAATCTATTATATGTGTAGAGATGTACATGTGAGCTGTGTTGGAATAGTATGATGTCGGAGAATTGGTATGGTGTGGAACAGTTTATATATTATAGTTGACTCATAACTTATTGGCTTAAACTTTTAAGTGAAGATAAACCCGATTGAATATGTTGATGGTTTGAATCATTATATACAAGAGGAGCTTGTCAGATGAGATTTTTAAAGATTTATAAGCGAAAGGATTTTTTAAAGATTTTCAATCTTATCTTGCAAATTTTTAAAGGTTTTTTTTCAAAGATTTCAAATCCTATTTTAGTTTGCACCAAACATATAATAGGATATTTTTACAATCCAGAGGATATTTCGTGGATTTCAAATCCCCCTTTACCCTATCATATCCCAATCCAAATTCGGACAACATGGGTTTGCTTTTGATGTAATTTAGGATTAATTTGTAAAACTCTATATTCTCAGTGGATTTCTTGGTGGCTGATTCTCCTTGTAAAGTTGATAGCTACATTCGGATCAAATCACATAAACCTCTACTGTTTTCGAGCGTTTCTCGTTGATTTCTCGAGGAATTTCTTCTTTTTGCTTTAGATTGAAATTATAGATCCGTTAATTTTCGCGTTATTTCACAACACACGCCCATTTGTTTATGGAAAATTGATATAATTCGACACCATTCTTCTTGTCTATTTTATGCCAAAAAATTGACTGTGTACAAGTTTATCATGAGATGACTTTGCATCGTGAAATAGCAGGCTAATTAAAAAAATTACAAATTGTACGTTAAGTGACAATTTTGACTCGAACTTTTTTTTTTATGTCAATAAAAAGTATCACCTTTTCCTCGAGTCTTAAATCTAACCCCCATGATATGAAATTTTTAAATTGTTCGAGCCAGATTTGAGATTTATGTGTAAGTTGATATTTTTTTATAAGACAAAAAAAGTTCAAGTTAAAATTGTCACTCAAGATAAAGTTGGTATTTTTTTTAGAATTAGGCCGTGCAATAGCAGCCCTACTTTACAATTTCTAGTCCCCATCCAAAGGTAAGCCCAAATAAGAAACACAAACCAACCAAATCGAGCCTTTTTGTTTTGAAGTTGCCCGCTTTTCTTTTGAGCAGAATGTTGAATGGCCCAGTTGAGCCCATCAGCACATGCCTGTATTGAGGCCCACCTATACCAATGAGGAGGTGGCCTCTCAATAAATCAAGAATCAAATCGAAGCGAACTATAAGATTCACTGAAATGCATAGATTTAGTATTATTTGTCATGCATATATCTAAACATAGTAAGAAATATTACAAAGTATGAAGTCTTGAGCAAGATCCATGGTCCATGGCGAGAATATCTTCGTAATAAAACATTATTAAGACATGAGTATTACAAATCTGTTTGTGTCATTTTATTTATAATCAAACCTTACAATACAAACATGAGTTTATATGATTTCTGTAACTATTGAAAATATGGCAAGCACCATGAATCATGGAATTTGCAATTAGTAAATTATAGATGAATTCAGGAAATAAATACATATATGTCTAGTTATGAATTGAATCATATCGGCCAATTTTAATAAGTATCAGTACGTTTTTGAATTAGCACACAAACTTTTGAGTTAGCATGAGTAGGAGCCGAGGCATCAAGAGTTAATTTTTGTAAAGACATCACACGAGTGTTCTTGTAGATGTAATAAGGTGAGATTATTATTGAAATTTCATTCGTTGAAAAACATGTCATAATCATAATTATAACATAATACCATCTATAAAAGTGATAATAGTTACACCACCCGAACACAGAATGATGCCAAGTAAGCACATCGCTCATTACTTTAGTAGGTCTATCATTCTTCTCGTATGTTGTCAGCTGTTCTTAATAACGACGTAATGCAAAATATTTATACATTTTATAATATATAAAAAAGGGTTAATACCACAAAGAACTCAAAACTGGTGTACCTTTGATAGATTTATCCCGAACTAATTTTTTGATCATAAAAAATCCCAAATTTATATACATGTGATAAATTTATCTTTCGTTAGTTTCTGTTCAAGTTTTCTATCAAATCGCTGAGTTGGACGACATATGTCAGTTGACGAATATACCGGTTTGAAGTTTTATCCTTTCGTTCATCACATGTTTTATCAAATTGCAATTTTTTGCGGCATCAATCCAATTTTATGGAGGATAAATTTGTTACAGGTGTACAAGATTTTTTGTGGTGAAGAAATTAATTCGGGATAAATATGTTATGTGTATATAGATTTGGGGTTTTTCGCGGTATTGACACGTTGGAAAAACACAATCTACTTCTCTGTCGCTCTAAGGTTGTGCAGTGCCAGGCGGAAGTTGGAAACGGGAAGCAACCAGAGGAACACTCCGGCAGCGAGGTTTCCTAACATCGTCACGTCTTCTTCTTCAATTAAAAGACAATCGCTTCTCAGAGAAGTGGAGAGAGAGAGAGAGAGAAAGAAACGGGAAGGAAGAGAAAACCCAAAGCGTTGGTAAGATAAACAATTGAAAAAAAAAAAAATGTTTTTCTAAAAAAAATAAAAAATAAAAACCCTGCCTTCCTTTTGTTCCTCTGCTGCATCATCTGATTTTCTTTTTCTTTTCGTCCAGTTTAATTTATTCGTCCGGAAAAATTCCGCTTCGTCCCACGCAACCAAACCTCTGCCCCTGCCCCTTCCCCTTCACCGTCTCGTCTTCCTCGTCTTCCTCGTCTTCCTCCTGCAATCAATCCGATTCAGTTTCTTGCTACGACCCTTTTGAATTCTGCCTCAGCCACCCTTTTGTCCGCGGTGGTTTTGGTTGCTTTTTGGGCTTGCCTTTCTTTCTGGTGTTCCTTCTGCTGGGGGGGGGGGGGTTTTTCGGTTCTTGGGCATTCGGTGGATTCCCAGCTGGAACCGACTTCTGGGTCCTTCGACTTGCGTTGGAAAGGCCTGGTCTTTGGTGGGTTCGCAGGTGATTTTGTTTTTCCTCTGCTGCCCTTTTTTTTTGTTGCTTCGAATTCTGAAGCTATGGTCTGGAATATGGGTACCCTTTAGTTTATCTTTCAATCTTTCTTAGTTAAACTTGCGATCCTTATCGGTTGTTCTCAGTATCTGATGTTTGGTTATCTGCGGCGTGTGCTGTGCTTGACTCCTGTGTCGGCAGAGTTCTACCTCCGTCGTTGAATGGTCTTTTGTTTGTGTACTTGAGACAGTTACATGGAATTTTGCAAAATTTTACTTAGACTGAAGTTGTGGTTTATGTGCTTGACTGATATAGCAATGCTTATGGATGAATTCTCTGGAGTCGCAGCTATGCCGATTAATTGGTTTAATTCTGGTAATTTGAATGTGTGTCTTTAATTGTTGGACAGGATCTGATTGTGTTCGAGGGTCCTGCTGTTGGAGGATATTGTGATTTCTTGTTCCATCAAAAATTTCTATGCCATGTTGGCCAAGGTTAGCTTAAAAGAGCCTTTTAGGTTTATATCTCTTCCTTGTTGAGACAGGCATTCGTCATCCCCCTTTGATTATCAAAGAAGTCACAATTTCCTTTTGTGCTGCATTAGTTTGTTGGCCAGGAAGAAGCTAATTCAATGTGCCTAAGTAAATTAATTGAGGCTTAGATCACCATCGCTGTAGTTACACATTTGTTTTTATGTCTTGGAGATGCCTCAGCATTATCTCTAATCCTCTGTTGCTTACATAGCCTTTCGTAACATTTTGATTTAGGTTTGAACTTTGGTACTGTTGCTGCAATGCCAAAATATCATAATGCCGTAAACTATTAGGCACACACCAATGAACGTATGTAGGCGAGCAATATTATGCCTCATCGCAGAATTAAGGATACCAAAATTTGTTTGTTTAAGAAAATCATGGTTTAGACATTAGCCAAAGAACACCTTTTGGCAAACTGGAAATTTAAACTATTGATTGACTTTAATTGAGTGCCATGTCTCTGTATGGTTAGAAGTTCTTACATCAGGAACTAAAGATATATCACTCCATAACTCGATGGATTCAAGAGAAACGGAGTTAGAAAATTCAATTCCATATTAGCAGGAAGAAAATAAAGAGAATTGGCAACCTAACAGATATCCTGGAGACATTGTTCTGGGCTTCATGATGCTCTGCTAATCTTCAGTTGTCATACTTGTTTGTTCTGGGAAAAACGAATATTTGCTGTGCCTAGAAGCCTTCACATACTGTGATTTTACCTATAAAAATGATAAATTTTGGTTAATACAAAGGGATTGAACACTTTATGGACAACTTCTAGCATGAGCATAGCAATAGATCCACTTCCCTTTTGCTGAGACAATTCATCACAGCTCGTAGGCCACTCAAGGGGCGATATGCTGATGTCTAGCTGTTCTTAAGCATTGGCAGCATAAACTCAAAAGTGAATTGACTCTCGTTACAAGATCAAAAAAAAAAACTACCTCTCGTTACAATGCATACGAGAAAGCTTTTCCTTTTCCCATGCGTGGACAGCCGTTACAATTGTACTCATCACAGAAAAAGCCCCTTTGGAGCCTATGGCGCTGTTGGACTATTTACTTGCTCTATTGCAAAATGTTAATGCCAAAGCTTGATTTTTCTGTTTGCCACATGAAATTTGACAGGCATACCTTCTATAACCTTTTTTAAAGCTAAATGTTTAGAGTTGAGTTCCCTGAGTAGGATCATTTTTAAGGTCATCAAAAAGCGGGTTATAAGATTAGATCGAGGATTTTAAGTTTCTTTTGAAAACTTGAAATTATATCTTCATTTCATCCTTCTTACGAGAAATTTTTTTTTTCTCTTTCCATCCAATCACCTAGATATCAACTCTTAATTAACTGCTAATAAAAGCAATATTCTAAAGCAGCACCAATGGAGCACACAGTCTGAGCGCGCCTTTTAGAAATTCAAGAAAATCTAACTCGCTTTCATCTAACACAATTTAGTCAGAGCATCAATGGCGGATTACACATGGTAACACAGGGACCATTCCATCCTAACTGTGTTCAGCCATGTTCTGCATATTAAGAAATTGTGATACTGTGCAATTTACATTACTGGTGTATTTGCTTATCATTTGAGAAAAGTAGTTCTTTTAGTTGTTCATTTTTCATCCCAGGTTATCCATCTCGCGTCATCTATATAATTGCTACAGTTTTTCTTTCTGTAGTTTTAATTGTTTACCTTTCTCTCTTGTGTGTTCTGTCATCCTTTCTCTCTTATACTTTCTGTCATCCTTTCTCTTTTAATTTTTGTCATCCTGCACTGATTGTTTGGCCTTGTGAAGGTTTCAGTGTAAGTGTTCTCAGTCTGTTTTAAGTTTGATTGACAATACGAGTTAATAATTGAACAACTGACGTGATTTTCTTTTTCTTTTTTACTTTTTGTTGTTAGACCCCTACCTCAACCCTCTGATTCGTTTGGGGAATGGATTGGCTGTTTTTGCCTACCGGTAGTGCTTGTTAATAATGTTCAGTAGTCGAAAGGGCGGAAATGCTCTGGGCAGATTTAAATTGAAGTGGCCGCGTGAATCTTCTCTTACTACAGGCTTGCTTGGGGATGTGCCTCCTGAGATTGAATTGTCTGAATATGGAAGAGTGCCGAGTCCTGGCAGTGAGAGTCCATCAGCTCTTTTAAATGGAGAAAGTCTGAATTTGGAACCAATTACTGATTTAGACTTGTTCTTTGAGAGACTTTACAGTTACTACTGCGAAAAAGGCCTCTGGTGCATCATCATAAAATGGATAGTTGAACTCTTGAGCTTGGGGTTTACCATTTGTTTCTCAGGATTTTTCCTATTATATGTCGATTGGAATGGACTTCGGAATGCCAAGTGTGGGATGGATGCTGTGGAATCCGGAATTAAGCCCTGTGATCTAGCTAAGGAAGCTCTGCATGAACACCCGTTAACTCCATTAACGGTTTCTAAAGCTGTAATTGTTGGATATCTAGGGATATTTTCCATTTACTGGATTTTCTGCTTTTTAAGGTTTTTTGCTCAACTTAAAGACATCCTTGCGATCCGCCGTTTCTATTACGACAGGTAAGTTCAGATATATCTGGTGCTATTCCTTTTCATTATGTATGGCACGGTGGTTGCACACAGTGAGCAAGGTGTGACTGTCTCCATTCTGCAGCCTTCATGTCACAGACAATGAACTTCAGACCATCCCCTGGGCGACTATTCTTGAGAAAGTTGTGCAGTTGCAGAATTCGCAACAACTGTGCATTGTTAAGTATCTTTCTGCTCATGATGTTGTGATGCGACTAATGCGGAAGGAGAATTATTTGATTGGAATGCTCAATAAAGGGGTCCTTGCTTTCCCAATCTCCATGTGGGTCCCAGGTGCAGGTCCTGTTGTCAAAGTAGGCAGGGGCCTTGTTCAACATCGTCTTATCCTCACCAAGACCCTTGAATGGACCTTAAATTGGTGTATTCTCCAGAGCATGTTTGACAGGTATTGTGTTGATGCACGAAAATCTGATCAGATTCTGGTTACTTCTTCGATGTGGTTTAAGGGCCCGTGTTTTTATATGTTTTAAATCCACCAAAGTTTAAAATATTATCAAATTTCAAAAAGTTATGAAAAGATGTAAGTGAATCTACGTGCCAACATTTGTATATTCCGAAAATTTTAGGTTTTTTGGGCTATGAACAAGTTAAAGTGCATCTGCTGCAAGATTTAGATTAAGTAAAATATAAAATGTAAAAGTCTATCCAGACACAACCCAAAACTAGACTATCAATACTTTCAAAACATCTCTTGAGCCAAGAATTCATGGATTCTTTGAAGTTTGGCACCATGCAGTTGAATGCTTAGTATTTTTTGTTATCCTAAGATAGATGATTAGAAAGTGACAGTCTCGATGGTACTTGTCCTTGATTATTGCTCATTTGATCGTCTGGCAATTTTCTTGAAAATTGGATCTCTGTTCTTTTCGTAGTGATAGATCTGCAATTGGATTTTTATGTTTTGCAGCTCGCTTGTAATGTTCTATTTCTTCATTCATCTCAGTTGGTTGTAGCTTGAAACAACCTTTTAGCTATTTTAAATGGTTGAAGCTGTCGTCTGATAATCTTTTTTTCACTATCTCACTATCTTTGGACTATGCACAATTTTCTTCTGTTGTTGCAAGATTGCCATGTCTTCCACTTGTTATTCCCCAACAAGTTTTATAATGTTTTGTGCTTTAAAAGCAAGATGGGCTTTGAATCTAATTATATGAATATCTCGGGCTGGACTATTTTTGAGTTGGCTAATCATGTCACTTTTCTTTATTCATATGCAAAGAATGCTTTCTAGCTTAGATCAAGGTGTTATGATCAAGTGGAATTCTTAAGCATAGTAGTGCGGTCTTAACTTTTTTGTAGTTCTTTTTGGGGTAGTATTATCCCCCGTTGTTTGCATCAGGTGGGGGATTCAGGCGCTACTCGGTTTTTTCGTAATTGCATAGTTGGACGATGGAAAAAATTGTTTTGCTCCATGACAAAGTGGAGCAATGTCAGCTGTCTACTGCCAGACTTGTGATTTTCTGTGATGAATGTCTTTGTTATGCAGAAACTTTTGTGTTAAAAGGGACTTCATCTCTACCCCTAAGACGCTAAAGAGGAGGCTGATGCTAGTTGGGCTGGTGATGCTCCTGCTTTCTCCTTTCCTTATCATATTCATGCTGGTCTACCTCTTTCTGAGGCACGCTGAGCAGTTCTACAAACATCCGAGCACAGCATCATCACGGAGATGGTCGAATTTGTCTAAATGGATTTTTAGGGAGTACAATGAGGTATTGCTAAGATACTTGCACTGTACAATTTAGTTCAGCTAGAATTTTGGTGGAGAAAGAGATTTGTATGAGCTTGGATTGGTTTTGTCTTCTGTTAGTCTTTACTTAATTCCGGGAAATGTAAGTGGAAAACTGTTTAGGAAATGTTCTAAGCTAATAACTATGTAGGTAAAGACGGGTATTGCTACAATTTGATGCTTAATGGCCTGGTTTTTCTGCTGACATCCTTTTATGTATTAAATAATAGAAGCTGACTTTTGTCCATGGCTGAGGTAATTATGCACCCTCTCCATTTGCTTATAGCCCTTCCCAGATGGAGTCCGAATGACTGGGGTTCAGGATAATCCATCTTCTTCTTTTCTTTCACTTTTCTCTCTTTTTCGTGAGTTCCTTATGCAATTCTTTTTTATACTAATTATCTTTGTAGAAGATCAATTGTTGTTTGTGAAGTTTGTCAGAATCATAATATTCAAATCCAAATTTTGTTAGACAATTCGTGTTTCTGTTTGTTTCAGTGAGATAATCAGTGCGTATATAGAAATTTAGTATATAAAAGTATTGGCTGGGGGACTACGACCTTTCATTTGGGCGAAAAGGTTTTTCTTTCTTTTGTTTGTTGAATGAGCCTTCTTTAGAAATAGAATACTGCAATGCCTTAGTAAGATTCATATAGCTGAAACACCTTAGTGGGATAAAATTGGTTTATGGGCATGTTAGTTTACTATTTAGCCCCTTTTATTCTTTGTAATGACATGTTTACTTAAATGCAAAGGCTTCACATTTTTACTGTTTGTGTGTCAGGTTGACCATTTGTTCAAGCATCGGATAAATAGCAGCATAATACATGCTTCTGATTATCTAAGACAATTCCCATCTCCTATAATTTCGATCATCGCAAAATTTATTTCCTTTGTGTCTGGTGGCTTTGCTGCTGTTCTCCTGATAATTGCATTTCTTGAAGAGTCTCTTCTGGAGGGCCATGTGAGCCGTCTTACTCAGTGCTACTTCGGTTTGTTTTGTCATAGTGCTATTTTCTATATGCTTATTTTTCATCTTTGCATGTGCAGATATTTGGACGCAACTTATTCTGGTATGCTGCCGTTTTTGGCACAATTACTGCTATTAGCCGTGCCGCAATAGCAGATGAGCTTCTGGTTCTTGACCCAGAGGGAACAATGTCTTTGGTGGTCCAGCATACTCATTACATGCCAAAAAGATGGCGTGGAAAAGAAAATACTGAGGCAGTTAGGTTAGAGTTTGCAACCCTTTTCCAGGTAATCCTGAAATTGTCATTGCATTTGCTTCTTTGGTTACATAATTGACAGCATCTGAACAATGCTATGAGGAAAAGTGATCGATAATGTAGTGTTTTCTTGTATTGGATTATTTGGGGAATTTCCGCAATTAACGGCTTCTTCTTCTTTTCAATTGTTGAGTCCCAAAATATTAGAATGTTCTTTGTGTTCCTGATGAGGGCCTTGTTTTTTGTGCAGTATACCGGAATGATGTTACTGGAAGAGATGGCTTCGATATTCCTAACTCCATATTTACTTCTGTTCATTGTCCCAAAGGTACTGGTTTCATTTTGGTTCCTTTCTCATGCTGTTGTATGATCTCATGCTGGTAAACCTGGTTGAAATTTGGCAGCGCGTGGATGATATCTTGCAGTTCATTGCTGACTTCACGGTGCATGTTGAAGGTGTTGGTCACGTTTGCAGGTCACTATTCTCTTCTTTTTCTTTGAAGCAGTACTTAGCCGGTTTTTGCTTGTTTTTTGTTAAAACTTTTACAGCAATAAATATGTTACTAAGTTTGGCTGTTGACAATCTGCAAATTGGTTGTCTTTTCACTTTTTGCGTGTTCTGCTTTATGTTCTGGCAGTTTTAGTGTGTTCGATTTTCAAAACCATGGAAATAGCAATTACGGCTCACCAGACAACGCGCCTTGCGCTAAGAGGAGCTCTCAGGGTAAACTGGAGAAATCATTTTTGAGGTACAACGCTAATTTTGTTGGTTGGGTCTCTTTCACACTTATCTCGACATGTATTCTTTTCTGGATTGTTGACCTTTTTGCTTAATACTCATTCTTAGCAATGAAAGTAGCTGTCCTTTCCAGACCCACCGTACTAAATACTTCTTACGATCATAGGTTGTATAATGTTTTCTTTCAAGTGATTCATCTGCAAGAAGGCAGAGCCTTTTATACATGGAATCAATGGAAGCATTCCACTCTAGATGAAGTTAGTAAAGACACTATTATTGTTGTGCAGTTTATGATCAATACGAATGTATCATTGAGGATGCTGGGTCAAAATGAGCTGATTTCCTAGTGAATTACCTTGGAGATTGTAAGAATTGAGTGTTGTTGAGATATCATAGTTTGCATGAGATAGTCCTTTTGCAGATGAATTTAGATTGAAATTAAGTAAAGAAATGATGGAGCAGCATATCTTTGACGCTAGGAAAGGCAATAAGAAAGTTATAGAGGGAATACGAGTTTTGGTTTAGTGGAAATAAAATATAATATGGTGAGCATTAGATGGACGTGGAAATTATTCCGACCAGCTGTATTCATTTTATCAGATGGGCTATCTGTAGTGGTGGCTTCTCAGTTCTTCGGTTAACTCTATTACTTGTTTCAGCTTCCACTGCAGCTATCCTTCGTGGGAGCCCGATACCAAGGGGAAGCAGTTCATTTCGAATCTCAAAACCTTTAGGGACCGGATGTTGCGAGGAGAGGAGGCCCGACATGCTAATTCACCTCACGGGACATGGCGAGCGAATCCCAACATCAGAATATATGGAGACAGGAACAGCTTTCTCTCCAGGGAAATGCCATACGCTGTGACGGGTTATGGCTTCAATTTGGGCTCTCACTGGTTGATTGACGAAGAGCAGAGGAACCATCCATACATTCTTGATTGCTATTACATCATCCGTCAGCGCAGCACGAGCTTTGCCGGGTTTGGTGAAGAAGTCCCTGCAGTCACTTCCGAGGTGCGCATGCAGATGCCTGGAGATATCTGGGCCCCGTTTAGCTTTGGGCGACATGAGGATAGACAGGACCGTGGCTGGGAGCAGCATGATTACAGAGATCGATCAAATTCCCATCTCGGGGCGTCCACCTCCACTCCTCTATTTCGAGAAAGCATGTTTAATCCTCACGACTCTGGGAACAACTCGGGGCACAATCTTAGGAGTCACTGGTGGGCCAGAAGTGGCCCACACGATGCTCAGGTTCAGGCGAGTTTTATTGATCCTCCCGATTTCCACCGGTATGCGCACGACGATCATCGGGATGGTTACTCGGACCGAAGTTTAGACGAGGAGGAAGGCTTGGACTGGAGGATACCTCAGAGGTTGGACCGCACGACTTATGGGGATGACTTGGAGGAAGGCGGAGATGTCAGTCTTCATTTTGACGACATCTATAGCAGACCTCCCGATACTCCACCAGGGAACTTAGAGCGGACGAGTTTTATGTGAAGCTTGGCTGTACGGGGTGGACGCAGTTCTGCAACTGTGAAAAGACGTGGGTTTCCGTGATGTATTATGACATTTACTTCCGATGGCAGGAGTCTCTTATTCTTTACTGTACATAACATTCTGAATTTCCTCCACCCGATTTTAAGGAGGCGGCGGATGACTGTCGGAGAAGGGGAAGCCCATGCCCATCGCAATGAACTGTATGAATATTCGAAAGCTACTCATGATTTTAGATCTGTTCATATGAATCTATGACTGTCCATGGCCTGTAGATGGCGTCGTGAAAGTGCAGCCGAGATGCATACATTGCTTGTTAAGATAGATTCTTTTATGGCAGTAGATATCAATTCATGATTCAATCTTCTCAAAGAGTATTCTTATGGCCAGTGACGCGTTTGGAAGGGCTTCAAATGTGGATCAGAAGTCACGGGTCTTATTTCCTCGTGAACATGTCGAAAATGTTAGCACATGGTAGTTGATTTCCGAAGAATCTAATGTTGTGCTCGGACATCTCTGCCTCCAACGTCACGGCGCGTTCAAAGATGGGCCAACCTCACATGATATGTACGTCAAAAGTTGGGTCCATAGATTGGTACCAACTCGATCTCATCATCTTTGTCAAGAATAGAATAGAATAGAGGGGTACTCAACCTATTTTCATATCGCAGTCAAAAGATTTCAAGTTCAATTCTTGACACCTGCCTTTTACTCCTTTATATGGGTTTTTTTTTTCCTTTTATTTATGCGTTGGATTTCAACAAGTTCTTCGCATATGGGTGTGGCACATTGGGCCATACTCTTCGGGAGGAAAAATTGTCCAAAAAGTCCTAAATCTATTGCATTTTTGTCAATTTAGTCATAAATCTATTAATTTTGCTAATTGAGTCTTAAACTTTTTGACGTTTTAGCAGTAGAGTTTATCTAGCTAATTTTTGTCAAAATCACTAACGTGAACACTGGTGGTCCATGTGGTGTGGTGTGGTCAGTGCTAATGTAGACAATTTTTAATATTTATTTATTCATTTATCTTCTTTTCTTTCTCTTTTCCTTCTTCATTGTTTTCTTACTGTGGCTGCAAGGCAGCCCCACCCAAATCTGGGTGACACCATGGTGAGGCTGGTCGCCTGAGGCTATAATGGCCTCACGAAAATCTAGGCGAGGGGCTGGCCACAATAAGAAAAACAATGAAGTGGCCGGTATGCACGTCAGCGATTTCATACAAAATTTAGCTGGAGGGACTCAATTGGCAGAATTGAAAGGTTTATGACAGAATTAGAGGACTCAATTGGTAAAATTAAAATGTTTATGATAAAATTGGCAAAAGTGCAATAAATTTAGGACTTTTTGGACAATTTTCCCCTTTTCGGGATTTTCATGTCTATAAACCTTTATGTGAAAAGGAGTCTTAAACTACAAAATATGTAATACCCACCATGCGCACCATACTCTTAACTTAATTATTTAGAGAAAGTGCCACGTTTTCCTCCACCACTGATTCCTCTAACCACCATTTGATGGGTAGGTCACAACTATGAACGTCACCCATGTTTGTCATGGCAATCCTGAGCCTCTGAATTCATTCAGAGGAATAAAATGCTTTATGAACATACCTTACCCACTTATTCTTCTCAGGCTGCAGGTTTTGTTGCCATCACTGAGAGGAAGAAAACAGAAGAAGACCTCAGTGATCACAACATCAGTTGGAACGAACCGCCTTCTGACCGTCACAGATCGAATGTGGATGGTACTGTTGATGAAGAATGTGGAAGAGCTGGAAGTGGTGGTGGGGTCTGTGATTGTTGTCCGCTAGAGGGACGGATCTAGAATAGCCTTAGGACTGTAATATAAGATCGCTCCAGATCAAAACCGACTCCGATTGTTCTTGCAATGCCCTGGGAGAATATCGATCTGTCCCATGATCTCAAATATTGTCGATGAGTGCGGGACTTTAGCAGAGAGGTTCGAGCGATGCAGCCTCAGCCCCGTGCTTTGAGAAGACAGTCTTTGCGCTGATGAACTAGCATGGTGTTGGCAGGAAACATGAAGATGCATACTTGCGTATCTGTTTCTAAGCGTGCTTTACATGTGTTGATGGGCTGGGTCCGCCTCACGGGGCCCAGCTCATCTTAAATAAAATAATAAAGAAAAAAAGGAGAAGAGTCAATCTAGATTCGACGACGAAACTTTGTTGAAATTGGCTGAAATTTTAATGTGTTATTCGTGAGATCAAGATTTATAAGTTGATGGGTTCTGTTCATTGAAATCCTTATCCAAATTGACTCAAATTCTCTAGCAGTGATTAGAGATTTTCTTGTTTCTTTGTGTTAATCCATTTTTGTGTTGATGATATATTATTGTCTCGTTGACGTGAAAAGCCTCCATATGTGTAACTGTGATGAATTATTGTTTATTTTTTTTCATATAAAATTTGTAGATGTTTATTATTGCTGGAACATTTTGACCAATCAATGCTGGGATTAATTTGATATTAATTGGTTGAGTTTTGAGGAACATATTGATTTTGTCTACAAGCATTAAATTGTTGCCCTTTCTCCCCAATATTATTTAGGCATGACAATAAGGTGGTGTTTTGGTGAGAAGGGTTGCCTGTAGCCTGAAAAACTTTTGTTTACATCTAAATTATTGACGACAAATGATGCTTACATTTTTGTAAAAAATAAATAATAGTTAAAATAACAAAAACAATAAGCAAAATAACAAATAAAAAAGAAAGAAAAAGAGATAATAAAGTGCTCCAATTGGGTCATAATGGACAAGGCCCGATCCACTCTGTCCAATCCATAACAGGTTGTAGAATAGTTTTAGGCTCCATTCGCTTTGTGGAAAATGTAACGGTTCTGGAAAACATTTTTCAAGAAACCATTTTCCAGGAAAGTGACACAATTTTTTGGTATTCGATTGAAATTTGAAAAAGACTTGGAAAATATTTTCTGTCGTTTGGTATGGAAAACGTGATTTGATTTTACTCCATGCACTGTTTTTTTTATTTTTAAAATCGATGTTTTAATTTGTTTTTAATTTTATTTTTCTTTTTTTTCTTTTCCCTTTTACTTCGGCTAATCGTCGGCCAGGCAAGCTCGATTGCTGCCCCTTTGGTGCCGCTTGAGCACCTCTGATTTGCAAGGCTTGACCTCGTTTGCCTGTGGTGGGTTGTTGACCTTCGCCGTTGTCACGTCGCGCTTTTTCGGGCATGCTAAGGAGGTACTTCCATTTGTTACGAATGGAAAAACTATTTCCGAATGAGCTACTAGGGTCCGATATGGATATTTCGATTAAACATGCCACCGACATCCCATCACTAAGCAAACGGGGGTCTCTCCCATATCATACCTCACATGACAGCGGGTTGTGATTTTTTATCATTCTATTCAATCTAGGTTTTTGATTTGGAGTCGCTACTAGTCATTATTGGTATGTTGACTAGAAATCTAATCGGGATATAGGAGAAATACCATGATTCTGTGAATCAAAGATTCTGAAAACAGGGACTTGGTTATGCTTATGATCCCGAGTCGAGATCCTTAACGCTCTTTCGATACCTAAAATGATATGATGTGTCTAACATGTCACACGAGTTTCTGAGATCTATCTACTAACTCTAGACCATTCTAATCATAAGAACTCAATCAATCAATATAAGCAGCACAATTAATTACAATCAGACAAAACATTCTAATTTGAGTCTCTAAAATGAAAATCAATTCAAAACACCCAAACCCTAGTAAAGCCCTAAAGGCTTTATTCATTCAATGATGCGTGTTGTTTTAGGGTTTAGGATTTTTTAGGGTTAAAAAGCCCTAAACTAGGAATTTTCTAAAAATGCCGTTTAGACACCTCTAAAAATTCTAATTTTACTTGCAAAGGTTGGCCACAATGTTTTTAAGTCATTCTGTGAATTTTTTAAATTTTTTATTTTTTTTGAAAATCTATTTTCCCGAGAACTATTTTTCATTTTTCTGGAATTTTCAAAATTTTGTGATTTTTATGGATTTCGTATTTTTTTTTATTTTCTATAATTTTTTATATAATTTTTGCTGATTTTCTAAATTTTAATTTAATTTTCTGAATTTTTTAGATTTTTATAGAATTTTCAGAAATTTTCTAATTTTTTTTATTGATTTTTTCGAATTTTTTTTATTTTTATAGATTTTCTTTGATTTTTATTGAATTTTCGAATTTTTAAAATTTGTTCAAAATAATAAAAAAAATTTGATTTTCTTTTTGATTTTTTTGTATTTTATTTTTAATTTTTAAAATCTTTCTCATTGGGGGTTGAATCGGACTGGCTTGGACAGGTCTGATCAAGTTGGACCGGCTAGCCCCGGTGGGCATAGCGCCAAAACGGCACCGCTTCCGGAGTTGTTCTCTTTGGCATTTTGCCGAACACCTGATGGGCATGATTCTAGGTTTGTTGTTATCAAGGTCGCTGGTTCAAGCTCACCCCCGACGACCTTCCAATGAGTTTTTTGTCATTATTTTGGATTCTATATCAACTTCACATCACCACCTATCAACCGAGCCTAATCAACTCACTATCAGAGCCAACCAACGAAAACCGAGCCTGAATATTATAACCCGAAATTGTCCTATACAAGCATTTTTTATACTTATATCACTGAGTAAAGGCCCTAGCCATTGTCTAACAATCAAATCAATATTAAACATCATAACAAAGTTAGAAATGACTAATTTGAGTGCTTGTTGGCTACAAATGGCACTCTGGTGAGGGTCTCCGAGCTTTGGCGAAGGTATTTCAATGGCGGCTGACTCGGTTTATGCAGATTTAATCTAAGTTTTACAATCAAATAAGTAGAAATATGTTCAAAAACAGGTTTTAAACATCAACAACCAAGAAACTTGCAAGATTTAGCGTGGTATAGTTCAACTATTCAATCTGGAATTCTAGAAAAACAGTGATGAAGTTTGAACTTTACCTGTTTCAACGGAGAGTAAAACAAGATTTCCGAGGCAATCAAAAGCCGTGACATCCTTCTTTGACACTTGAGCTTCAAGCTAATGGAGTCAGTTTTGTAGGGGAAGCTTTGGATGCGCCAGCCGAGCTCAAGTTTCAGAGCCTCACGACTAGCTTTGGCACAAGTTTTCTAGGTGAGGAGGTTCACCGTCAAAGATCGATTTGCCGAAATTGGCATTTTTCTCACCAGAAAAATGCCAATCACTCGGTCTTGGGAACCGCAACACATCTCTCAAGCTCAGACTCTCTCTCTCGCTCTGTGGTTCTCTTTCCCTCTCTCTGGTTCTTTGTCCCTCTCTCAGTGATATTGTCGAACACCCTCTATGCGTGAGATAGTAGTTTTTTCTCTTTTTCTAACTCCATTTTCCTGCCCAAAATTGGTTATTATCGACTCCAAATCAGTTAAATCGAATCTTTATTGTCAAGATTCTCCAGCTGGAATCGGAGATTAACACGTACTCATTTGATCGGATTAAGTCGGTAAAGTCACGAGGCCAAAGATATTTTCTAGGTTTATCACATTCTTAGCCAGTTGGGTGAAGAAGGAGGCCGACCGAGGTCAGGTCGGGTCGAGTCGATCCGACTGACCCGACAGATTCGGGTTAGTCTAAATTCGCAAATTTGACTCGATTTTGACCCTATTTTTTGATTTTAACCCCAAAATTGGATTCTTCATCACATTTTACATCCAAATATGAGATTTGACCTAATTTTTGTCACAATTAAACAAAAAATTCTCAAATTGTAAATTCGAATAATTAGGGTTTTGTTCAATTTAACATCTAGATGACCTGATTGGACAAAATTGATACCAAAATTGGATTACCTATGACTGATTAACCCTAGAAATGATAGTCTCAAGGTTCGACAATTTCAAATTGATTATGATCCCTAATTTGGGCTTAAAATTCCTAATTTTCAATTGAATTTAGGAATTTTTGATTTCTTTCGTATATTGTGTAATTGGGCTGACTATTATGTAATTTAAGGTTCCAGGATCATTTGTTGCGAAGACACTATAGTCTAAAAATGACTAGAAATGACTCAATTGAATTTTTGATTCAATTTGGGCTTGATTTTACCCAATTTTGGGAAAAGCACATTTCCAATTGAAATTTTCTAAAATTGATGATGTATTGATGAAATTGGATTCAAAAGAAGACTAATGGCTATTTTTATGGAATTTTTGGATTCCATTTTCTATTTTTCTTGATTTTCTCTATTACTTTGACTAAAAGAAGTTAAGGAAAATTCTAAAAAATTTATTTTTGATTTAGAAAAAAGTTCCTAAGCTTGGCCAAGGTACCTAATCCTAATTTTGTGATTTTTTAAAAAAATAGAAAAATGAGCTAAAAATTAAGTGTCAACAATTGTGGTTGGCGATTATCTGAAGAAAAAGAAAAAGAAAAAGAAAAAAAAGAAAATTTTAAAAATAGATTTTTATTTAAAAATAAAATAAAAATAATTAAAATGAATGGTGAGAGAAGGAGGAGGGAAAATGGCTTCTTCTCTCCACTTTTGAAAGTATTTTTTTTATTGAGGGAAAATGTTTTTTTTTACTAGCTTATTTTCCATGACTCGAACACTGGAAAATCGGGATAACATTTTCCTGGAAGTTATTTTCTACGAAATGAACAGAGCCTGAGTTCGCGCGGCTCAGTTCCTTCAAGCTCGGCGAGATCGGCCCATCTTGCGCGGCCCAGATTCACAACCGGCCCCTGAATTTTGAAACAGACACAAGGCCCAAGCCTATAGAGGAGGCCCGGTCCCCCTCCTCTCTCTCTTCTTCTCCTTCTGAAACAGAGGCGCGTGAGAAATGGAGGACGGGAGCGAAGCTGAAGCACAATCTGGTGAGAATGAATTGATACAAACTCCTCTCATCTACCCTTCTCTCACTTGCACCTTTGCTCCATTGATGTCAGGCCGCCAGCTGCCGATGCTGTTCGCCATTCCTGAGCTGCTCCCTGGACTTTTCTCTCTGGCTCTGTTTTCAGGCCAAGAAGTCGCAAGAGCTCGGATCTTAGCCCCGCACCAACCGCCAGTGACATGCTTCCGAGACCTCGGTTCTCTGTTCGATCGCCGTTCGTAGCTAAAGACTGCATCTCCAAGGAATGTACGTCCTTGCTCTGTTTTTGGTGAGCTGAATCCTGGTTGAGATTCGAGTGAAACTCGAAGATCTAGTAGTGGTCTAAACACATTTTGAGGTCCTTGCGATTGTCTGGATCGGTCTTGGTACTTCGCTGATGCCTCTGTGCGTGTTTGATTCGATCACTAAGCGTTTGTTAAAATGTTTGGATGAAGTTGCTTACCCATTTAAGAAGCCTTTTCCTAAACCTGAATGTGTTAGATGGTTTGTTGCTTGCTCAAATCATGATGTACATGTTTGTTTCATCCAGTCTAATCTCCAGTCTCTGCGAATTAGACTATGGTCGAAACCTCCAAATGCTATGTTTCTTTCATTTTCATCTGATCTCATGAGATATTTAGTCATCGATCCTGATTCGCTCTGTTAACTTTTCTGCCGTATATAGATCAATGTCTAAAGCACGAATCTCTGCCACGAGTAATATTGGGTAACGAGCGAGTCTTCGAGGTACTTTTGCTAGATTAAAATTTGTGATTGTTATCCGCATCTCCAAGAAAGAATTGAGAAGAGTAGTTACTGAGAGTATCACTGAACATATATGTTTCTTGTGTTTTGTGGTAGGTGCGCGTTTTTTGGGATCGGGAGACGGTCGCCGGCTAGAAAAATTGAAGAACTGGAGTTCTTGGTCGACTGGAGTTCTCTCTAGAGGAATCTATGGAAAGCAGAGTGCATGTGCTGTATGAATGTCGATGGGTTGAAGATAATGAAAGTGATGGCTGGCTGTGAACGTTTCAAATGAAATCATTGTAATTTTAATTGGATTTGTTTGGATGTTGTTCAATCCTTTTATGGAGGCATTCAGCGAATAAAATCATAAGGGAGGTTAGAGAATTGAGACAGCTCGTGGATTCGGGGAAAGAAGGCCCGAGGATGTAAAAAAAATAAAATGAAATAAATTAAAATGAAATAGAATAATAATACAAAAATAAAGAATGAAAAATTATCTTAACTATGTATTCAGCAAGATTTGGAACAAAAGTTGTATCTAATGGGCCTTTGCAAGGTTTGGACCGATAGTTGTGTTTATTGGGATTTGGCAAGGTTGGGACCAAAAGTTGTGTCCATTGGCATTTCGTAAGGTTTGGAACAAAAGTTGTGTCCATCAGTGATTTGCAAGGTTTAGACCAAAAAGTTGGGTCCATTGGGACTTCGCGAGGTTCTAACCAAAAGTTGTGTCCGTTGATATTTCGCAATGTTTGGACCTAAAGTTGTGTCCATGGTAGTTCACAAGGGGTTTGGACCAAAAGTTGTATCCATTGATACTTCGCAAAGTTAAGATAAAAAATTGTGTCCATTGGTAGTTCGGAAGGTTTGACCAAAAGTTGGGTCCATTGATAATTCACAAGCTTTGAAAAAACAATTGTGTCCGTTGGTACTTCACAAGGTTTGAAATAAAAGTTGTTTCTATTAATAGTTCGCAAGGTTTGGACCTAAAGTGTTGTCCATTGGGACTTTGCAAGGTTTGGACCAAAAGTTATGTCCATTGGTACTTCGTAAGGTTTGGATCCATCGATGCTTCGCAAGGTTTGTAACTAAATTTGTGTTCATGGGTATTTCGTAAGTTTTGGAACAAAAGTTGTGTCCATTAGAACTTTGCAAGGTTTTGACCAAAAGTTATGTCCATTGGTATTTCGCAAGGTTTGGACCAAAAGTTGTGTTCATTGGGGCTTCACGTGGTTTAGACCAAAAGCTGTGCCCGTTAGTACTTCGCAAGATTTGAAACAAAAGTGGTGTCCCTTGGTAGTTCGTATGGTTTGGACCTAAAGTTATGTCCATTGATACTTCGCAAGATTTGGGCCAAAAGTTGTCTTCATTGGGACTATGCAAGGTTTGGACCAAAAGTTGTGTCCATTTTTTGCAAGGTTTGGTACAAAAGTTGTGTCCCTTGGGACTTTGCAAGATTTGGAGCAACAGTTGTGTTCATTAAGACTTTGCAAGCTTTGGACCAAAAGTTTTGCCCATCGGTATTTCGCAAGATTTGGAAAAAAAAATTGGGTCCGTTGGGTAGTTATGATGTAAAAATATAGGTCTTAACTAGGTATTTAGGACTTAGGAATAGATTTAGTTGAATGTTATTCAGTTTATGATCATATGGTTTAGGAGGTTACATTTTATTATTTTTAGGAAAAAATGAATTTTAATTAGTTTTCTTTAGACGAGATAACTAACAAGATAAGAAAAAATATTAAAAATTTAATAAAAAATAGAAAAGATAAAAAATCTCATTGATGTTTATTTTAGGATTGCTTTTAGGGTTTACTTTTATGGTCTTTTCAGCTCTAATAGCGTTTGGTGATAATCCTATTTACTTGAAATTAGACTTAGTCTTTGATTTTTGAAACTAGCTTACTGGTTCGTGTCCTGGGGCTTAATAATAAGACAGTATATATTTCTTGCTCAACTCGTATCGAGTTATTTTTCTGCACTCTATTTTTAGCCATTCTTTCATTGCTTTTGAGTGACGTTGAGTTTCATTTTTAGCCCTTGGGATCATGTCTTGGGGCACAATAACAAGACCGTGTAATATTCTTTGCCCGACTTGTATCAAGTTTATTTTCCCGTACTTCGTTTTTTTAATAGTTTTCTATTACTTTGTTTCTTTGTGATATGATTGATTTCTTTACGTGTGTTTGATGCTTTTGATTTCCTTTAATTTTGTTTGATGATTATGTCACACTTTAGATATAATCTCAATCAATCCAAACAACCGTGCATGAACGCTTAACCAAAAGAACTTTAGGATTCCATAAGCTTGATAAGGCTGCATGAATCACTCCATAAGCAAACAAAACCGAGTTTAGGTACCAAAATGACATTGATTGGATAATCAGTGTAATTAAGTTCCCGAATCAAGAATATATGGTTTGTAGGAAATAAATCGTTCTCCCGTGTTCTACTTTACTCCTAACCGGTTCCAATAGGCCAATGGCAACACCCCTATAGAATAGAGTTCTGTCTTTAGATCAATCAAATTTAAATTTTCTAACGTTGCATGCGGTAAGAATTTGGGAAAACCAATGCCGATCGAGATCGAGCAAACTGCGTGTATAGGCAACACTAATTCCCTCTCAACAATCCGTTAAACCCACTCCCCCAAGGAAACCCTTAGGGAGGGATCGTGACAACTATGTAATTTCCATTAGTACTAGTCCTTATTATGTCCATGTTTCAAATCATTTTGTTTACTTATAATTGTGTTCATTTTGATTTTAAAAGAACTTCACAAAGTTTGGAACACGAATTGAGGGCCGTAGTTCATTCTAAAAGAAGCAAAATTCAATTCCCAAAAAGTTTGGCAACAGTTAGGATCAAAATTTGATCTTGTGAAGTTTAGAGCTTCAAATTATCAAATGTACTCATAATTGTGTTCGTTTTTATTATAGAAAAACCACACAAAATTTGGAGCACAAGTTTGAGGGAAGGAAAGTGGGCAACCTTCATCTCATACAAGAGAAAAATCCACGTACTTTGTGACCAATGTAGCAAAGGCACTTTTGAGTCGTGGAAAAGGATTACCTTAGCTATCACTATAGTCAGCAATGACAATCCAGCCTACTTTTTGTTCAATGACCAACTATAATATGATGAGTAAATTAATCACCGCCACTGTTGCTTGATTTAGTCTCAGATTTTAGTCAACACGAGGAATTCAAAGCCAAGAGAAGGACCATTACGATATACATCTTAAAAAAATTCCAAGATTATCGAATGCATCTATTGCCTACTGATTTGCCAATGATTTTGCACCAAAAATTCCACACCCCTTGCTAAAGCAGACACGACAAAGATAGGAGAGAATATAATATAGTACAACTCGAAATGCTAAAACAATTCTTGCTCCTTCAATCCCCTCTTTAAAAAGAACATGTTTTAATATTAGTTTTCCGGCCGCTGACGTCACCTCACCTATTTTTTAATTCTCTACCGGTGTCGTAAAAATGCCGACGGAAGCACCAATCTTGTGGCCTATATTGAGTGGGATGTGGCGATTTATTTATATCATCACGTGCTTTAAACGGGGTCCTATACTAATGATTTGATAATGACCTCGAAAATCTCTTTTTTCCAACTAATTATAGCCTAAGATCGCCAACTAGTCATCACCATTCGTCACCAAATGATCTCTCTCCAAAACCCAATCTTCACCCAAGGATTTACGTTGGAGAAGTCATGTTAGGACCGTTGCATCATCACGATGAGGATCGTTCCTAGGCCTTACAATGTTTAGTAGTAAAAGATGATGTAGAATGATAGATTCTTCACCAATCATGTACAAATGGACTTAGATGTGATTAGCCAGAAAATAGAGGACTTTTCCCCTGGATTAAACACACATGTGAACCACTGGAATTTATCTTCATTGTCACCCTTCTTACTTGATAAGGGGGAGGTGGTGGGAGAGTTCGACTCCCCACTTTCTCGGGGGTGGAAGGGGATTAGGAGTGGGAACGTTTAATTTTAGATGTGGGGTTCAACTTTCA
Organism: Syzygium syzygioides; assembly: GCA_031216285.1. Classification (NCBI taxonomy): domain Eukaryota; kingdom Viridiplantae; phylum Streptophyta; class Magnoliopsida; order Myrtales; family Myrtaceae; genus Syzygium; species Syzygium syzygioides. The sequence continues at coordinate 16,989,170 of CM062243.1, read as the reverse complement.
CGTTCTACAAAGAGGCAAGACAAAAGTCTAAAAGTGAGTTAAGAGTTAGAGTAAGATAGACAACAAAAAAAACTCACATGTGATTATCCAAAAAAAAGAAAAGCCACTTCTACAAATCCCCTTAATTTGTCTTCATTGAATATGACATGGGGGAATTTTCGCCCTATCCTGAAAGCTACCCTTCACAATTTGGTACCTGTATCTTAGGTCCATCTTGGCTATTCACGTCCATTAACTTCTTGAGACTTTACTAGCTAGACCTTTGCTAGGGATTTTCAACCAACTGACAAGTTAGATCTTTCGTCACTATTTTGTGGAAAATCATTAGGTATGAATATTTTAGGTATCCGTGTTTCGAATGGTACATTAGTATCTCTTTCCAAAGGGCGTATGTTGTCTTTGACCTCTGCATAAAGAAGATCATATAAAGAATCGGCCTGATTCTAACTCTATTCGTTTTGCTTATACCATACTAGCTTGACCGAAATGGAAACGATTCACTAATGATGTGGGCGGGGGTTTTCGACAAAAAAAATCAACCTCTGGCCTTGTCAAAAAGGTAAAAGAATTTCACATTCTGCTTTGGCATCAGTTCCACGACTTTAAGGTACCATGTATAAATCCTCTATAATTTGATAAAACATATATTAGATAATACTGTCATAATTTATTTTATTAACACATTAACCTTCAGCATAAAATGATTAATGCATTACATAATATGAAATATAAGTGCATATTAATGTCTATCAACATAACCCTAAGACATAATAACATCGAACAAAAAGTATAACAAATTGCTTCCTCCCATCCTTTCACACGCTTAAATACATAAAATTTTGTAAAGAAAGAGAAAATTGAAATTAAAATACATATGCATATTTGTATAAATTTTATACAGCACTTGATGTATCTTGTATCATTCTACAAAGTGCCCTACGCAAGGTACAATTTAAGCATCACCACTGTTGCTTGATTTGGTCTTAGATTTTAGTCAACACTAGAAGAATTTAAGTCGAGCGAAAGGCCCATTATGATATACATCTTTACAAATTACAAGATCATCGAATGCATTTGTTACCCATAAATTTGCCAAGTTTTAGCACCAAACTCCTTACCTCTTCCTTAAACAGACAATTCAAAGATAGGAGACAGAATATAACATAATAAACTCGAAATGCTAAAATAATTCTTGCTTCTTCTATTCACAGTTAAAAAAGAAGAATGAATTATCACAACAAAACTCTTAAAAATTTTCCTTGGGACACTGATACCACTCAAAAATACTTCCAGTCACAATTTCATTAAATGAACAACCATACAAGTTCGAAGTATTAGTGACATGAACAAAATTGCAATATTTGTGTCTCATGCATGGGAAAAATGTCAGAATATTTTTTAGGATTATCTCTTGTAAAAGTACGTTTCAATATTGTTTTTCGGGTTAATACCACGGAAAACTCTAAACTGGTATACTTGTGACAAATTTATCATGAACTAATTTTTTGACCACGAAAAATCCTAAACTGATACACTTGTGACTAATTTACCCTTTGTTAGTTTCCGTTAAATTTTATCATCAAATTTCTGAGTTGGATAACGCCTAATAGTTGACGGATATACTAATTTGGGATTTATCCTCCGTCTGTCACATGTGTATCATTTTGTAGTTTTTTGTGATATTAATCTAATTTAATGGAGAGTAAATTTGTCATAAATGTACAAGTTTGAGATTTTTCATGGTCAAAAAATTAGTATAAGGTAATTCAATGTGCAATGCAGCGATGCATCTCATGCCGAAGTTAAGGTTGTTTCCCTTATCATTATCCAAGATTGCCTTCACATGATACACATCTCTACTGGTCAATTCCGACATAGTTTGTTTACATTCGGTTCCATTGTAGTTGCTGTACTTTCCAAGCTTGTCATCGATTAAATTCCGGCATGGTTTGTGCTTGTATAGTTTTGTTTAAAGTAAAGTTGTTAGTACCCTTATTTACCTGTACTATATCCAATTCCATTGGTGGTAAATCAAAAGTTCTTTATAGGCTGGTGGTGTTCCTTTAGGCATTGGTACTGAACATTATCTATCCTGAAATCCTTTATCCTTGGTGGGTAGCTTAGTCTTTTATGCCTTGGTAGTGAACTTCATCTAAGGTACATTATCCTTGAATGGTGGTGTGTTCCTAAGCCTTAATGGTGAACTTTATTTGGCCCAACTTCATTTTCCACTCATACACATCCATTTTTTTTTTGCTAGAAATTAAACTTTATATTGAGGAAGCATTACCTGCATTAGAGCAAAATATAAAAGAAGACTCTACTGGTACAATATTTTTTTTTAACTCTAGAAGGGAGATCATGGTAAAGAAAAGAGGATGTGGTGCCTATATGATTAAGGCCCAATTAGCAAGTGCATGAGCAGCTCCATTCTTGGATCTACGGGTCCAGTCCAAGCTCTAACCTAGATTGTGCTGAAATTAAAAGTGAGAATCCGCAACGAAATGTTGAATACTCCAAAGGCAAAGACCCTTTTGTTGGATGTCATCAATTAAGACCTTACAATTGCTTTCAAAGATCACTTTTCGAATGCTCAGGGACTGAGCATAATTGCAAGCAAGAAGGAGAGTTGCTGCTTCCACTTCCATCGACGAGTTCCAACGACCTCTCCTTGTACAAGCTTAGACTACTAATCCACTAGCCGATCGTGCAATGATACCTATGGCTTCTTTGTTATTTTTCCATGCACCATCTACATTAAATTTGAGCTCTTGATCTGATGGTGGGAGCCAGGTGTCTATTCCTACTCCAATTGAATCGACTTCTGGACTTGGTGCGATTGTGTTTTCTTCCTTGAACTTGTTCGAGAATTCCATGAACACCTGTAAAACCAACTTAATTGCCTGGGAAGGATTTGGAATAGCTTGATCATGTAAAATGGAATTCCTATAAAACCACATTCTAGTACATAGAATCGCTGCATAGAGAGTGAAGAGTTTGCAATCGAATCCCATTATCTCTGCAATTCGTCCTGAGTCAAGGAAGTGGTTTATCATTTCCTTTGGTGATGTGAAGTTCCAAACAGATGAGATGATACCCCATGGGCGCTATCTCCATAAAATCTGGGCTAAAGGGCATGCTGTGAATAAATGGACCGAAGTTTCTTCTGAATTTCCACACAATGAGCATGAAGGGTATGGAATATGAAATAACCTACCCAAGTTAGCTCTACAGGGCAAGACATTGGCCGTTGTCCTCCAAAACATCATCTTGTGCCTCTCATGAACTCTAGTTTTCCAAATTTTGGTCTAGATTCCAGAGTTAGAGCCATTTGCTGTAGGCACTTTGATGAGCTTACAAGCGAATTTAACGGTAAAAATTCCATCAATATTTGGCTGCCAAATCGGTTTATCCATCCAAATGGAGGATGGAACTTGAATATGAAGAATGTCTTGGACCGAGGTTGGGCAAAACACTTGAGTTAGACTGTTTACATCCCAAGATTTTGTCCTTGGGATAAAGAAGCTCGCTACTTTCCTTTGCTTTAATATAGGATCAAGATCAATAAAAGAAGGGAGATGCTTTGGTACGTGTGGAATCCAAGGGTGATTACCAACCTCAATTGACTTACCATCTCCTACCTGATAAAGAGTGCCAAGTTTGAGTATTTCTCTAGTGTCCATGATTGCCTTCCATAACCGAGATGCCGATGCCTTAACCTCATGGTTCCAAAAATTGGATCTCCGTAAATATTTTCCCTTAAGGAGTCGAACCCATAACTTGTCTCTATCTTGTATCAGTTCCCAGCTGAGTTTGAGGATCAAAGCATTGTTGAAATCCTTGGTAAGTCTAAAACCCAGTCCACCACTTTTCTTATTTCTACACAAAGAGTCCCAACATTTAGGTGTGAAGAACCTGTTTTTCTCCGCTAGGACACCCCACCAGAATTTCCTAGTGCCTGCATTGAGTTTGTCACAAGTGACTCTTGGCAACCTATTGGATTGCATAGCATAGATCGAACTATTCTGAACAACCGATCGAATGTACGTTGCTCTACCTGCCCAAGACAAGGACTTCCTTTTCCAATGACTAAGTTTGTTATCAACCTTCTATTCAAGGAATTGGTATCTAGCTCTGCCATTTCCACATTTGAAGAGAGGGTTGCCAAGGTACAATGCATCAGGACTTGTCTTCTTCATGTTGAGTTCGTCCATGCAAAATTTTTTCATTCCTGTGGAAGTGTTTTTACTCATACACATCCATTTAAAACCTTACTATCAGCCATATCCTGAAAACCTTTCCACTTATCCCGGCAAACAAATTTTTGGAATCTCTCAATTCCCTTCACACATCACTAGGACACAATATAATAACATCGAACATAAAATATTTTAAATATGTAATTTTGTAAAAAAAAAAAAACAGAAAACAGAAAATATTAAAATACATACGCATGTTTATTTAAATATTATACACCACATCCTGTGCTTTGTATGGTTCTACAAAGTGCCCTACACGGGGTACAAAATATGGTGTATAAGGTGGATACAACACAAATTTCTGGAACCTACCGCCGTAGTCATCGGTGCTAATTGAGAACTAGACTCTGTCTTGTGATTTATTACAAATGCCCACCCTGAACCTATCCAATTATGCCGGTTCCCCAAATTCGACAGATTCTCTTGCACAAACCTGATGAGATTAGGTGAGAGTGCAAATGAGGTTCCCAATTAGATGCACCATGTATATTACCAGTGGAGTGGATCATTTAATTTCGTGGCCTGCTCCTTGTAACACGTTTGGAAATGATCTAACCTACTTTTTCTTTTTTTGGGTTAGAACCTATTTTGTTAGATCAAGGAAATTACATGTCAAAAAGAAAGTTAATGCCAACATCAATTTTTGCAAAGGGTTAATACCACGAAAAACCTCTAAACTGATTCACTTGTGACAAATTTACCCTCTGTTAATTTCATTAGATTTTATTAAGAAGTTGCTAAGTCGGATGACACGTGACAGTTAATGGGTGTATTAATTTGGGGTTTTACTCTCCGTTTATCACAGGTGTACCAATTTGGGGTTATTCGTGATATTAATCCAATTTAATAGAAATTAACGGAGGGTAAATTTGTCAAAAAAAAATTTGGTCAAAAGATTAGTTTTGGGTAAATTTGTCATGGGTATAATGTTTTGGGATTTTTTGTGGTCAAAAAATTAATTTATAGTAAATTTGTCATAGGTATATCAGCTTGGGGTTTTTTTTATGATATTAACTGTTTTTGCAAAATTGCACATTTTCATGCAATTCTCGCATTATGATATGTTTTGGCCACTATACGACCTTTAGAACAGTTTAGATCCATGCGGAATTTTTGCGGGAAAAAAATCATGTTTCATCACTGTGCCAATACGTTCACTGACACGTCAATTGCGCACATGTAATAGATATATTTCCGTTTGAATCTAAAAGAAAGGGAGACATGTTTCTTTTTAAGTGATAATATATGAGTTTTTTAATGAGATAATTAACAGTTGACCCATAACTCTCCTCCATTAGCTTGTTCCACCGTTACATTTTGCCCCTTGGATTTGGACTCATCCTGGTCTGGTCCTTGTTCTTGAAATTCCAAATCAATCTGCGCAATGTCTTGAATAGTCATAATCCTCCAGTTTAGACAATCAGCTTGCAACTGCCAGTAACCGTGGCACTTAGAAGAACTTTGCACCTCCACCTTATGATTGTTTGTGGAGCTCTTTGACAAACTAAATAGACTTCTATTTTGTTACTCCTTTTTCAATGTATTCTCAACATTGCTAGAAGAACCCCCATAAAAAAAGATGTCCCTTATTTGAAGGCTTAGTCGAGAATCTCCTACTACCGTTAACTGTTTCTCCACTTTCACAGCTTGCTTGCAAACGTCTTCAAATGATCAGTATGGTTGAGGCTCAACCAAGTCGGCAATGTCCTGCTCATTCATCTGAGGAAGTGAGCAATAGTTTGCTCTTCGCATCTTTGGTACGTTGCACCTCATATGGAATTGTTTAACTCTCTAATATACTCCTTAATACTCATCCCATGTTGCTTGAGTGAGTGTGGCCTAAAAACTGGTCTTACTCGTAGTAATGCGACAAGAACCTCTTCCTCATAAACTTCTTTAGTTTATTTGCCAAGACTTGGCCCGACATCTTATTTTTCAGCTCCCACTAGGGCAAAAAGAAATTTTCCACCAGCCAAAGATTAAGAACTTATAAGGTTTACCACCAAAGAATTTCATGAAGAACCAAATTGAAGGAAGTCGTTCACTTAAGGAGGAAATCTCAAACACGAATTTGGATTCTACAATGGAGATTGCACCACCTATTTAAAGTTTTGACTATACAAAATTAAAGAAATTGGGAATAGGAAACATTAAAGACACAAGAATTAGGAACCACATTAAAAGACATGGGAACTTAAAATTCAACCCTCCAGCCTTGCAATTCAACTTCCAGCCGTGCATGGTATTAGCATTTACTCTTCAAATTCAGAAACTCCATCTTGGTCGTCTTCCTCCTCTTTGGACCCATTGGTCACGTTAAGCTCCTTGGAGGGATCAAGTTTACTCCAATTGCTTGCATAATTAACCAATGGGATTGGTAAATTGATGATTCTGAGTTGGGCTTGTGTATTAGTTGTCTTTGATGGATTTTTTAAGCTCTCTGATGCTCCCGTTTCACTGAAAAGTGTCGAAGAAATATCTTTCAAAGTATTGATTAATCGATAAGTGAATTGACAAAGAATATGAAGGGCCCTTTGTTGATTTTGAATAGAAAAGTAAACGACAAGAAATTTAAAGGTACAAAAAATGAAGACTGTGAGATCCCACATCGGTTGGAGAGGGGAATGAAGCAGGCTTTATAAGCTGTGGATACCTCTTCCCCCAGTGACGCGTTTTAAAACCGTGAGGGCTTGGCCCAAAGCGGACAATATCACGTGGGGCGGTAGGTCCGGGATGTTACAAATGGTACCAAAGCCGGTGCCGAGTCGGTGTGCCAGCGAGGACGCTGGTCCCTCTACGGGGGGTGGATTGTGAGATCCCACATCGGTTGGAGAGAGGAACGAAGCAAGCTTTATAAGCTGTGGATACCTCTTCCCCCAGTGACGCGTTTTAAAACCGTGAGGGCTTGGCCCAAAGCGGACAATATCACGTGGAGCGGTAGGTCCGGGATGTTACAAAGACAATCATATCCTACCATGTAAATGGCAGGAAAATAAAGATAACTGAGAGAATGTTGGGTTCTTGGATTGATTGAGGGGCCTTTGCAAAGAGTACGATATGGCTAATTATAACCCACAATCGACCATTACAAACAGTTATTGAATTTAAAAAGATAACTTCCTAATCACATTTTCAGAATAAATAGCTTGTTAACCCTATATGCAGTTACAAGAAGTTACATTATCCACAATGTCCTATTATCTTGTAACATTTATCTAAAAGAAGTTATATATATGAAAATATTGTTAGTCGGTAGTTATATATCAATGTCAATCCACAAAAGGTTCGCATCGATAATTGATGTTTGCTGTCAATGGCTTCCTTGGTGAGTTGTTGATGCTCTTTAAGTTGTCAAATGTTCTTTTCATCAGTGACTTTTGTTATTTACCAAACTCTGCTGTTATCAATTCACTTGTCAGTTATAATTAAAAGTTGATCATTGTTGAATGTCAACATATTCCCTTTTTCAAAAGAACTGAATGATTCATCAATCATTTGATTATTTAAAATTAGATCATCAAGGGTCATGGTATACCCCGTTGTCATTGGCAAATTTAATTTACCCCTGCCAAATTACCTCTTGAATTGTTTTCTTGTAAACAACACAATTAATTGTGTAATTACTCCATGAGTGGTGCCACTTGCAATATTTTTTTGTTTATTAAATCTTCATCACTCGGGATAATTTGGCCTTCCGTTAATTTTTATCATGCCATCTTTTAAGAGTAAATTGAAGATGCCATCCAACTTGTTAATGTTGTACTAGTAAACTTGAGTTTCTTTAGCTCTAGTCATTCTTTTTTCTTTTATTTTGGTAGGCTTTAAGGAACGACAAACGTAAGGCTTGTCAAACATCATATTTGCCACTTTTGTTTCAATGTTTTCATTCGGATTAGATTTATACTCTAACTAATAATTTTTCATTAAAGCCACATTTTGTGCAAATTTTTAGAGGGCAATTTATCACTTTATTTAAGAAGTTGCTCAAACTTAGAAGCTCTTGTTGCCAATTGAAATAAATCGGCAAAATCTCGGTCTTTGAAATTTTTTTAAAATTGAATTTCAATTCATTGAAAGCTAAATTGGTGAAATCTTTTTCTAAGAGTAAAGAAAGGCATTTATTCCTAGCCTTTGAAAAGAATTACGTTAGCTATCACTGTAGTCAGCAATGACTGTACAGCCTTCTTGTTTATTCAATGACCAACTATAACACGATGAGTAAATTAATCACCACCACTGTTGCTTGATTTAGTCTTCGATTTTAGTCAAGACAAGAAGAATTCAAAGTCATGAGAAGACCCACCATCATTTACATCTTAAAAAATTACAAGATCATCAAATACATCTATTGCCTATAAATTTGCCAAGTGTTTGCACAAAATTCCGGGAACAATACCAAAAAGTCATAAACCTATTAATTGTATTAATTGAGTTCTAAACATTTTCGCGTTTTGTTAATTAAGTCTATCCTGTTAATTTTGAATTGCTGACGTGGACACTGGTTGTCCTATGTGGCATGGTCGGCGTTAACGTTGACAAATTTTTTATATTTTATATATTTTTCTTTTCCTCTCTCTTCATTCTTTTCTTTTCTTTTTTATTGTTCGGCCACTAGGTGAGGGTCGCGGCCATCTAGCAACCCTCATCCAAATCTAGCGAGGGGCCTGAAGCCCTCGCCTGCAGCAGGGGACGGTCACGGCCTCGCCTAGATGACCACTAGGTGAGGGCCGCAATCCTTACCTAGACCATCACGGCCGTGAGTGAGGCCAAGTGAAGGCTGCGACCCTGGGTGGCCACAATTAAAAAGAAAAGAAGGAAAAGAAAAGAAAAAAAAAAGAAAAAAGAAACAAAATTAATAAAAAAATTTGAAAAAAATTAAAATTTTATTAAAATTTTCATCATGCCATGTAGGATGCCTGGCATGCACATTGGTGATTTCCAGCCAAAATTAGTAGGATGAACACAATTGACAAAATATGAAAAGGTTCATGACTCAATTGGCACAATTAAAAGGTTTATGATTAAATTAGCAAAAACGCAATAGGTTTATAATTATTTTGGTAATTTTCCCCCAAATTCCTTGCCCCTTCATAAAACAAACACGACAAAGATAGGAGAGAGAATACAATATGATAAACTCAAAATCTAAATTGATTCTCATCTTTTCGATCCACAGTTAAAAAAAGGGAAAATCTCATAAAAAAATCTTAGAAATTTTCTACGGGACACTAGTACCTCAATTTTTTTTTTGCCTTATCAATTATCTCCAAACTTGTATCAGCAACCCAAAAACACCTTCCTTCACAATTTCATCCATCATGAATAATGCTACGATAATCCCTCGGGTTTGCTCCAGTAACCACCCTTCCTATTTTGGAAGAAGGAGGTGTTGAGTTTGATTCCCACCTTCTTGGGGGATTAGGGATGTACACGTTTAGTTTCAATGTGAGTCTTCACTCTCACGCTCTACAAAGAGGCATAAAACAACGCTATGATGGATTTGTAATTCCAATAGTGAGATGAAAAAAAGTTTACAATTTTTGTTAGGATGGTCTCTTAGCAAAAGTAAGGTTTCGATATTGTTGTCCGGCCGCTAACATCGGATAATCTATTTTCAACTGTCTACGTGTGCTTTAAAGTTGCTTTCGGATGCACCAAAAATCTGGCCAATTGAGTGGGATGGGATAAAAGCATATTTATACATCACGTGCTTTAAAATGTTTTTATATTAACAACTTGATAATGACTACTTCGCTAATCACTGATTACCTACAAATCATAACCTAAGATCGCCAACTACTTTTCCTTCGATTCTCTGTCAACAATATTTAAACATCACCAGTTGTGGCCCTATAACTTCTTTCTAAAACCCAATCATCACTCAAGAATCTTATATCGGAGAACTGATGCTAGGACTGTTGCATCAATCACAATGAGAATCGTTCCTATCCGAGGTTTTGCAACGATTGGTAGTCGAGGATGACGTAAAAATCTCCACCAACCATGGACAGGTGGATTAGACATCGTGAATCCCAAAATATATAAACCCTGTTTGTTAACCATTGATTAAGCTAGTCATTAGTGAGCTGATGTTTGCCTTTAGGAATAATTTAGGGTTATTAGCATGGAAAACCCTAAACTGGTATAACTGTGATAAATTTACTCTCTATTAGTTTCCAGTAAAATTTGACTATCAAATTGCTAAGTAAAATGACACACGACAGTTGATGAATGTATCAATTTAGGGTTTACTCTCCGTTTGTTATATGTGTACTAGTTTGTAAGTTTTTATATTAATTCAATTTAATAGAGGTAAATTTGTTACAAATGTACCAGTTTGAGGTTTTGATGGTCAAAAAATTAGTTTGGGATAAATTTATCATAGGTGTACCAATTTGGAGTTTTTGGTGGTTAAAAAATTAGTTTGGAGTAAATTTGTCATAAATGTACTATTTTAGAATTTTTGGTGGTATTAACCTAATAATTTATTGGTGAGGAGTGGAACTAGAAATTGACCTAGAAATTGACCTTGATTGAATTCCCCCTGGAGTGAACCCCCCCGCGAATAAACAGAACGAGAAAAGACCTCTTCCACAAATCCCCTTGTGATTCGTCTTCCATGAATATGATGCCGACGAAATTTTCGCCTTATCCTGGTTTTTTCTACCTACATGCACCGATGTTAAATTTTTGGATCCCGGTCCATAGTTCAGCCTCTTAAAACTAGCCTTGAATCTCAAACTCGTTGGTTCCACATATTTGAAAGTACCGTGTACTAGTCCTTTGTAAATTTCAAAGTACATAAGTGCATTACATAATATGTAGTAAAGTGCATCTCCATGTCTGTTGTTAACATAATCCTAAGAGATGATAACACCGAACATTGGAAAAATTATCCAAAAAGTCATAAACTTATTGTACTTCAATCTCAAACCTTTCAATTTTGCCAATTGAGTCATAAACCTTTTTTTATCTTGTCAATTGAGTCATAAACCTTTTTATATCTTGTCAATTGAGTCCATCTAGCCAATTTTAATTGGAATTCATTGACGTGAGCTTCGACTATATATCCTACATGACTTGACTAACGCTAACGTGGATAAATTTTATTAAATTTTAATATTTTTTGAATTTTTAATTATTTTTTTCCTTCTTCTTACTTTGCCAGTTGCCCAGCCACCGGTGTCTAGCGACTGGCCAGAGGCTATGACTGACAAGGGTCGGCCTTGTCGGCCTTAAGCGTTGTTACCCTCGCTGGGATCTAGCGAGGGGTGACCTCGCCAACCCCGAGTGAGGCTCGCCCTAGCCAAATCCGTCAAGTCTGAACCTCGCCGATTGTAGACTCTGGTCGATTGCCGGCCATCACCAAGGTTGAACAACTTGCAGTGGAAGAAGAAGGAAAAGAAAAGAAAAGAAAAAAAGAAATTAAAAATATCTAAAATTTTGAAAAAATATTTAAAAAATTAATAAAATTTGTCCACATCATTACTGGCCATTCCACGTTACACAGTCACCAGGCATAGCCAGGTCTACGTTAGTGAATTCCAGTCAAAATTGAGCTAATGGACTTAATTGACAAAATGTGAAAATATTTATTACTCAATTGACAAATATGAAAATATTTAAAATTAAATTGATAAAAGTGCAATAAGTTTAAGAACTTTTTGGACAATTTTCCTTCAAACATAAAGAAAAACATGTTGTTTACTCCCATCCTTTCACACTTTTGAATGCGTAAATTTTGTAAAGAAAAGATAAAAAAAATGAAGATACCATTATTTAATTATTAGACAAGGCATCCTGTATCTTGTGTGATTTTACAGGGTGCCCTACACAAGGTACAATGTCTTGGGTAGGTTTGTACGACACCAAGCTCTGGTGCCTACCCCATAATTATCGCTGCAAAAATTTTGGATCTAACAAATACGCTTTCACACTGGCACCTATTCGGTCATGCTAATTCCACAAGTTCAACAAATACGCTTGCACACGCCTGATATGATTAGAGAGCATGTGAATGAGGTTTATAACAAGACACTAGAAGTGCTATGTAATGTTTGTACGACACCTACTTTGATAACAAAACTTTTTACTAGATCACTTAAGTGACATTTTTGTAAAAAAAAATTATCACTTAAATGCCATTGTTGATTTGGAACACAAAAAATCTAACGTGACAATATTTTATTAATTTTTCCATTCGACAAAACTTGCCAATGCTCCGAGTTAGCATTAATAGCCCTAAATGATGTCACTCAACATTTTTGCCCCAATTATAATCCTTAATTCAGTCAAATCAAGTTATTTCCCTAATTTTTCAAACCCTAGTTCCAATTTGGTTACAATACATATTATACTCTATTCCGCTTATTCCCACGCTTCGTGCTTGAAAAACCACGTTCCAGCCTAAACTTCCCGCTCTTCTTTATGGAAACTTGACCAAAATTCTCACAATTCCCCCGACAAACAGGATAATAAGCAACCATAACATGAAATACTCGAACACATTCAGTTGAAATTTTTTTTTTTGCTAAACAAACCTTCCATTGCAAAAAAATAGTTCGATTATTACACAGAGGAATTAGAGCCTACATCAAGATGATAAATTAAAGAAGACTCAGCTAACACTATATTTTAAACTCTAGAAGGGAGATCATTAAAAAGGAAAGATGATATAGTTCCTAACTAATAAAAACCCATTTTGCAAGCTCATGATCAACAATATTACTAGATCTATTGGTCTACTTCAAATTTCATCTTGGGTTGTTGCTAATTAGTAAGCGAGAGTCTAAAACGAAAGGATGAATACACCAAGAGCAAATGCCTTTTTTTTTTTTAAATAGCATCAATTAACACCTTACAATTACTTTCAAAAATCGTTTTGTGGATGTTGAGGGATCGAGCAGCTTTGCATGCGAGAAGAAGAGCTATAGCTTCCATTTCTACTGGCGAGTTCCATCTTTCTCATATTAGTCACGCTTGGACAACTGAACCTCTATATGATCGTGCAATAGTACCTATGGCTCCCCTTTTATCTTTCCACGCATCATCTACATTAAATTTCAACTCTTGGTTTGATGGAGGAATCCAAGAGTTTGGCCTTACCTCATTAAAATCCGGTTCCTCGCTTAACTTAACTTTGGGAAAAATTACCAAAAAAGTCCTAAACCTTTTGCAATTGTACCAATTCAATCCTAAACTTTTTTTTTTGCTAATTCAGTCCTAAACCTTTTGCAATTGTGCCAATTCAGTCAATCTTGCCACTTTTGGCCGGCCGACGTTGACATGGACACCGGCTAGCTGACGTGGCAATTTTTAATAATTTTTTATTATTTTTCAAAATTTTTTTATTTTTTTATCTTTCTTTTTATTTTTTTCCGCCTATCTTCTTTCCTGGTCGCTGGTCTGGCGACCAACGACCGGCGAGAGTTTGAGGTCGGCGAGGTCCACCTCGCCCAACGACGGTGAGGCCTTGCCAAATTTGGGCTAGACCTCGCCGTCGCCTGGCGAGCTCGACCTCACCTGGCCATGGCGAGGCTCGACCTCGCTCGACGACGACGAGGCTACCCAAATCTGGCGAGGCCTCACCGTCGCCAGGTGAGGTCGACCTTACTCTGGCCATGGCGAGGTCAACCTCACTCAGCGATGGCGAGGTCCCACCAGATCTGGGCGGCCTCGCCATCGCTGGGCGAGGCTTTGCCTGGTCATGGTGAGGTCGGCCTCGCCTGGCGACGGCGAGGCCGCCCAGATTTGGTGAGACCTCGCTGTCGCCATGGCCGAGCAAGGTCAAGCTCGCCAGGCCATGGCGACGGCAAGGTCTCGCCAGATCTAGGCGGCCTCGCCGTCACTGGGCAAGGCCTCGCCCAGATTGGACTAGGTCGAGCTCGCCAAGCAATGGCGAGGTCTTGCTAGATCTGGGCGGCCTCACCATCACCGGGCGAGGCCTCGCCCAGATCTAGCGAGGTTGACCTCGTCATGGCCAAGGCGAGGTCGAGCTCGCCCAGCGATGGCGAGGCCTCGCTAGATCAAGCAAGGCCTCGCCATCACTTGGCGAGCTCGACTTTGCCCTGGCCATGGTAAGGTCGACCTCGTTGGCTTCAGCCTCTCGCCGATCGCCAAACCGACGACCGGAGAAGAAGATAGGCAAAAAAAAAAAAGAAAGAGAAACAATAATAAAAATTCAAAAAATAACAAAAAAATTATTAAAAATTACCATGTCAGCTGGCCGGCATCCACGTCAGCGCCGGCCGGCCAAAAGTGGCAGGATGGATTGAATTGGTACAATTGCAAAAGGTTTAGGACTGAATTGGCAAAAAAAAAAGGTTTAGGACTGAATTTGCACAATTGCAAAAGGTTTAAGACTTTTTTGGTAATTTTCCCCTTAATTTTGATTTCCTTCCTTAACATATTTGAATATTCCAAGAAATTTTGTATGATCATCTGAATCGCCCGGGAAGGAACTGGAATAGTCTGATCATGTAACTTTGCATTCCTATAATGCCACAATTCTAGTGTAGAGAATTGTTGCATAAAGGGTGAAGAGCTTGCAATCCACTCCCGCTCTATGTGCTATTTTTCCTGGATCAAGAAAGTGGTTCACCATCTCTTTCGTACACCTGAAGTTCCAAGTAGACGAAATAATACCCCATGGGCTCTATCTCTACAAAATTTGGGCTAAAATGTACCGAATTTTCGTCCAAAGCTCCACATGAAGGGCAAGAAGGGTATGGGATAAGGATCAATTGAAACAAGTTAGCTCGACAAGGTAAAACATTAGCCGCTCTATTCTCCACAACATCATTTTGTGTTGCGCATGAGCATTAGCTTTCCGGATTTTGTTCCAAATCCCACAGTTGTTACTACTTTCATTTTGCAACTTTATGAGTTTGTATGCAGATTTAATTGAAAATATTCCATCGATAGCTGGATGCCAAATCGGTTTGTCTACCCAAATGGAGTTTGGCACATGGATCCGAATGATGGCTTGGACTGAGATTGGGCAAAATGTTTGATTTAAACTTAATATATCCCAAGTGTTTGTCCATGGGATAAAGAAGCTTTCTATCTTTTTTTGCTTCAAAACAGGGTTTGGATCAATAAAAGAAGGCAAATGAGTTAAGATGTTAGGAATCTAGGGGTGATTTCCGACCTCGATTGACTTTCCATCCCTTATTTGATATAGAGTTTCCAGTTTGAGTATTTCTCTGGTATCTATGATTGCCTTCCACAAAGTCGAGGTTGATGCCTTGACCTCGTGATTCCATAAATTTGAGCTTTGGAGATATTTTCCTTCAAGGACTCGAACCCATAACTTGCATCTATCTTGGATCATTCCCCAACCAAGCTTCAAAAGCAAAGCAATGTTGAAGTCCCTATTCTGCCGAAAACCCATTCCTCCACTCTTCTTGTTTCTACATAGAGAATCCCAGCATTTAGGTGTAAAATATCTGTTTTTCTCTACTGGCACACCCCACCGGAATTTTCTTATAGAGGCATCGAGTCTGTGACAAGTGCTCCGAGGTAGCTGACTAGATTGCATAGTATAAATAGGTATGTTCTGAACAACCGATCGAATATATGTTGCATTACTCGCCCAAGATAATGTCCTCCTTTTCTAGGGGCTAAGTTTGTTATCAACCTTATGTTTAAGGAATTGATATTTTGTCCTACCTTTTCCTAGTTTGAAGAGGGGATTTCCAAGGTACAGTGCTTCATTATCTGTCTTTCGCATGTGGAGCTCATCCATACAAAACTTTTTTATGCCCACATAAGTATTTTTAGAAAAAAAGACAAAGGACTTCTGATGATTCAAGCTTTAACTTGACCACGAGCAATAAAGTTCAATGCATTCCTTCAGGGCTCTCAATTGATATTTAGTGGCTCCAACAAATAACAAGTCATTGGCATACATAATGTGAGTTAAAGGTAGACTTTCTCGCCCTACTCTTATACATACAATAATCTTCAGATCCTCTACTCTAGATAGAATTCTAAAAAGAAGTTCAGTATAAATCACAAATAGGTATGGCGAGATAGGGTCACCTTGTCGGAGTCCATTTTGAGGTTTAAAACTTCCCGCACGTCTACCATTGATGAGAAGAGAATAATGAACCGACGAAATAAATATTTTATAAGCCTGCAAAAATGAACCGAGAACTGCAGACTATAGAATATTACATCAAGTATATTCCAATCAACTCTATCATAAGCTTTTGACATATCAACATTGACTCTCATGAATGGACTCTCTCCTTTCTTTTCTTTCTCATGGAGTGTAAGATTTCCTGTGCAATTAGAAAATTCTTTTGTATGCTTCTACTCGGAACAAAAGCCGATTACTGAGGCAAGATAATATGACTGAGGCACCCTTTCAGCCTATTTGCCAACAACTTAGAGATAAGTTTATAGCTCACATTGCATAGACTTACGGGCCGAAATTGGTTAAAGGTGTGTGCATTATGAGTTTTTGGGATGAGTACTACGAGATAATACATTCAGTTGAACTTAACACAACATAATTGAGTCCTCCTTGGCTCTACCTCTAAACAAAGAGCATAATTCAACTAGCACGCGGCCGTCCTTGGCATTGGTGAGCATGAAGCAGGCCCACTCTAGCAACCGCTCGTTGAGGAACTCGAACTTCATGAGGCCGAGTCGATCGATAGAGAAAATAGAGCTCAAGAGGACACCATTGGGCGAAAAGGGGCCGAAAACCCGAGAGGTATGGTCGGGGCATTGGAGTCGAGGACAATGTCGATCCAGCCGTGGTAGGGAAGGAAGCGGGGCGTCATTGAAGCCAAAGAGCTTGCACATGAGGGAAGGGAAGGCAAGGGAGAAGTGATGTGTGCGTGGGCAAGTGATCTGAAATTGGGGATTTCCAAAGTTAAGTGTAATAATTCGTGTGTTGAGATGGACAGAATAATGAAGTGTAAAGGTTCACCATAGAAGCATAAAGGCAGAAGCCACCAGCCAAGGATAAGAACCGGGATAGATGGAAGCTCACCACCTAGGCATGATGGATTGCCCTACTGGCCAAGAATAAATAATTGTTTGATTTACCATCAAGGAACTTGGATAAAGAATCGGATAAATAATTCAACTCACGTAGAGGAATTCTTATATATTCATTAAAGCTGCATCACAATGGAGAACTCTACTCTATTTATAGAGGTACCACGACATAGGAAATAGACAAGAGACATGGGAATTACCCAAACATTTAAGATATAGGAACTAGAAAGCCTTTAAAGACCTAGTAACTAGAAAATGCATTTAACACTCACGGTAACTACAAAATGCAACAAAGACATGGAGACTTGAAATCTTAACTCTATAACCTTGTGGTTGATCTTCTAAAATTCGTCCAACAGCCTTGACAAGAAAATAATAATCTCAGAAATTCAACAAATAACAAAGAAAATTGCTTAAAACATCCTCTCGTCCATATGTTATTAATTAATGTTGAAATCGGCAACTATACTAGTGAATCAGTAACATAATACTTGATCGGCAAGGGAAGATTTGAAAACTCCTCAATCGGTAACATGGTTGATAGTCTCCTTATCGACAACTTCATTCTTAACCTATCGAAGCAAGTTATGACCGAATTCTGCCTTAGCTTGAATGAGTATCAATTGTGCAGAATTCGTTGATGGAATTAAGTCGGATACTCCGGTATCATCCTCCCTGGGATGTCCGAGATTTGTCCTCAAATATGAAAATTCTTCATCCTCCACGTAAGGAGAATGATCTCCCACATTAAAAGTTGCCGAAACTCCAAATTCTCTAGGAAGACCAATTTTGTATGCATTGTCACTGATTCTCTCGAGAACTTTAAATGGGCAATCAACTCTAGGCATGAGCTTGTTCTTCCGTCGAGATGGAAATCTCTCTTTTTTCAAATGAATCCATGCAAGATCGCTAGGTTGAAAATTTGCCTTCTTTGGATGATGATTAGCTTTCTTCTTGTAAGACTTGTTGGCCTTCTCAATCTTGGATCAGATTTGCTCATGAAGCTTCTTCATCAATTTAGCTTTTTCTTTGCCGTTAAATTTCATTTGTGAGTTGGATGGAATTGGAATTAAATTAATTGGTGTGAGAGGATTAATTCCATACACAATTTCAAAAGGTGATCAACCAGTGATGTAACTTAGTGATCAATTGTGAGCAAACTCAGCATGTGCAAGCTTCAATTCCTAATCGTTCAAGATTTACTAACCATCCCTCGAAGGAGAGTGGTGAGGGAGTGATTGGTTACCTTCGTTTGGCCATCAATTTGAAGATGACAAGTAGTGCTGAACAAGAGTATCATACTAATCATCCTCAATAGTACTTTTTAGAAAGAGTTCAAGAACTTAGAATCACGATCCAAGATTGTCGTTTTTGATACTCCATCAAAGCAAATGATCTCCTTAAAATATAGCTCAGCTGCATGAGATGTATCATCCATCTTGTGACATGGAATGAAATGAGCCATTTTAGAAAATCGATTAACGACCACCATGATGGCATCTTTTTCCCCTTTGAGTTCTTGAAAGAGGCACAATAAAATCCAAACTCACATCTTCCCATGGCTATAATGGAATCGGAAGTGGAGTATACAGTCTTTAATGAAAATGACTTTTTGCTCTTTGACAAGTTGCACACCTCGAGATGATAGCATGCACATCTCCATGGCTATTGGAGAAATTCAAGAGTTTTGTTAATGCCAAAGCAATCTGCCAATCCTCCACCATGTGTTTCTCAAATCAATAACTCTCTAAAGGAACTATTTGACACACATAATTGATTTCCTTTAAAAAGAAACCCATCCTACATGGAATAAAAACCTTGAACTCTATGTTTAGACTTGTCGACCATGGAAGAGAAATCCAAGTCTTCAGAATATAGTTCCTTCATCGATTGGAAACCAAGACTCCTAGAATCCAAAACAGAAAGCATCAAATATCTCCTCGATAAAGCATCCGCTATAGCGCTAGTGTGGCCACATTTATATTTTGAGACAAAAGAAAAAGGATTGAAGAAATTCTATCCATTTGGCATATCTCAAATTATGTTTGCATTGGCTGCTAATAAACTTGAGAGCTTCATGATCATAATGAAAAACAAACTGTTTTGGCCTCAAATAATGACTTCAATGATAGAGAGCTCTTACGATGGCGTAGAACTCTTTATCATAAGTTGAATAGTTCTTTTGTAAATCTATCAACTTCTCACCGAAATATGACAAAGGCTTTTGGGCTTTAACAAGAACAGCTCCAATGCCAACTCCGCTTGTATCACATTCAATTTCAAATAGTTTCATCAAAATCAGGAAGCACAAGAATAAAAGACTTTCAAGGTTTCCATTTGATTATTTCAAAAGCCTTGTGAGTAGCCTTTGTCCATTGAAAGGCTATTGAAAGGCTATGCTACTCTTAAAACCGTTTAGATCCGCACTAACTTTTGGGGCGAGAAAAGGGAAATTCAAATTTCATCATTGTATCAGTTCTTTCGATGATACTCTCAATTGCGCCCGCCCACTTGATGGAGTCAATAGGACAAACTTTCATTTGCATCTAACAAAAGGGAGGCGCGAATTCAGGACGTCATCAAAGTGAGATCGTCAAATGTCGACCTATGTTGAATTCATCGCTGCCAAAGATCACATCTTAGGTTATCGGGGCCAGAAAATTTAACCCTTTGCTGACGTAAGGACTATGACGCCCGTGAGACATTACACTCACATGCTTAATTATCTCCACTTTCAAACCCTAGTCCAAATCCTCCTAAGATCTTATAACCTTTAAAGAATCCAAACACCTTTTTATTACCTACGCATTAGAGACGACGTAAGACAAACGCAATCGCATGACCTCACACGAAATCTTGCAATAAAGAACATAACCCACGTTGAATTCGGCAATGCTATTACAAGCCCACCTCTATAATATTTATATATGCACCATGCTTTTTAACTCAAAGATGCGGTAAGGTAATGACAACGTTAGCAAGATGGCATCGTTAGGCCCCGATGACGTCACCCCTCCAGCAGATTGCCAAAGACGAATTCCTAAACTAATGAAGTTAAACTAAGCCCTGTGGGCCTGAAGCTGAAAGCCATCGAACCAGATCATCCATGCATGAGCTAAACACTTTCGATTGCATCACCCCAAACTGTCTCTTCGCACGTTGAAAATCTCCCGAAAATCACGAGAATATTTAACAATTCTTCGATCCCTTTTGTTGATGTCAAACTTCGGATGGGCCCAATGGATTCCAGGCTCTCCCGAGCTCGCTATAAATTTGGTGAGAACGGTGGACGGGAGGGTCGCCGAGCATGGACGAAGACCCCAAAGGCAAGGCTAAAGAGAAAATGGGAGAGGAAGGAGCAGCAGGAGGGAGCGAGGTGAAGTACAGGGGAGTGAGGCGGAGGCCGTGGGGCAAGTACGCAGCGGAGATCCGCGACTCCTCGAGGCAGGGGTCCCGCGTCTGGCTCGGAACCTTCAACACCGCGGAGGAGGCCGCGAGGGCCTATGACCGGGCCGCCTACGCGATGAGGGGCCTCCGCGCCATCCTCAATTTCCCCGACGAGTATCCCTCGGCCGTCGGCGGAGATTCCTCTGCTGCGACATCGCCGGCCATGTCCTCGGGATCGGCGGCACCGTCCGTGGCCCTCGGCAGCGGCGGGGGGGATAGGCCGGCGGAGCAGGGGAGGGAGGTATTCGAGATCGAGTGCCTAGGCGACGAGGTGTTGGAAGCTCTGCTCGATATCTCCGACAAATCAAAAGGCAAGTGAACTCCAAGCAAGTTGCATATGATCGATCACAGTATACGATTCAGCAAATCGAGTAATTTAAGGAATGCGATCGATGTAAATCATCATGTCAGAACTTGGATTGCCCGGGGCCGTAAAAATTTGGTTGTGGAAGACGATCTGAGTGAGTTGGGCAGTATGCTCTGTTTTTGCCATTTTTCTGATGCAACTCTGATGCTCTGTTTTTCCTTTCTTCTTCCCTCCTCCTTTCTGCGGTCAACGGCTCTTACGCCGAGTTGGCCTTTGCCTTTCTGTACACACCAAAGACTTTCCTAAACTTTTGAGGTCAAGATTTTACCAATTCGGGAGTTTGATTCATTTGAACGAACGAGATCGAACGTCTAACGGTCTAACTCGCGACGCCAAACTATATCTCGAGAAGCAAAGTCATGAGATCGAGTTTATCCGTCGACCGCCCGCCCTTAATTTTGCGATTTCGTCGCAAAGGAGTAGGCCGTGGTGACGTGAAAGAGATCGATTATGCGGGTAGGGCCGGGACATTCAACCTTACTTAAATAGGAAGGAAAAGGGAAAGACAGGTCACGGTCATGCCACGCGAATTTGTGAAGGAGAAAGGAGCGAAACCGCTTGCTCAAGACCGGAGAATATTCTTCAGGTCAACATCAAGAAAATTTTGTCAAAGTTCTTCTCGGTCACCCTTTTCATCATGTCCTATTAAAAAAAGAGGAACCCCATTAATTTTGGTATATGCTAAAGTTTTGATTCAGCTGCAAAGCCCCAAAATCACTAAAAGAAATTAAAATAAATAAGCATTTTAATTGCACATTAAAAAAAATTGCAAAATCCTAGCTCAGCTTGGTTTTACATTAAAAAAAAAAACATTTTAATCAGACCGGACCGGATTGGAAGCGGCAGTTTCCGTGGGAACCAGTTCGGTTCCAATTTACTAGAATCGATAAGAAACGGTACAATTCATGGTTTTAGGTGTCAAACCGCCCACCCGCCCACCCGGACCGGACAAGTAATATATATATAATTTTTAAGAAAAACTTCGAAAAAGAAAAAGAAAGCATTTTAAGAAAAATGAAAACCCTAAAATCCCTAATCTAAAGCTTAATGCACATCAACTAAGTGTTCGTCTCGTTTCACTATCATCAACTAAGTATTCATCTCGTCTCAGTCTTACTTTGTCTAAGTCGTCTATCTATCTCTTATTCATGTTCTCAACTCTTAAGTTCATTATCTATCGACTCACGGTCTCGACTCTTAACTCCCATCAATTCACGGCAGCGCCTTCGGCTGTTCATCGCCATCCTCTCTTATTTTCGGTCACCTCCATTTGCATGAAGTTTGGTGGGACCAGTTCTATGAACCCACTCGGGAATCGGATCGGACCAGCAGTCCAGTTCTCGGGTGAATCTATGGAACCAACGGGTGGTTTCCAGTTGTAATTTTTCAGAACCTGTATTTAGCGGACGATTCCCGGTTCCATGGTGAGAACCGCTCACCCGGACTATGCTCACTCTTAACATCAACCTGTCCTCAAATATTGAGAAGCTCTTCCAAAATAGATTACTACGAAACGATTTTGGAAACTGTATCTTGGCATTTAACATTAGAAACCTTAGACATATTGCAATAGTTTATTGGAATGAGACAGCTGTAGCAGTCCTGAAGTCTGTGTTTGGGTGAATACAGCAGCATAAATTGAGGGCAAGTACCCAGAGAAGTACCTGAGAAAGATACAGGCATCATACGAGCCAATTGCTCCACTGATACTGATCGAAGTTGCAGTACAAATTAAAGTGTTGCCTTGTCATGTTAAGCGTCCCCTGCGAAAATGCAGTCTTGAAGATTGCCAAATGTAATTTATTCAAGTATATGCACATACCCTGCAAAGGAAACCGGCGCGATCTCGTTCCTCAGGTGAAAATTCTCACCGAAGAAGACGAACGAAACGAGAAACGAACAAATTTCTTGCCCTGAAACATCGGAAACCCTGAATATGCACTTGCCTACCCGCATTTACCCTACACGTCGCTGTGCGACTTCAGTAGTTCGTCCAACAACTTATCGTCCAGATACTCCAACTCAATCACATCTCTGGATGGCTCGGCGGGAGCTGACACAGTGGATGATGACGGACTTGCTGAAGAGAACGATGGCGATGATGACGACGACAGCGACAGGGACGTGGAGAAAGAACTGCGGTGCCTGGAGACATTGTAGTCATTCTGCGCATAGTATTGTTGCTCGTTGGGGAAGTTGAGGATGGCCAAATGGCCCCGGAAGGCGAAGGCAGCCTGGTCATAGGCTCGGGCGGCCTCCTCCGCCGTATCAAAGGTCCCAAGCCAGAGGCGGGCGCCGTTCTTTGAGGGGTCCCGGATCTCGGCAGCGAACTTGCCCCAAGGGCGCCTCCGGATCCCACGGTACAGGGGCGGATCACATCGCAACCGCGATCCCCTCTTGTTCCTGGTCTCTTGGTTGTTCTTATTGCTCTGATTCCCTCTTGAAGAAGACCCTTCCATGGCCAAGTGAGTTATATGGGGAAGCGAAGGGTCTGGGGATCAGCGTGCAAGCTCTTTTGGTAAACTTTAGGAATATATATATATATATGTATCAAATTTGACGGCAAGGCAACAAATGGTGGAGGTTGGCGGGCATACACAGCGTCAAGACAAGATCGGAGGCGTTGAAAAGGCGAGGGTGGTCGTACCTGACGGCAGGGGGTTTGTGTTTTTTTCAAGGGTTAATACTATAAAAAATTTTAAATTAATATATTTGTGATAAATTTACCCCAAATTATTTTTTTATCACAAAAAATCTTAAACCGGTACACCTGTAATAATTTTATCCCGAACTATTTTTTTGACCATAAAAAACCCCATACTGGTATATCTGTGATAATTTTACCCATGAATTAATTTTTTGGCCACAAAAAATCTAAAACTGGTACACCTTTGACAAATTTACCCTCCGTTAATTTCCGTTAAATTTTACTATCAAATTGCGAAGTTTAATGACACGTGGTAATTGATATGTGTACCGATTTTTGGTTTTACCTCTCTGCTTATCACAAGTTTATCAATTTATGATTTTTGTGATATTAATATAATTTAACTAACACTAACAGAGGGTAAATTTATCACAAATGTACCAGTTTGGGGATTTTAGTGATCAAAAAATTAGTTCGGGAGTAAAATTATCACAGGTGTATCAGTATAGAGTTTTTGGTGATCAAAGAAATAGTTCGGGATAAAATTGTCACAAATATACCAGTTTGGAGTTTTTGGTGGTCAAAAAATAGTTAGGGTAAATTTGTCACAGGTGTACCGGTTTGAGATTTTTTTGTGGTAAAAAAAATAATTCGGGGTAAAATTATCACAGATGTACCAATTTAAAATTTTTCATGGTATTAATCTTTTTTTTTATGTGTTTCTGTGAGAAAGTCCCGAAAGAGACGAAACGAATTCGAGCGACTTAAGTCCCCCGCCGTCTTCTGGAATTCTGATTCGACAAGCCAACCCAAGCGATGGCTTTACTATTTGCTATTTCGGAGAGGGACGGAACTCAGATACGTCTGCATTAATGTGTGCATGACTCGCGGGATGAGGTAAATATGCGTGTACCGATTGAATTAGGCATGCCTCGTACATACACGTGGTTGGGACTCATTGGCGCAGTCCAACCATGATTTATTGAGAAAATATTGGGTGGAGTTCTGATTCCACCGTGGCCAAAAAAAAGAGTGCCTCTTCGTGCGACACGTGTCGAGGGAGCCCCACCCGGTCAGACCTCTAATTTTCAAAATAAGGTCCTCTCGCGCCCCAGCCTCACTCTCTCCTCCCGGATAATAAAGCACTCGCGCCACCCTAAAACACGTCTCTCTCTCTCTCTCTCTCCTCCCGGATCTACTCTCAGAACCTGCGGTCCGTCCGACTCCGACGCCGACGTTGACGCCACGCCGACGCCTCGACTCTACATGCTCGCGCTCCCAACCTCTCTCTCCTCCCAGACTCGACGCCTCCGACACCGACGCTTTCTGCACTCTGAGAACTCGCGCTCCCTCCGACGCGACGCCTTCGATGCCGCCTCCGACGAAGAACCACGGCCCTAGCCCTAGTTGACACCGACGTCGACGACGAAGCCCGATGCCCTAGCCGCCGCCCTAGGCCTAGTCGATGCCGACGCGGTCGCCCTAGCCCTAGTCGACGCCTCCGTGTCCGCCTCGACGCCTTGCAGTTGTCACCGCCATCCGACAAAACTGTACCACGCCCCGCTCCGCCCTAGCTTCGAGAGGTACAGATTTGAACTGATTCAGCATTTTATTCCCGTGTGCATATTGCGGATGCTGTTCAAAATAACCTGTTTGAAAGGCATTTTGAATCTTGTTAGCATTGAGTATTCCTTTAAAGGGTGGCATTTTATTCGACTTTCAATAAAACGTTTCTCTCTGCGTCTGCTGACCAATTGTGATTGTTGTGACTACTGTTGCTATTGCTGCTGTATTCCGTCTGCCCAATTTCTAGCATGGTATTGTTATCTGCATAAAAAAAGTAAAGGAGGAAGCAAAGGTAAGGAGCTTAGTCGGGTGTTTCTGATGTAGTTACTTTGATTTTCTAGGAGATTGCTTCTCGTCTGGGACTTCTTCCAGGTTCAGTGTGGCATTTTGGCATAAATGTCGATATTAATAGCGTATTGTCTATGGCAGACATTGTTCTTTATGGTTCTGCACTTTTATTATAAGTTACAGTTTAGGCTCCTCAAATTGCTTGAGCCATCATCTTTACTTCACAGCTCTTCATAATATGATTGACAGAGCAATTAGTATAGTCACTCTAGTGAAGAATTTGATTTCCAATTAACATTTGTGACAGACAAAGAGCGAGATTGTTCTGACCAGCTACTTCCTGCATATTATCAAGTAGCCTTTGATGGGGCGCTTTAGTTGCTGATGTTAATTGCGAGCCTAACAAAATGTCTAGATATTTGGGGCATATATTTGCACAAATATGGCATGAGACTTGATACTTGTTGTAATTCATTTTGCACATTTCATCTGATATTTTGTTGTGAAATCGTGTTGGACTGTTCTTTATTGAACAACTGCTTCCGTTCTTACATTTAACATGCGGTCGAATTATTCGTTGCTCCTTTGCTTTTGAAATCGTGATGTGAAGTGTAGAATTACAGAGTATTCATTACACTTGTACCTTCTATATCAGAAGTCATGATATTGAGTTTGTCTTCTAATGCTCTTGAGGAGAGGAAAGATTAATTGCTGTACGGAGAACTTAAACATGGCTGTTGTTAATTTAGTAGAGGCAATTGGGAAGTCTGTATTGATTCTTTATGTTTACAGTCTCATGCTCAGATCGAACTTAGGGTTTGCTCAGGCTCATGTTTGAAACCTCTTCTTTATAATGATACACGTGTTTAGACCTTCCCATTTTAAGATGATGGGCATGCATACTGAATGGGAAGGTTCATCTGATTCAATTGCAGATTCTTGCATATCTCTTGATAGCAGCATCAACTGCAGCAGCAACCTGAGTTGTTGACTGGGAAACAAACTGGAATTATCTTTGAAGTTTGCTGGTCAGGACTGACTTGGTGTCATTTTAATCCCAATTTGGTCTCAATTTGGGTGTAAATTTATTGGATGGCTGAATCAGAGGTAATTTTGTCATGCGCACTATGTGAAATATCTTTTGCTTTCTTAAGTAATGGATGAAATGTTATTTTACATTACTGATGTTGCTTAGTTACTACTACTATATATGTTGCTGCTAGCATGCTGCCTATCCCAATCCGGACTCTTCCCACTCATTCTTTGGTGTTTATGATGGCCACGGAGGTAACGACATGCTTTTGGTATACTCTCAATTTCAATAACTTTTCTGAACTCTCCTTTTTTTGTCCAAGAGATCAATTGTCACACCAGAGCTACAATTTTCCATCACTTGTAGGTAAGGTGGTTGCCAAGTTTGGTGCCAAATATCTTCACCAGCAGATCTTGAAGGACGAGGCTTATTCAGCCGGAGACATTGGAACTTCTGTTCAGAAGGCATTTTTCAGGTTGCTGCTCATTGATATTGAGTTTGAATGTGTTGTTGGTCATTCGTATTTCCACTTTCTCACCAGGTTAAGGTTTTTTGAGTTTTAGTACATGGTTACTGCTTGTGTGACTTTGATCTCTAGTGCAAGCATGCTTTGTTATCGATAGGGTGTAGAATATGTATGGCTAAATCATTTAGTTCCCGAAAGTTAACACATGAATTGGAGGGCACAGTTGCTCGCTTAACTTTTTCTTTCTCTTAGCAGCTTTGTCTATTTTTTTTTATGATTTAAGATGTAGGTCCTCAATGATCTGATTATAACCAAATAGGCAGTTCTTCCTTCGGTTACACGGCATCCTAATCTTTCATGTCATTCTTGTATTGTAAATAATAGTTTACAAGTCAAAAGACAAAATGGATTGCTGCTTCAAATCATAGAACTTCAAAATTTAACTTTTTGTTGGCCTTGTTAAGTGTTTGTTAAATTTACGGATAGTCTAATATAAAAAAAAACAATTGTATAAATTAGACCAAAATCTGAGTCAAGATATCGCAGTGCTGCCTCTTATATGTAAGTTGAGTGTGACATGTAATATGCAGAATGTGGACATAATTATGTCAAACGAACAATGGGGGAATAGAGTGAAAGGCAAAATTATTATAAAATAGAGTGGCGGTGTGAACACTCGACCTATACTCAAATATTCTAACCAAAAATGGGCTGAAAACTTCAATGCTTTTTCTGGAATAAATGTTTGATCATATTGTGTTTGGTTAGATGTTGAAAGTTCGCTAAGTATTGCTTCTGTACTATAGAAAATGTCTGATGAATCATATTATGGTGAGATTTGCAAGATAGAATTTGAGTTTTAAGAGATTCTATCGAGATCATTAGTTCGACTGCATATATTTTATCTAAGACAAACTCACGTGCATAGTTTTGTTGAAACATTATGGTTCAAAACTGGGATTGCTTGGTTTTGCTTTTGCAGAGTGGATGAGATGATGTGTGGCCAAAGATGGTGGAGGGAGCTAGCCGTTCTTAGGGACAAAATAAACAAGTTCTCCAGTATGATAGAAGGGCTTACATGGTCTCCAAAGGGCAGTGACGTTAACGGTTGGATTGATGATTGGGCTTTTGAGGATGTAGGTGCAGCAAGCCATACATCGAGAGTTTCCTCATTATCGTTGTAGTCCTAGCTGTTACTTAAATTTCTATTGATATTTCACAGCAGTGATACTGACATCGTCCTTTTGGCATTTTGTCAGGGGCCTCATTCTGATTTCTCTGGACCAACTTCTTGGGGGACAGCCTGTGTTGCAATTGTTAGAAACAACCAACTTGTTGTTGCGAATGCTGGTGATTCTCGGTGTCTCATATCTAGGAAGGGTCAGGTAGGATTTTAAAGCCATAGCTCAAAATCTTTCTTGTATTTATTGGAAAAGGTCATCATGCATTTGCATGCCTTTTTTGAGTATCTATTATCTTGGATTGATTTATTAAAGATGATGTTTAACTTCTGCACCATGGATGACTAAGGACACCATAAAACTTAAAATTTGCTGTGGTGGTCAAGATATTTTGATTGGTAGACGTAATATGTCTCCTGTATATCTGGATAGAGGTAGTACAAGAACTGTAACATTTTATCTTGGATTCTCCTTGAAAAGGCATACAATCTTTCTCAAGACCATAAACCTAAATATGAGGCTGAAAAGGAGAGGATTATAAAAGCCGGGGGTTCATCCATGCCGGACGAGTTAATGGAAGTCTGAATCTTGCCAGGGCTATAGGTACTTCCTTCCTTCTTGGGATTTTTTATGTTACATGCTTATATTGTGAATATCACGTATTTGATTCTAGGTTCTATTTGTGTCTATTCATTTCTATTGTTTCGCATTGTTGGTGTGGTTGGCAAATTTGACTCTTCACCTCGGCAGTGGAACTTATTATGCAGCATGTGGCATTGATAAGCACCACTTTGCAATTTTAGTAATTTAAGCATACCATTTTCCACATATTGTAGGTGACGTGGAATTCAAGCAGAACAAATTTTTGCCTGTTGAGAAGCAAATTGTAACTGCCAACCCCAGATATAAATACTGTATGTATAGTTCCAAACGATCACTCTTTTGTTTTCTAGGTACATTATTGCAAAACTGGTAGTTGCGGAGATTTCCTGATCTAGAGTTCCTTCGTTTCTCTTTGTTATCATTTAGTGTTTAACTAGGACTTTGGTGTGGCTGTGCCTCATTTAAGTCTTTAATCTTATTGGATTTATATAGGTGCTACTCCTAACCCTTTCTTTTTACTGTTTCATCTTTAGGTGGAGCTTTGTGACAACGACAATTTCATTGTGCTGGCATGTGATGGAATCTGGTACATGTCGACATTCTTCATGTCTTGCTTAACTAACATTAAGGCAGATTTTTTTGCCATATATAGTAGTCTGTGGATTGTATTCAATGATTAAGCTTTACCTTATGTTTCGCCCCCCCTTCCATTATTAAGAAATCCAAGTTTTTGTGTGCCTGAATGGAATAGAACGTGCTTGATTTGAGGTCTGCATTGATTAAACCAAATAACCTCTATGATATAATTTGAGGAAGGGTCCATTAGTTACATGCTTCGCATGTAAATCTCAAGGTTATATGATTCGATGTAGTTGATGCTTTAGTAAACATGATATTTTGCGCTCATGTGTTAGTAAATTGATTCTTTTACAACACAGCGGTGTACGAAATGCAATTATCGGCATCTACCTTAAGTTAAGATGATCATGTCATGGTCAAAAGGGGGGGGAGAAAGGAGATGGTCATGTGATTTTTCTTCACTTTGGTTCAGGGATTGCATGTCGAGCCAGCAGCTAGGGGATTTCATACACAACTGGCTGAAGTCAGTAAGTTGCTTATGCTTATATAGATGCTTGTCCGAGAGCGATGTGATCTTTGCATCTTCATTTCGGTTGACGTGCAACGCAGGAAACCAAGCTGTCTGCGGTGTGCGAGAGAGTTCTGGACAGATGTTTGGCACCATCCACCGTGACTGGCGAGGGATGTGTCAACATGATGATGATCTTGGTCCAGTTCAAGAAACCCATCCAGTCCTCCGCACCTGTTGAGGAGCAATCTCTGCCTCCTCAGCCTACCAATGCAGAGTTGAAATCGGAGAATAATGGGTCCGGACCTGAGTAAATTCGAAACGGGCAGGTGTCGACACAAGGGGTTTTCA
The DNA here is from genome assembly GCA_031216285.1 of Syzygium syzygioides. Taxonomy (NCBI): domain Eukaryota; kingdom Viridiplantae; phylum Streptophyta; class Magnoliopsida; order Myrtales; family Myrtaceae; genus Syzygium; species Syzygium syzygioides. Next base: position 16,958,864 of record CM062243.1, on the reverse strand, counting down.
TTTGCGAGATCTCTTCTTAAAGGATTCCGATTTCTTGAAAATATAATGTTCATTTTTTTCCTTCTCTCTCTCTCATGTAAAGTTTATTGTAGCATTGATAAAGGTTTTCCACAAGATGGAAGCATGTGACTTAGTGCAATCGAGTTGTCTTGACTATGTTCAACGTGTAAAGAATAATTGGTAGACCTTGGACAGGGTTTTGCTGCTTGTTAGTTATGCTACTTTTTGTTTTTGACATTTTGCACTTCCGATTGCTGAGTGGCAAAGTGGGAAGTTGGTTTTGCTAGGCACCAAAACATGCTTCAAGTAATTGACACTTTAGTGGATATTGTGTTTTCCTACTCACTCAAAGTGGTGGGTACGAAGCATATCGCTTTAAAAAGCTCATATAGATTATTTTCCCGATACATATTTTAAAACGGAAGGAAAACATTAAAAAGCGCCCCTTTTAAATCGAAAGCAAGGACGACCAAGAACAATATGACAGCAATGGAAGACCGGTTCGCACCTAACAGATGCACTGTGGCCACATCAAGCAGATGCCATCTGGGCAAATAGGTGAAAGTGGTAAAAATAGTACACCATCTAATCAACTTGAATAATTCGATCACTTCCATTCGGATTCTCCATGGAACAGCTCGAATCACCGAAAGTTTAGGGGCATCAAGAAGGCAGGGGAGATGCGGCATCATCAAAATTTGCAAACAAATCACAAGTATGCCAAACAAACACAGACTGAAAAGAAAACACACCAAAATGAAGGGGGAAAGTGGAAGCCGTAAAATGCACAAGTCAGAAGCTTGGAAGGAACCATAAAAGTAATCTGACGAAGCCTTCAAAAGTGCTGTAATAATGCTTGAATAAGCAAATCTAAGAAGGAAATATACCAAGAAAAACCTTTCTCATCAAGAAAAAAAGTTCACATAAATGTACATATTCCTCACTAAAAACCAAAACAAGCATACCAGTATTTACATGTTCAAAGCATCAGAACCAGCAAGAAAGATGTAAAAATTGCATATAATTCAATCATCAAGAAAAAGGAGAATGCTTCTTCCCCAAGGTATATCAACCAAGCAAAGATCAACACACGATGGCATGAATAGATGAATGCAATAGCAAATAGAAATTAGCTCCACATTGAAAAAGAGTCATCCTGAAGAGCTCCCAGAAGACTCTTGAGAATGAAAAATAGAATCATGCCTCCCACCAGGAACTTTAAACGTAGAGGTCATTATATTAAGATTCCTCCGACTACAAAGGAGTCACTCTAAAAAGTGGAACTCTGATAAATTAGATTTGAACACTAAAATCTGTAAGTTACTCTTACAGGTGAATGCAATAGCAAATAGAAATTAGCTCCACATTGAAAAAGAGTCATCCTGAAGAGCTCCCAGAAGACTCTTGAGAATGAAAAATAGAATCATGCCTCCCACTAGGAACTTTAAACGTAGAGGTCATTATATTAAGATTCCTCCGACTACAAAGGAGTCACTCTAAAAAGTGGAACTCTGATAAATTAGATTTGAACACTAAAATCTGTAAGTTACTCTTACAGGTTGACCTTCAAAAAATGGATCTGCCAGCGCCAACTAGTTTTGACATATGTCAACTTCAAGCACATTCCATTAATGTACATCAAGAGCAAATGCAAATCATATTCAACAGTGAACGGAACAAAAAACAATACAGATGCCACACTATACCACTAGTGTCTCCATGGTGATATCTTCCCACCTTCACCTAGAGGTATCCAACATAGCCATTGGGAGCAAATTGGTACTCCAAACTCAAAATTTTCCAGATTGCGCCTCTCATCACCAGGAGGGGAAAACAAGAAATGACGACCATGTGAAAAAAAAAAGTTTCAAAAAAGCTAAAACCTAAACTTGAAAATCCAAACCACAAATCGATGACCTAAACAAAAGGAAGATGTGACATATAATGTACAAGGATTGACCACCAATTAAACTTTCTCCAGGAGAGAGGACGAAGATGAGCACCAGAGACTTCTTACTCTCCAATATATCCGAGAATATATTACATTTAGCTAACTATGATTGATTTTGCAGGCTCAATCACCCAATAGGTCAATCTTGAACCTGTAGAGAAGCATCTTCTTCTTTGAGGTAGGGTTATCAACAGTTAGCAACACTTTGCCAAGTTTCGAAACTTTGAAGGTTCCATGCACCACCGGCTCATTCGCGGGTGAGATCTTCTTGGGCTTCTGGATATTGATTGAATATCCACCAGAGTTAGGCAAAAACTCAGCACCATAAATGACTTCCCACCCAACAACACGGAGCTCCCAAGTGATAACACATTTCTGCATTTGGAAGAATCTCAGTCACTAACACTAGATCCATCCATTGGTTTTTCTTATCACATATTTTGCATAGATTATGAAAATATCCATAAGATTGAATGAAAATATCTGTTTATACCTCATAGATTATGATTTCCACAATTTGTTTGGTCCCCGGCTTAACTGTCATCTCGGTTGTAGGGTCGAAAACAGTAAATTCGAGATCGCAATCGCAATAATCTACGCTCAAGCCACCATACTACACCGGTACTTGCTGAGGAGAAATGTACCTGCCAATCATACAAGCGCAATGTTTCGACTATGACAAAGGCTCCATGAGGAAATGATTAGAACTTAATGCACCGAAATGCATTTGGATCTATTTAATTGAAAAGTGTCTCCGCAGTTCTCGAAGGGCTTGCAAACACAAACTTGCTCTTGGTCCTATGGGTCAAGAAAGGGCTTATCATTGCATAGAATGCCAAATACCACTAGGGAATATTGGTAAACACCTAACCAAAAACCCCATCATAACCCACAAAAATAGTCAATTCAAACAACATGACAACCGAACATAACTCATCAACCAGGAAATCAACATGAACATACCTGCTTGGCCACAAACTCGGGATAGTTTTCCTGAATCATCTGGAGAGCCTGTTCGTTGGCGATCCGAAGCTCGCTTTTCCCTGGTCCCAGGGAATTCTTAAGATCACTCACCTGAAAAATGGTGCAAGTGCCACCTATAATGAAATCGAGCTTCCGGATGCTCCTCTCCAAGTACTGGACCCTCCACCGCAAGAACTTGGCTCGCTTCTCCTCATCGGCGAACATCTTCTGATATAGCTCCTTGTTCTGAAACTCCCCATAAACGTCAAATTATATACTTCACAATCATCAAAAGTTACAAAAAGAAAATTAGCTTACAAACCTCGCCCATCTCAAGTTTTCCTCCAGGTTTTGATCGAATTCGACCCACCATCTAGCTAAGCATCACATCGTACTGGGGATTGCGTTCTTCGAGGACATTGACTGCATCAGCTTTAGCCGCTGCATCTATAAGATTTCGATGTGTTTGTATCGTCAGTCTTATAGCACACAATTGGATGATCACGATTTTGAGCAAAGGCAAATGCAAAGAGGGGTTGTCAGCTGATTTCTTCACATCTTCAACACATTATCTATCCATGACGACGAAGATATGCTGAAAATCACAGCATTGTAGAGTTGGAGAATGAGAACATAATTCAAAACACTAACTGAATAGAATTAGAACATGCTACCATCATGTTAAACCTAAGATTCACATAATAAATGCAAATTAATAATTCCATTGGAAAAGAGGAAATAGATCAATCGACTATCTCTCTCCTATAACCTGATGCACTTAGGGGACCGACGGAACCGTTATACGACTGAACGAACCGGTGGGCTTAAAGTCAAAGATGTCGGATTGAGCTCAAATTTGGTCGACTGAAGCGAAACGGCGTGCTAATCAATACTCACTACCGTTGGCTGTAATTAACGATGGATTTTCGCGATTCGGTGTCATTTAGATGGGTTTTTCTTTTTTTTAGTATTTTTTATGTGTTAATTTAATAAAGGGTAGTTTCGTAATTTTACGTTTTGATGTTTACTAATCCTAGTAGGGCTAGGTTTGGGGATATATAAGCTTGTTTTAGGGTTTCTTTTAAGCAGACTTTGGATATTTTGATTTAACAATCATATTTGGAGGACGAATTGTTCTCTGTCGAATTTTCTTGTTCAGTCAATTTTTCTATTGCATTTCAGCATCAATTGGTATCAGAGCATAGGTTGCTTGAATCAATAGCTGAACAAAATCGCGGTCGTGGACGGCGGGCTCGTGGTGGCCGGGGGCGTAGAGGCATTCTTGAAGTAGACGACCAACCGCGTCTAAGAGATTTGCGAGACGTAGAAAGTGAAGAACAAAGAAGATGAATCTAGGATTTAGAGCGACAACTCGCGGAGGCGAGATTGGGCGTTCAATCCGAAGAAAGAGCGGAATCTAAGGATCCATCTAATGATGAAGAGGAGGACGTAAACCCTTTTAGGGTTCTGAATCAGGGGCGGAATCAAGGAGTACGACCTGAAAATTAGCGCTCTTCTCAAAATTTTGGAATAAAGATCGAGATTCCTGAGTTTAATGGTAAGACTCATCCTGATGAGTTTATTGATTAGTTGCATATGGTAGAACGGATTTTTTTATCTTAAAGACCTAACTGAGGGGCAAAAGGTGAAGTTAGTGGCTATTAGGCTGTGAAAACATGCTTCAATTTAGTGGGAATACGTAAAAAAATAATGCGCTAGAGAGGGGAAGCCAAAGGTGGATCACTAGGAGAAGATGAAAAAGTTATTACAGAAAAAATTTTTGGCTACCCGTTATAGGCAAAAGGCATTTATTGAGTATCATAACGTTAAGCAAGGTGATAAAACAGTTGAAGAATTTATTGAAGAATTTGATCGTTTGCGGATGCGTTGTAATGTGGCGGAGGAAGACGAGCAGACGATCAGGGCTACGATATGAAATCTTTGATGTTGTCCAATTACAGCAGTATTGGACGCATGAGGATGTGTGCAGACTAGCTCTAAAGGTGGAGGGGCAGTTTAAAAAAAAGAGCAGTAAGTCCAAGTGGTCTAGCAGCGGTTCTAAGTGGACAGGCAACAGTTTCAAGTGGTCATATAAAGAGTCCAGGGGAAAAGTAGGGAGTTCTTCGACCCCGGCAGCAGTTAAGGGCGCTAGTTTAAAATCTGCAACAAAAGGAGAGCAAGGTAGTGCAGAATCTATCAGGGGAGGAGCTGCAGGCAAGCGATATTTTAAGTGTCAAGGATTCGGACATTTTGCTACTGATTGTCCGAACCGACAGTTTGTGACACTTGTTGATAATCCAACTTTTGATGAAGACCGAACTTATGATGAATCTGATGGAGAGCAAGTAGATGCGGATCCAGATCCGGAGGACATTGTCTATGCCGATTATGGTGAGTATTTAGTTGTGCGTCGGATTTTAAATATTCTTGAGATAGATGATGAATCGTGGCTCAGACATAATATCTTTCATACTAAGTGCACTAGTGGAGGAAAGGTGTGTAGTATGATAATTGACGGGGGAAGTTGCGAGAATGTAATATCTACAACTATGGTAGAAAAGTTGGGGTTGAAAACTGTCGAACATTCTCAACCATATAAGCTATCATGGCTTAGGAAGGGGAATGAGGTAAAAGTGAGCAAGAGGTATTTAGTGCAGTTCTTGATTGGGAAGAAATATATTGATGAAGTGTGGGGTGATGTAGTTCCGATGTATGCTTGTCATATTCTGTTAGGAAGACCTTGGCAGTTTGACAGAAAAACATAACATGATAGATTCAAAAATACATACACCTTCAAGAAGGATGGCCAGACCATTACTCTAGGTCCTTTAGATTTGAGAAAAGAAGGAAAAAGTAATTTGCTTTCCAAATCAGAGTTCCAGGAGGAAGCGGTGAATGTCCCAGAGCTTTTTGCTATTGTAGTCATGGAGCAGAATCTTGATAGTTTAGAAATTTCAACTTAAGTTTTGCCTATACTTGAGGAGTTTGCTGATGTCGTACTAGAGGGATTGCCACCTGGATTGCCACCCATAAAGGACATTCAGCATTGTATAGATCTCGTTCTAGGAGCTGCTATTCCTAATAGGGCAGCTTACAAAATGAATCCTAAGGAGCATGAGGAAATGCAGAGGCAAGTGCAGGAATTATTAGAAAAATGTGCAATTCGAGAGAGCATGAGCCATTGTGCAGTGCCAGCTTTGTTGGTTTCTAAGAAAGACGGGTCGTGGAGAATGTGCGTGGATAGCAGAGCTGTTAACAAGATCACAATCAAGTATCGCTTTCCTATCTCGAGATTTGATGATTTAATTAATCAATTGTATGGAGCGACTATCTTTTCAAAGATAGACTTGAGGATTGGGTATCATCAGATTAGGGTGTGTCCTGAAGATGACTGGAAGACTGCTTTTAAAACTCGAGATAGTCTGTATGAGTGGATGGTAATGCCTTTCGGGTTATCTAAAGCATCGAGCACCTTTATGGGACTGATGAATCAGGTGTTTGGTCCTTTTATTGGCCAGTTTGTCGTCGTATATTTTGATGATATATTGGTTTATAGTGCATCGACTGATCAACACTTGTAGCATTTGAGGAGGGTGTTCGAGACATTAAGGGAGCAAAAATTATATGCTAATACCAAGAAGTGTCACTTCTTGACTGATCGTGTGACCTTTTTGGGATATATAGTAACTAAGGAGGGCATTCATATGGACCCAGCTAAGGTTGAGGCTATTACAAATTGGGAGATTTCGAAAAATATTCATGAGGTACGTAGCTTTCATGGACTTGCGTCTTTTTATCAGAGATTTATTGGGGATTTCAGTACTATTATTGCACCTCTGACGGATTGTCTGAAAGGAAGTAAATTTGTGTAAACTAAGGAGGCAGAAGCTGCCTTTCAATTATTAAAGAAGAAAGTGACTGAAGCCCCTATTCTCGTGCTTCCTAATTTTAATGAGATTTTTGAGGTGCATTGTGATACTTCTGGTGTTGATATTGGGGGTGTCTTAAGTCAAAAGTGTAAACCCGTAGCATCCTTTAGTGAGAAGTTAAATGATGCGAAAAGGAAATATTCAACTTATGATAAAGAATTTTATGCTATTGTGAGGAGTTTGGAGCATTGGAGACATTATCTTATTTTCTGGTCATGAAGCCTTGAGATACATCAATGGGCAGCACAAATTGAATGCAAGGCATGCAAAGTGGATGGAGTTCCTTTAAATTTTTAGTTTTTCCATCAAGCATAAAGCAGGAGTGCTAAATAGTGTGGCAGATGCATTGAGCAGAAAACACTCTTTGCTGTCTACGATGCAGGTAAAAGTTCTAGACTTTGATACTTTTAAAGAATTATATGTTGATGACCCTTATTTTGGGGATATCTGGAGGAAGAGCAAAACGGAGCCTTTTCAGCAATTTCAGATCGTGAAGGGTTACCTATTTAAAGGTAACATATTGTGCATTCCTTAATGTTCGTTGAGGGAATCTATTATTATTAAGGGACATGCAGACGGTTTAGCTGGGTACTTTGGCGTGGATAAGACGAATGCCTTATTGAGTGAACATTTTTATTGGCCTCGGATGGAGCGTGACGTGACACGTTTTATAGAGAGGTACAGGGTATGTCATGTAGCAAAGGCCAAGAGTATTAATGCAGGATTGTATATGCTTCTACATGTTCCAGTTGCACCGTGGGAGGATGTCAGTCTTGACTTTGTCTTGGGTTTGCCAAGAACGCAGTCGATAAGTTCTCGAAGATGGCCCACTTTGTCCCGTGTAGCAAGTCATATGATGCTTCACAGGTTGCTCGATTGTTTATGCAGGAGATTGTTAAGCTGTATGGAATTCCTAAGTCCATAATCTCAGATCGTGATGTGAAGTTTGTGAGTCACTTCTGGCGCACTTTTTGGAGGTATATGGGTACAAGTTTGAAATTTAGTTCATCTCATTATCCTCAGACTGATGGTTAAACCGAAGTTGTCAATCGAAGCTTAGGGAATTTGCTGCGGAGTTTGATTGGAGATAATTCGCGACAATGGGACTTGGCATTACCTCAAGCAAAATTTGCATATAACATATCAGAGAGCCGAACTACAGGCAAGACTCTTTAAGGTGGTTTATGGGTGTAATCCAATTACTCCATTAGATTTGACACCGATACCAGTTCTCAAACAATTTAGTTCGGAAGCTGAAGAACATGCAAAACATATCAAAGAGCTGCATTCTCAGGTCCATAATCAGATCAACAGGCAGAACATGAAGTATAAGCAACGCGTGGATATGTGCAAGAAAAGAGTCGTCTTCAAGGAAGGTGATCTAGTTTGGATTCATCTTAGAAATGAACGATTTCCAGTGAGTAGGTATAGCAAGCTTCAACCTAGAGCTGATGGACCCTTCAGAGTTTTAAAGCGAATTAGTGACAATACTTACAAGATCGAATTGCCGGGTAAGTATAATGTATCCAGAACTTTTAATGTAGCGGATTTGTCACCTTACTACCTTGAAGAGGAAGAAGGTCCTGAAGAGATTGATGACGACAATGAAGTCGAAGCAGATTCGAGGGCAAATCTGTTTCTAGCAGGGGAGGATGATGCACCTAAGGGATCGGCGGAATCGTTATACGACTAAACGAACTGGCGGGCTTGAAGTCAAAGATGTCGGATTGAGCTCAAATTTGATCGGCTGAAGCGAAATGGCGTGCTGATCAAAACGATGGATTTTCACGATTCGGGGTCGTTTAGATGGATTTTTCTTTTTTTAGTATTTTTATGTGTTAATTTAATAAATGGTAGTTTCGTAATTTTACGTTTTGATGTTTACTAATCCTAGTAGGGCTAGGTTTGGAGATATATAAGCTTATTTTAGGGTTTCCTTTAAGCAGACTTTGGATATTTTGATTTGATAATCATATTTTGAGGACGAATTGTTCTCTGTCGAATTTTCTTATTCAGTCAATTTTTCTATTGCGTTTCGGCATCATAACCTTTTCTTAAAGACAAATAGCTAATTGCCATCAGGTGCACCATATATATAAGTAATGGGTTTTGTGAATAAATGGGCTGCCCATGATGGGCTAACCCAACCCATGAAAGCAAATAACTGCAAATGGCAGTTATTTTGTGGGAACAAAAGTGAGAAGAAGAAAAACTTACGTGTGTTCTACAAGTACTTTTGGTTCACAATCAGAAACTCTCACTCACTTGAAAACAAAGAGAAAAAGCGACTTTGCTCGACAATCGAAGGATCGCTTTCTCTCTCGAGGCTGCAAGTCTTGCCTTTTGTTCAGGCATTCTAGCCATAATGGGGGTTCGACATCTTCGTACCATCTTTTTTGCAACAAATGCAGAAAAATTAAAGGATTACTTTTAATTCATGATACTTTATTGTAAGAAATACATTCTGCCAACCTTTAGCTTTTTTTTTTGGGTCAACACTGGTCAACACCGGTCAATGGTCAATGGATGACCACATCAAGTCAACGGGTCAGCAGGGTCGGGTCATGGGTCAAAAACCGGGTCCGATTGGGTCAGGCTTGTCGAGCTGGGCCTTTTGGCCTAGAAGAAAAATAATCGGCATGGCTGACGTCAGCATGACGTCAGCCACACCCACATGCACATGCATGGCATGTGTGTCGCACGTGTGCGTGGCAATTGTTACGCACGTGCGACACATGTGCCGGCGAAGTCGTCGCTTATGGCGGCACGTGGAGGGTCATCCAGCCTTCTCTAGAGGCATTCCACCCGTCGTTTTTCTCGTCTCGACAAGTACTATAACCCTACACTTTCAAAAATAAATTTTGACGCATGAAAATCGAGAAACAACCTCGAACAGTACAATAGGGTGTTAGTTTTTCGTACTTGAGCGTTTGTCGGCGCCGTTTCACAAATTCTGGCCAACATTCTATTTTATAAACATGTTAAACGATCACGAAATAAGAACACATGCTCTAATACCAATGAAGGAAATAGATTCCTAAACATAATGCAAAACGCGAAAAACGTGCCCATTATATACTTGAATCACTGATCAAACGAAGCATATTACGTAAACGAACATACCTCTTTGCCACATATTAAATGCATCTATTGCAGCCTCGAGAGAGAGAGAGAGAGAGAGAGAGAGAGAGAGCAATAATGAAGGAAACAGATTCCTAAACATATGCAAAACGTGGAAAACGTGCCCATTCTATACTTGAATCACCGATCAAACGAAGCATATTACGTAAATGAACATACCTCTTTGCCACAGATTAAATGCACCTATTACAGCCTTGAGAGAGAGAGTGATCCTTTGATTATCGAGCAAAGTTGCTTTTTCTTTTTGTTTTCAATAAGTGAGAGTTTCTGATTGTGAACCAAAAGCACTTGCAATATTATATGCTCCGGAGATTCGTCGAAATTTAGTGTCTGTATTAGTGTTGGTTAAACTTGGTTTTAATTAGAACTTCCATAATAGTGGTGTTGATTTGTATTTGAATATGAATACTATGGTTGTGGATACTTTTTAGATGGTTTTATTGTATTAAATGTTAAATGTGGTGATGTTAACGTTTGTTAGTCCTTATTTGCATCTTCCAATTCCTATGAAAATGATTTGAATGTGTGGTATGCTAGACTTGGTCATATTGGCCAACAGCAAATGCGAAGATTAGCTAAAGAGGGCTTATTAGGCAATATTGAAAAAGTTGATTTGCCTATTTGCGAGTATTGCCTGGTCGGGAAAACAATAAAGAAACCATTCGGAAAAGGATACAAGAGCTGAGTTTGCTTTGCAACTAATCCATTCTGACATCTGTGGTCCAATGAATGTAATAGCAAGGCATGGAGCTGTGTATTTCATCACATTCATAGATGATTATACTCGATTTGGATATGTCTATTTGATTTCCATAAATCTGAGGCATTAAGTTGCTTTAAGAAATTTATGAACTTGGTAGAAAATCAATTAGATAAGAAAATAAAAACGTTTAGATCCGATCGAGGTCGAGAATATTTATCTGATGAGTTCAGAAATTTATGTGATGAAAAAGAAATAGAAAGACAGTTGTCTATTCCATATACTTCTCAATAAAATGGTATTTTTTAAAGGAGAAATAGAACCGTATTGGAAATTGTTAGGTTTATGATGGCACTAGCTAACTTACCTATAACTTTTTGAGGGAATGCTTTGTTAACTGCTGTTTATGTACTTAATCATATGCCTTCTAAATCAGTTACTTTCACTCCGTATGAGTTATAGATATGAAGAAAACCCGATTTAAGTTTTCTTAAATCTTGGGGTTGTATTGCTTATACTCACGAGCCCTCTCATAAATATGGAAAACTAGGTTCTAAAGGCAAGAAGAGTATTTTCATAAGATATCAGAGCACTCAAAGAGTATGTGTTTATAGATGAGTAAGAAAGTGGGAGTATAACTGAATTTGAATTATGAGATGTCATATTCTTAGAGAATGAGTTTCCTAAGAATGGCGAAATAGGTGAGGACTACTCACTATTTGAAACCTTGGATCCTGATAATGAAATTCATGAAGTTTGTCTAAGTGGGAGCAATATGAAAAGTGAGGAATTAAATTCGACTCAATTTCAATTGCAACCATTTGATGAGAGGATATCGTTATTATCTAATCCAAGTGGGAGCGTAATGGAAAATGATGTAGCACGTGCACAATCTTTCGTATGGCAAACAAGTCACAAATTTGTTCCCCAACGACGTTTTGACATTGAAGGGAAGCTTTTATGGTCGCTCCACAAGATGAAAATGAGCCAAGGAATATAAATGAGGCTCTAAGTTGCCCTAATAAGGAAAAATGGATAGATGCATTGGAAGAAGAAATAGAGTCAATAAAGTTAAACCATGTTTGGGAACTGATTGATCTTCCAAAAGGATGCAAAGCTATTAGGAATAAATAGGTTCTCAAAATAAAGTGAAAAGCTGATGGCTTAATAGAAAGATATAAGGCTTGCCTAGTGGCGAAAGGGTATAATCAACAGGAAGGAATTGATTATAAGGAAACTTTTTCTCCTATAGTGAGATTCATCTCAATTTGTCTTATTTTAGCAATAGTGGCTAGTATGGATCTTGAATTACGTTAAATGGAAGTAAAGACTGCTTTTTTAAATGGAGAAGTAGAAAAACAAATTTACATGGAGCAACCCATTGGCTTCATTGTGAAAGGTCAAGAACAAAAAGTATGTCGACTTTTGAGATCAATATATGGCCTTAAGCAGTCTTCAAGACAATGGTATACACGTTTTCATAATGTCATTGTGGCCTATTATTTTACAATGATTGATGAAGATCATTGCGTATATATCAAGGGATCCAAAGATCAATTTATGATCTTATCATTATATATTGATGACATACTGATTGTTGGAAGCAATATAAAGTTGGTTAATACTGTTAAGAGTTGGTTATCGTCTAATTTTAAGATGAAAGATATGGGTGAAGCTGTATATATTTTTGGAATTAAGATTTCAAGAGATCGTTCCAAGAGATTATTGTCTCTTTCGCAAGAAACTTATATCAACAAAGTTCTTGAACGATTTTGTATGCATGATTGTAAACCCATGAATACTCTTATAGCAAAAGGTGAAGGATTAAGCCATAGGTTGTGTGCTAAGACTCCACAAGAGAAGGAACAAATAAAATGTGTTTCTTATGCTAGTATTGTTGGGAGTTTAATGTACCTATGATGTGTACAAGACATGACATATGTTTTGCAGTTGGAATGGTAAGTAGATACCAATCCAATCCAGGTCAAGCACATTAGAAAGCCGTCAAAAGAATCGTGAGGTATCTAATGGGTACTGCTGATTATTCTCTAAGTTATCAAGGAAAGGATCTGTGACTTGAAGGCTACTCAAATACTGACTGGGGAGGAGATTAAGATGAAAGGAAATCTACCTATGGATTTGTATTCTTACTAAATAATGGCGTCATATCTTAGAGCAGTAAGAAACAAACATATATAGCATTATCCATCATAAAAGCCGAGTTCGTGGCATTATCAGTAGCAGTACAAGAGGGAGTTTGGTTTAAGAGATTTTTGGATCATTTAGGTATTGTTGAGCATGCTGCAAGGTCATTGTTAGTTAATTGTGATAGCCAAGCAGCGATAGCATATACCAAGGATTCGAAATATCATGGCAAGATCAAACATATAGATACCAAGTACAATTTTGTTAAAGATATGGTAGCACGAAAGAATGTGAACTTGCAGTACATATCTACGCATAGAATGATAGCAGATTCTATGACGAAGCCAATTCCTAGATATGTTTTCAATGGTCATGTAAAATCTCCAGGACTGCGTAGATGCTGATTTACCGAATATTGTAATTTCCCTGAATGTTCAAATTTAAATGAAACTGTTATGTCATTGTTAATGCCTATGAATTTTTTTTTATTTATGCATCTTAATACTTATTGTATTATGTCAAGAAAGTATGTCGGACAAATAAGATTAACCCATTCACACGAGTAATCGCCTCTATTTACTGTCAGATTAATAGAGACGAGACAATTTTAAACTTATTATCTAGGTGATAATCGAGAGCTCCAGCTTAAAATATAAACCTCGCCTTAGCTAAGTGCTAAGATGAGATGTAACAGTCCGAATTTAGATGTAATTCCGGGACCAATAAAATTGATATTATTTCGCATTTCATTTTAGTAAGTCTCGTCCAAAGCTGATCACTCTCCGGATACTAACTAATAGGGTATGGCTAATTAGGAAGTGGTACGTGGACTAAGAACCCGATCGCGAAGAGGACACTGATCACGAGAAATGATGAGAGAATATTATGAACCAATGTGGATCGATCTTAGGAAAGGTAACAGATTTGGTTTGGCCAAGGCCAACGATGTACAATCGGATCGCAGGTGATTCCGCATGACCGAGAGTGCACGTGGCCAATCAGTCTTGAACTTAAACTGGATGATCGTGACCTCTAGGACTAGTGATAATTTCTCATTCTCTCAACGATCGAGACAGTCATGATTGGGATAATCCCAGGTCGACACACATAACCTCTAAATAGCTGACCGTTAATGAGAGACCCTTAAATTTGAAATCGAGCGAGTTATTATCACGAAATTGGGCCCGGATTTCGATGTCTATTTTCGATGGCTTAAGAGACTATTTTTGGGAATCTGACGTCATATTATGTTGGCCACGCATATTTTGAGTTAGTATGGTTGAAAATTGGAATTTCGATCCGGGGCTGAAAAATTACGATTTTGCCCCTCGGGACACCGACTTGGATTTTGAGGCCGTATGAGGTTATTTTTCGAAACCAATGTCATTTTGGGGTGGCCACGCATATTTAGTGTAGTGTCAGTCAAAAATTGGAATTTTGGCTCGGAAGTGAAAATAATATTAGTTTATTTCCAAGACTTGGCAGTCGATTTTCAAGGGCTTAAGAAGCTATTTTCGTGATTCCGACGTCATATTATGTTGGCCACACTCATTTTGGGGTTGATATAGCAAAAAATTGGAATTTCGCTCCGGGACCGGAAAAATGACCGTTTTGCCCCTAGGCTTATTTTTTGTCCGAATTTTTGAGAAATTATTTAGGATAATTAAGAGTAATTATCAGCTAAATTATTGGACCTAATTACCCTTTTACCCCTCAATTTTTGGATAGAGACGAATGAAGACCGTCGGATTAGGGGTATTTTGGTCAAAACTCTCGAATCGGCGACACGTGGCACCCCTAATCCCAATATTTGACCACCCTTGGACCAGCTCTCTCTCTCCTCCTCTTCATTTTCGGCCAGAACCCCCATCGATCAGCCTCCTCCGCCCGTTTCCTCCTCCTCCGGCCATCCTTCTCTCGGTTGCCGTCCGTACGCCGAATCACCGCTGGAGCCGCCGTTCACTGGAGCTACTGGACGCCAGCGTTGCCTAGCCTCGCCCTCAGCCTCCCCGTTCTCTCTCTCTCTCTCCCTTGTATTCCGTTCGGCCAAAGGAACGCCAGAGGTTCGCTGTTGCCGCGCCAAAGCCCGATCGGCCGAGCTGCTGCCGCCGTGACCCCAGCCCATTCGTACGTCGCCCCGTACATCACTGTTTTCATACAGTGTCCGTATGGTTCCGTATAGCGTTTGTACGGGGGCCGTACGCCTTTCCGTACTCTGCCTGCTTACGCCCGCCTGTACCGCCATCACCGTTGCCGCCTTTGAAATGCCACCGCCGATTTCACCGTTTACTGGCAATTGGCCGCTCGTTTCGCGTTGTCGTGATCTAGAATTAAGTGAGTGTATTTTCTAAACCTGGATTAGGACATAGTGCATTTTCTGGATTGGGTTGAGTATTGTCGGTGTATATTGGGAAAAATTAGAGTACTATTTGGTAAGGTATATTACTAAAATAATATTGGTGATTTATTGGGCGAGCATGGATTAGTTGAGGATTAGGTGACTGGACTGCCAAGTATGTCCGGGCTGGATGACTTGTTGATTGCTGTGCCCAATTGTGGAAAAGTGAATAATGCCATGTCGTGTGACTGAGTGGCTGACCAATGCGGAGTGTGATTGGCCAATTAATGGCATGAATTTGACTGGATGCCTGAAATTGTTGTTGCTCATGGAACATTGTACTGCATTGCATGGCCACACATTGTTAATGCCGAGAATTAGACGTATGATGAAGTTATGCGAAAATGCGGGCCTGCCATGAGCATGTGATCACCTAATATACCCTGATGCGTGTTACGTGAGGTTCAGATAATAATTAGCAGAGTTCGCCCTGATGCGTGTTATGCGGGGTATGCCGTCCTCATGCACTTTAAAGCAGGACGATGCCCGGTTCGTCCGGAAGACGACCATCCTAATGCGTTTTATGCGGGCTCTGGTTCGTAGGAAGATCAGTGTTACGCCTCATCCACTTTGTAACAGGCTAGAGATACTTGGCCAGATCGGTGTTGCACATCATGCACTTTGTAGCAGGCTAGACGCACCGGGCTGAGAATTGTATGGACTCGAGTCGTAATAAACATTAATAATTGAGACAATGTGTAGTGTGAATCGAATCGGGAGCATGGCATAACATTAACATCACATGCATATAATGCATGACCCGGCATGCGAGATGAACACTGTGAACATGATCGTGTGTGTGGCGCACGTGTGATCATTGTATTCACGCACGTATCTTGAGAATTTTAATGAACTGCCTAACCTGTAGAGTAATTCTTATATTCTATTTGGGCCCGAGGGCCCAGCTTATTGTTTGCGTATTATGTTGTTTTACCTGTCAAGAGATTGCATATTAGCCTAGCCTAGGTTTAGGGGTTATATTCATTGAGATTCGTCTCACGGTTAGAATAACCCACATTTTCAGACCCCCAGCCGTAAGAATGCCGAATCCACCACTTTTTAGAATACATGTACAGATATATTAGTATACAAGTACATACCCCGCAGGAAATGGGGAATCGTATATAAGATACCTATCCATGGTGTTTGTAAACGTGGGTGAATATTTTCATCAAACTCAGGAGTACGTGGCATGGTCCTTGAGGGATGCCGACGGAAACCTAGGGCGACCTCTTAGGACTTTTGATGTGTCAATTGATCAAGATGGATTGATGGAACCTATGTATGCGGATGGCGAGGTGATCAATCCTCAAGATATTTACGATGTAGATGGCGTTGATGAGCCTATGGAGGGAGAGCCACAGGAGCCATAGGTGATAGCTGAAGATCAAGACCAAGATGCCGAGGAAGAAGATGAGCCGGAGGACATGGATCTAGATTCTAATGAAGACTACGAGGAAGTAGCGGAGGTAGGGTCGGACGTAGAGATAGGACCCGATGATGAGTTAGGACTTTATCTTAACCCCGAGCTTGAACCGATTACTGAAGACGAAAAGGCAACAGCAATGGATATGGATTCCGAAGAGTCGGAGTCTCAAGAGAATTTAGCAAGGGAGTCCTCGGAATTGTCGAATTCGGATTGAGAGCCCTAACTTAGGTCCTAACTCTTTATAGGGAAGTTAGTAACTTTTTGACTGCGATCTTCCCTGTAGTTGACCCCACCTTTCCCAGCCATGGTATCTTTTTGATCTGGTGGCTGTTAGAAGTTGTTATTTTTGTTTAAATCTTTTGATTTGTATAAAATACATTGTAAAAAGAGGTTTTAGTGGGTAATGAAATGTATATTCCTGCTGGTATGTTGCTTTATCTATGGTTTCATGTGTTTTATTTGTACGGGTGTATATATATTTCCATACGCAATTTTCCACTTGTGTCTAATCTCTGATTGGGTTTTGGGTCGGCGACGCATCTTGGGACGTCGCGCACAAACAAATCGACCTTTGCGTGGGATGTTACCTCTTCGTGGGGTACGAGGCGTGACATGAGGACGTAACATTTAATATGTCCGAAAGTAAAATAGTCTACATATTTTACTTTATCTGTCTTTAATGCCAAATGTAAGTTCTAATGGATTCTTTATAAGAGTAGATATGTGAACTCAAGTTTAGACATTAAGTATGTCTGAACTATCATTTGTACGATATTAAATGTAAAGACATACACTTCATAAGAAAGGAGCTAATACCATAATACGTATGTCATACTACGTATGCATGAGATGACCGATAAGAGTGGCAAAAGTTTTTTATCTCAACTTTATGCCGTGTGAGACTTTCAAGGATATGAGTTCCTCATTTAGTACCCTCACGACTCTGACTTATTCTCAAAATTTCTATCCAGTATTTATTATCTTAGGATGTTGCCAATGGTCATGAATGATTCGATCTAATGTGGCATTTCTAGAAAAGCGAGTTGGATTAAAATAGAGAGGTTTAAGGAAAGATGAAGATCAATTTATTTATGATGTCATATCCTATTTTTGTATTTACAGGTTGACCAATTATGATTTTGAGTAAATCATAGTTGTGAATACAATATACGGGACACTAAAAGAGATCAAAAGAGATATAAATATTACTGATTGATTTAGGGTACTGCATACTATATCTACTTGAAAACGTTATGCTCAATTTAAGCTGCTATGTATTCCTAACAGATTCATGGCAACGAGCTCTTGAAGTATGCCGGTCGCATAGATTATTTGCTAGTATGAACATTGCAAAGAAAAGAGAGTTATGTTTAGCCCACCATGTGCGAGTGGGAGATAATGGGTTTTGTGAATAAATGGATCGCCCATGATGGGCTAACCTAGCCTATAAAAGAAAATAACCACAAATGGCAGTTATTTTGCGAGATCAAAAGTGAGAAGAAGAAAAAATTACGTGTCCTCTCAAGTGCTTGACAATCAAGGGATCATTCTCTCTCTCGAGGCTGCAATATGTGTATTTAATCTGTGGCAAAGAGGTATGTTCATTTACATAATATACTTCGTTCGATCGGTGATTCAAGTATAGAATGGGTACATTTTTCGCGTTTTGCATTATATTTAGGAATCTGTTTCCTTCATTATTTCTCTCTCTTTCTCTTAAGGTTGCAATAGGTGCATTTAATCTATGACAAAGAGGTATTTTCGTTTATGTAATTTGCTTCGTTCGATCGGTGATTTAAGTATAGAATGGGCACGTTTTCTGCATTTTGCATTATGTTTAGGAATCTGTTTCCTTCAATAAGCAATCAGTATCGCCTGCTCTTTAGTCTCATGAAACAAACATAAAGACTAGTTTCTGCTCTTCTTTTTGTCAGAAAGATTGAACCAAGAATGCGCATACCCTCCATTGACATTTCCCAAGTAAATAATCTCAAGCAAACAAGTAATGCCCAGAAGCAATGTTGCAAGCAGAAAACCACCAGCTCACAAAAAAGGGAAGAAATCTTTCCCCAAGAAAAGCACTAAAAATTTCGGCGAAACCAAGGGATTAGGCGCAGGTCGTAACCTGAGACGTTGGTAACAAAAGTGAAAAGAGATTAATCTGTCTGCTAATGAATCATATTAGCGGACAGATTTTTAGGTCATAACATTCACCCTTTCTAGGGTGTTTGTGACTCTTTCCGTTCCCATGCTCAGCCTTCCGCACTAACTCTTGAACAAATCCAGCAGAAATGCATTGCAACCCACCAATCAAGTCTTTTATCCAGACCATGAGATTATCCTGCGATCGCGAGTCATTTAACTCTAGTTGTCGGGAAGCCTCTCTCTCCAGTAAGTTCAGCATGCTCACCAATTGCTCTATCTTGTGAATAAAGTTCAGAAAGTTTGTCGTAATTGTGAATAGGCAGCGGCCTCCACCTTCTTGCTTCACGTCTCTCCGAGAATATATGCAGTTGTTGTATTCTTGCTAGGCGCATTAATACACATGAGAAGTAAAAATAGAAAATCCAAAGAAGATTTCACAATTGAAATGACATGGAACTTACAAGAAGTAACTTCTCCTTTATTTGGAGCATCAAACATCCACGTGATGGCATTCCAAGTAAAGTCGACCATAAAATGTATTACGACACTGGCAAAATATTTCTTCATTGTCTTCTTTCTATTCTATATTCTAGATTTCTAAATAGATGGACCAAAGGAGTTCCTCGAGGTTTTCATGGTATTGTGGTGAGCCTTGCTGTTAAACAGGCTATTGTGACGATTGCCTTTTCTTTGTTCCACCAACAACCCATCTATCAACACATCGTCCATTTCACTTGTCCAAACCACATTATCTCTTGTTGTGCCATCTCCCTCCTCTTTCAGAGTCTTTTTCATATTCATGACTTCAAACCTGCATGAATAACAGTCATAACTGGGCATACCATTCTCAAAAAAACTCCAAAGATAGGAATTTGAAGCAGTTGTTCAATAGAGAACAATCCAACACGATTTCACAACAAAATATCAGATGAAATGTGCAAAACGAATTACAACAAGTATCAAGTCTCATGCCACATTTGTGCAAATATATGCCCTAAATATCTAGACATTTTGTTAGGCTCGCAATTAACATCAGCAAATAAAGCGGCCCGTCAAAGGCTACTTGATAATATGCAGAAAGCAGCTGGTCAGAACAATCTTGCTCGTTGTCTGTCACAAATGTTAATTGGAAATCAAATTCTTCACTAGAGTGACTATACTAATTGCTCTGTCAATTATATTATGAAGAGCTGTGAAGTAAAGAGGATGGCTCAAGCAATTTGAGGAGCCTAAACTGTAACTTATAATAAAAGTGAAGAACCATAAAGAACAATGTCTGCCATAGACAATACACTATTAACATCGGCATTTATGCCAAAATGCCACACTGAACCTGGAAGAAGTCCCAGACGAGAAGCAATCTCCTAGAAAATCAAAGTAACTACATCAGAAACACTCGACTAAGCTCCGTACCTCTGCTTCCTCCTTTACTTTTTTTTATGCAGATAACAATACCATGCTAGAAATTGGGCAGACGAAATACAGCAACAATAGCAACAGTAGTCACAACAATCACAATTGGTCAGCAGACGCAGAGAGAAACATTTTATTGAAAGTCGAATAAAATGTCGCCCTTTAAAGGAATACTCAATCCTAACACAATTCAAAATGCCTTTCAAACTGGTCATTTTGAACAGCATCCGCAGTCTGCACACGGGAATAAAACGCTGAATCAGTTCAAATCTGTACCTCTCGAAGCTAGGGTGGAGCGGGGCATGGTACAGCTTCGTTGGACGGCGGTGACAATTGTAAGGCGTTGAGGCGGACACGAAGGCGTCAACTAGGGCTAGGGCGACTGCGTTGGCATCGGTGTTGGCGTTGAGCGGTGTAGAGCTAGTCGAGGCGGAGGGCGTCGACGTTGGCTAGGCCTAGGGCGGAGGCAAGGGTGTCTGGCTTCGTCGTCGATGTTGGCGTCAGCTAGGGCTAGGGCCGTGGGCCTTCGTCAATGATGTCAGAGGCGGCGTCAAAGGCATTGTGTTGGAGGGAGCGCGAGTTCTCAGAGTGCAGAAGGCGTCAGTGTCGGAGGCATTGAGTCTGGGAGGTGAGAGAGGTTGGGAGCGCGAGCACGCACAGTCGAGGCGTCAGCGTCGGAGTCGGAGGTGTCGGCGTCCGCGTCGGACGGAGCGCAAGTCCTGAGAGTAGATGCGGGAGGAGAGAGAGAGAGAGAGGTGTTTTGGGGTGGCGCAAGCGCTTTATTATTCGGGAGGAGAGAGTGAGGTTGGGGTGGGAGAGGACTTTATTTTGAAAATTAGAGGTCTGATCGGGTGAGACCCCCTGAACACATGTTGCACGAAAATGCACTCTTTTTTGCCATAGTGAAATCAGAGCTCCACCCAATATTTTCTCTGATTTATCACCTCTCGTTCTCTTATACTGTATCTGCTACAGCTAAGTTTTGACTAGCATATTTATCATTTATTGTTTAAAAAAGTTAGGGGTCAAATCCGAACCCTAAACTTGATGGGAAGACCAGTTTGAAATTGTGTTTTCATACCTCCACTCATGGGTATTAAAAGATTACGATTGAGGACTGATTGGGAGATAGTGGGGGGCTTAACTTTGAAAGAAAGGAAAGACTTGTTGTTATCTCTTGAAGGAACAGCTACTACTTTATAGATAGAAAGCAATCCACGAAGGAAATGGTGAGGAGGCGCGTAGGTGAGATGCGAAGAAGCATCACCTTCGCCCGTCGTTGCCAGCCACTCCCGTTGCCACTGCCTCAGGTCCCGCTGCTCCGCCACAACCAGCAACGGCCTTAGCAACTCACCTAGCGGCCCCGATGACTCAAGCAGTCCAGCGACGCCCACTTCAATCTTAGAGAGCAACCAGGAATCTCCACGAATTTGCTAAGCCCCAACGAACCTCTGAAGGTTTTTGAGCATCAGCCTTAGTCTGTGCTGGTGTCAACAGCGTGCCTCCAGCAGTTCCAATACCTATCCAGTCTCTCCGCCTGTTCAAGGAAGTTCCCTATCATGTGAGGCGTGACGTTCTGAATTCGATCCACTTTCGTGATCAATGAAATAGATGTGTATTTTTTATTTTGTTTTAGTAAGTCTCATCCGGAACTGATTACTCTCGGAATACTAATCAAGAGGGAATGGTTAATTAGCAAAATGGTACGTGGACCCAAGAACTCGACCGTGAATCGAACTTCGATTCAGAGCAACAACAAGAAAATATTTTGGACCAATGTGGACCAATCTAAGGAGGGCAGCGGATTTGGTTTGCCAACGACATATGATCGGATTGCGGGTGATTCCACACGATCAAGAGTACGCGTGGTGAATGATCCAAAACTTACTCCGAACAACCACGACTTTCGGAACTAGCAATAGATCCTCGCGTTCTTTCGGAAATCGAGACCATCACGACTCGAGTAACCCTAAGTCAATACGCGTAACCCTTAAAAAGCCGCTCGTTAGTAAGAGACACTAAAATCGCAATTGAGTGAAATTGATTGTTAAGTTGAATCCGCACTTAAGTGTCGAATTTCACGGACGTACATGACTAATTTTCAAGGACGATGTTGTATTAGTGTGGCCAACCATATTTTGGATCAGTTTTGCTAGAAAATTGAATTTTGGACCGGGAGTGAAAAATTACCATTTTGCCCTTGACCCCAAGCCTTAATTCCGAATTTTGGGAGATTAGATTAGATTTTTTTTGGGACTTTATGAAGCCCCCATGTTGGACGAATTTTGTGGACGAGAGGGCCCCCATTGTCTTTGCTCATTCCCATCTTCACCCTTAGATATTATGTGCAAGAACTAATCTTGGCCTTTGATTTTTTGATAAGGTTGATTTGTGGCCATTAGATGATAAGTGTGAGGGTGGGGCAGTTTGGACTTTGCTGATGGGGTAGTCCCCTCAATTATTAGGGTAAAGTCATTAGTCTCTCTCTCTCCCCCTCACTTTCCCCATTCGGCCAGACCTCTCCCCCTTGCCCTCTCCACTCTCTCTTCCTCTGGTTGTTCACATGAGAAGCCAGCCAGCAACCGGAGTAGCCCAGCAATGGCCATGCCGCCACCGTCGGAGCTGTATGCACCATTGTTGCTGGCCTTTGTCCGGCCTTGTCCTCACCGCCTCACGCACCACCACCAGCCCTTCTTCTCCTTTTTCCATGGCACACCACCATCACCATCATTCTTCCTCGCCGTCTTGCCCAGCCGAGAGTCTCCCAAGCTAGTCATCGTTCGTCGTTCGTTCGTGAGAGCCGCCGAAGCCTTGTTGTTTCAGTGTAACCCAGCTGCTGTTCAGCCACCCTTCCCTCTTGTCCAGCCACCATTTCAAGCCTAGGACTTGAGTAAGTGGAAACCCTAAACCCCATCTAGGCTTTTGTGTATTATTAGACAAGTTTAGGGGTTATTTAGGGAGGTTTAGGGGTTATTAGACAAGGTTAGGACTTGTGTATTATAGTTAGACCATGAAGTGGCGGGTTCATGCATAGCTTGAATAATTGTGTGATGTTGTGATGTTATGATGATTGCTTGGTGTGGCCGTGAGATAGGTTCATCGTGGGCCATTGACATGCTTGATTCTGTGCTTAATTTCAATGTGATATGTGTGCATTATGTCACAGGCTGTGGTTGGGTACTCTTGAATGGTCAAATGATCATATTGATATGGTTAATTTGAATGGATAATGCGGACATAGTTAGTGCCTTGATTGTTTAATTATAGACCATGATTTTAGGCACATTGAGTAATGACATGGAATGTGGATCATGCGAGTGTATGAGTGTCATTGGGCATGTGGTCACCTAAAATGCCCTAAGGCGTCGTTTACACAGGGTTCAGATAATAATTGGTGAAGTATGTACATGTGGTCATATAAGCCCTGATGCGTTTAATGCGGGGTATTGAACCCGTCCTGAGGCGTCTAACGCGGGATGATGCCTAGTTTACCGGATGATGGCTAACCTGAGGCGTCATTCACACGGGTTGTGTCATGGACTTGAGACGTGTTATGCGAGTCCCAAGTAGTGATGGACCTGATGTGCCATGACTGATTTTAGTATTATTATTGTGTGCCTAACTTGCAGGGTTGATTACGTGCTTGATTTGGGCCCGATGGCCTAAGTCGTTTGATTACTCGATGGCCTAAGTATGTTAGGTTTAGGAGGCCTATTTACTGAGATTCGTTCTCACTGTTCTAATCCCAACATCTTAGATCCCCAACCTTGAGGATAGCTAGTGTACCGCTACGTTTTGGGATCTCGGATCATATAGAGCGTTCGATGATTGAGTACCTTGTTGGGAATGGGGAGACTTATATTAGATATTACACCATCGTATGGGTCAACGAGGGCGGGCCACAACTCAAGGCCCACACTTACCTTGGTTGGTGCTTTCGGGACCAGTTCGGCTATTATGGACCCCTTAAGACTTTTGATGTTCTGATTGATGGGTTAGGTCGTTGGGACCTGCAGGCAGCTGATAGGGAGGTAGTGAGCCTCGACTCTATGTCCGAGGCAGATTCTGATCCACGGCTCGTCATCATAGAGACTGACAAGGATGAGGAGATTATGGAGTGGGAGTCTGATCCCGATCTGGAGCCAATGGAGCTTGAGTTAAAGCCAGAGGAGGATCTCGAGGTAGTACCGGAGCCTGAGGATGACCCCGAGGAGGAGCTGCTGGAAGTCAAGTTTGAGCCCGAGTTAATCGATTTCGAATTCGAGTCGTCCGTTGGTGCATTTGAGTCTTCTAGATCCGATTCGGATTAGGTTCCACCTAGGGGTTAGCTTAGGGTTTAGATAGCGTTAGGGTCGGCACTTTTTGGAATGAGCCGTATCGGTTATTAGGTCTAACTCAACCGAGCCACGAGTCCCTTTTTTATGATGGTGGCTTGTTGAATCATTTTTGGCCTATGTATGGTCTTATCGCCAATGGCTATTGTAAATCCTCTTTTGATTAATATAATTATGTGTTTATGAAGTATGTTATTACGTTTATGTATGTGTTCCATTGCTATCTTGATCATGTTTATTTGTGTATGGGTGTGTAATCGTTTCCGCATGTGCATTTTCTTTGATCCGTTGGTTTGGGTTGGCGATGAGTCCTGGCACGTTGCGTTCGATACAGCCAAAGAAGGGATGCCATGTGCCTTAGGGGTTCGGGGCGTGACACGAGGCCTTAGATCGATCGTTCCCACGCATTAGCAAGCTTCCTGCTGTGTTTCCTAAAGTTCAGACGATTTCCTGCCGTGTCACAGCACCCAGAGTGCTGCTGCAAGCCCTTCCACTTGTTCCAAACTTGACTGCGCCTCGCCGGTTCAACAATTTGTGAAAGTCCAACCACTGTCACAGGCCATCCTATTCAAGCCATCAACACATCAGGGTTGCTGATTTGCTCGCTCGGTTGTTCATGTATATTAGCCATTACTTTGCTATGAACGTTCTTGGTTGTAATAAAGTCTACAACTCAATACAAAAAAGTTTCCATCCGAGAACTGTGCTCGTTACCGATTGAATTCTGTGCATAATCGTGACCATCCTTGGGAATTAACTCTTGTCTGCAACTAGTTCGCGAACTTAATTTGCATTGGCTTGCCCTATTCGTTTAAACATAGTTGCATGCTATGAAGCATCAGTTGCTTACATGAAGTCTCCGCCTGAAGATTGGGCGACA
The DNA here is from genome assembly GCA_031216285.1 of Syzygium syzygioides. Taxonomy (NCBI): domain Eukaryota; kingdom Viridiplantae; phylum Streptophyta; class Magnoliopsida; order Myrtales; family Myrtaceae; genus Syzygium; species Syzygium syzygioides. The sequence continues at coordinate 16,933,436 of CM062243.1, read as the reverse complement.
AATTCTTTGAGCGCTATCTGTCATATGCGTCGTTCGTGATCTACATGAGAGTTCCATGATACCCATATTCGAAATCTATTAAACCTCGATCATTGCCATGTTAGAATCTTAGGATATTTCCCCATTATTTCCTTGTATGAACCAAGGCATATTAGGGCTCGTCCTTAGTATCGCCTTGTTACGTCATTCGTTTACAATATATGCGTTTCTTTTTTTTTTTTTTGGTAAGGTAAGAATATGTATTGCTTTTCAAAACATCATATACAAACTAGGTCAAAACCAAACCCCTGACCCAATTAGGACATAAAGATGTCCAGACAAGGTCAAGGATGGTTTAGCAATTGCTAAACAACAAGCCTAGACAAAACACCAAGGCCAGACACTGACCCGAAACAGACATACAGATGCCCCAGCAGGCCAGAAAAGAACAGCAAGAACTAAACAGCAGTAGACGAGGTAAACCAAACAACAAGGACTAACAAAACAACTTAAGAGGCCATCCTAAACACTTCAAAAATTGAAGGTGGAAGATCCCACTTTCTTTGCAAAATTCGGTTCCTGTAGGTGTCCTCTACTCTCCTCATGGCAATGGCTTTATCCTTTACGACTTTGATTAGATGCTTGCGCATACCCGGGATGAAGATGCTCTTGTTTTTTAATATGACGTTGTTCTTTTCAGTCCAAATAATGTGACATAAAGCTCCAAAGGAGAATCTAGAGATGCGGTGTGCAAACGAAGATCCACCGCAAACTTTCATCGCCCATTTAATGTGTTCTTGCCAAGGTCGGTTGCGCCAAGGTAGACTACATTTTGTTGCCCAAAAGGAAGCCAATCTACTCATAGAAGCACATTCAAAGAAGAGGTGATTGATTGAGTCTGGTCTGGACCCACAGAAAGCGCATATAGCATCGGCAATCTTGCGGTTGTGTAAGAGAAATACCTGGGTAGGTAGCCGGTTAAGGGATACAAGCCATAAAAGAAAATCATGACGGGGAGCAATGTGCTTATCCCATATAAAGGAGTGCCAAGGGGCTGGCTGCCCTTTCCTTCGGATATGGTTCCAAGCAAGAGCAACTGAAAAGGATTTAGGTTGATGGGGGTTCCAAAAGAGGTTGTCCATTGAGCTTTCACCAAAAGTTGGAGGATCATCCATCCAGCTCAATATAGTATCAAGAGTAGTAGAAGGTTGCCAGGTACACTCATAGAATTTCCGCACCGACGTATCCCAGGGAATCCGCGACTAATAGATCTCCACATTACTGAAAAGAAGGTAGATGGGGCCTCTATTATGCCACCAATCAAACTAGAAGGAGATCGAGTGCCCGTTGCTAATCTTCCATCGAAACATTATTTGGGCAGACTCATGCATGTCCAAGATTTTCTTCCAGGTCCAAGAGCACAAAGTAGGTTTGGATGCAACCCAAAAGTTTGCCTTTTTTAAGTAAATAGAGTGTACCCATTTACACCACATGGATTCTTTATCAGAGAAGAGAAGCCATATGTGTTTAAGAGTCATTGCTTTGTTGTACTTTACAAGTCGCCATATCCTAGGCCACCTTCCTCTTTGGGTAGACATACATCATTCCACACTACCTTAGCTCCTCCTATGCGTAGGTCAGGACCTTTCCAGAGAAATTGTCGCAGAATAGCCTCAATCCTATACAACACCGATTTCGGTAGAGAGAAAATAGTGGCCCAATATACTTGAATGGAATGCAATACCGATTTGATAAGCTGCAAGCGACCAGCAAAGGACAAAAATCATTGTGTCCATGACCGGGCTCGAGCAGTTATAGAATCGATTAGCACTTTACAATCCTCTTTACGCAATCTGGACGAGATAATAGGCACGCCTAAGTACCGAAAAGGAATGTACCTTGCCGAAACCCAAGGCATTGGAGTAGCTGATCATGCAAAGTCGGGGTCCCTCCCAAGAGGAAGATATTGCTTTTCCTATTATTTGGTTTTAAACTAGACCAATCAGTAAACATAAGGAACGAATCCTCGATTATCTCAACTAACCGCAAGTGTCCTTCTGAAAATAGTAGAACATCATCCGCAAAGAAAAGATGCGAAAACCGGGTCTTTTTACAGCGCCAATACCAGTGGAAATCTGGAATGTCTGTTTTAGCCTTTAGAATACCAGAAAAGACATCCATAACCAGTATAAAGAGATACGGTGATAATGGGTCTCCTTGGCATATGCCTCGAGTGCTACCGAAATAGCCATATAATTCCCCATTGATTAAGACCGAGAATTTGGCTATCGTAATACAAGCCATAACTAACTTAACATAGCAAACCGAAAAGTTGAAAGCCATCAAGGCCTTTTCAATAAAGCTCCAATCAACAGTATCATAAGCTTTTTGGAAATCCACTTTAATGGCAAACTTGGGAAGGTAGGCCTAGTGGTGGAAATCTGCGAATAACTCTTGAGCAAGCATGATATTGTCACTAATTTTACGTCCTTTGACAAACACTGTTTGGGCAGGGCCAATCAGGGTTGGAAGAACACGAGCTAGCTGCCTAGCCAACATCTTGGAGATGCATTTGTATAAGGTATTACAGCATGCAATCGGACGAAAATCAGACATGGTTGAAGCATTGGGGGATTTCGGCACTAAGGTTAGAATAGTGCTGTTTATCTCTTTAAGCATGCATCCCGACTCAAAGAAGTCTCTTACTGCCGCAAGGGTGGAGGGACCAATGATCTCCCAGGAAGTTTTGAAAAAATCAACATTATAACCATTCGGCCCGGGGGCTTTTCCTTTAGCAAGCGAAAAAAGGGTAGACCAGATTTCCTCATCCAAAACCGGTTATGCCAGGAGATTCCTCTAATTCTCATCTAGAACTCGGTCAATGAAGACACCTATCTCTAAAATAGAGGGCTGAGTAGAAGCAGTAGAACCGTTGAGTATCTCCTGGAAGTGACCAACAATATGGCATCTGACCGCTAGCGGATAAGTTGCTAGAAGCCCATCCTCTGTCGAAACCGAGAGGATTCGATTTTGTAAGCGCCTTTTGTTGACAAAGTGATGAAAGAATTTAGTATTCAAATCCCCTTCCTTAAGCCATCGAATCCGGGATTTCTGTCTGAAGAAAGATTCCTCTAGTAGTCTCATAGAAGAGAAAGAGCGTGTGAGCTCCACTTCACTATCCAGTAGGCTCTGATCGAAAGGACGGTGCTCCAAGGCTGATTGAACAGCATAGAGGGCTGATCTTGCCTGTTCAGTCCTTATGGAAATGTTTGAAAAGGAGCTCCTATTCAACTGTTTCAACTTTGTTTTGAGAATCCGCAATTTACAGCAAATAATGTACATAGGAGTGCCAACTATACAAGTATCCCAAGCTTGGGCAACTAGTTCCAAGAATTTAGGGTGAGAAGCCAAAAAGTTAAAAAACTTAAAGGGTTTCTTAGAACTATCAGGCTACAAAATTTTAATCACCATGGGTGAATGATCAGATATACCAGGAGGAAGAAAGACGGCTTCCGAAAAGGAAAACTACTGAGTCTAGATGTCATTAGAGAGCACCCGATCAATCTTGTAGAGTTTCCGATTCTCACCTGAAGAATGAGACCATGTGTATCTACATCCCACATAATGAAGATCCTCAAGTCCCGACTGATTTAGACAGTCCCCAAATTCATCGAAGGCCAGGATCCATGGAGTAGTGCTACCCACTCTATCATCCGGGTCTCTGATGGCATTAAAATCTCCAGCAATAATCCAAGGTAAGTTGCATGAGGAGAGCCGCAGCAGATCAGCACAAAGAGATCGCCTATTCACAAAGGAGTGTTCACCATACACAATAGTGAAAAGACAGGATTTATTCAAATTTAAGAACCTAAGATGAGCATGAATCAATTGGCCAGAAGAGGAGATAAGACTCATCTCCAGTTCATTCGGGTTCCAACCAAACCAGATTCTGCCAAGGGGGGAGGATTCATAGTTGGAAATCCACCGCCAATTGTCACATAGGCCTCTAGAGATACCATAAAAAAGGGGGGATTTAACTTTGGTTTCAACAATACCAATACAGGAGAGGTGATGTTTTCTAATAAAAGCCCGAATTTCAGCTTGCCTAATGGGATTTACTAGTCCCCTAATATTCCATATACCAAAAAATATAGAAAGAAAGGAGAGTTATCACTGAGATTTCCTTGCCGTCCTTCTCTTAGATTTCTTCTTCGAGTAGGATAGGCTAGGTATCATAGCAGGACTCAACAAGCTAGGTACAGACCCCAGGGAAACTTTAGAAGTGTCCTCCGTGGCACTAGATGCCAGAGTTTGTGAGCGGGTATTTGGGGGGGATATAACAGCAAGCTCTTCCTCCATTAGTTCTTCGGAGGCACTATTTTCTAGCACCTCTCGTGACTCAGAAGACCCTTTTGTAGATGACTGAGAATTGATAGCAAGGTCCTCAATCTGCTGGTCGACACATCCTGGAAGATCTAGCACAGAGGAATGACTCGGCCCAGCCTTAGCTTCCTTATTATGATTCAGATCAGTACATATCAGACCAGGTTCAGAAGCGGGGTTCAAAACAGGAAGAAGATCCCCCGCAGAAGTCAGCTCCATTTGAATGTTTGTTGCAGGTTGAGTCTGGTTTGCACTCTTGGCCGAAGGAAATTTACCTTTTTTTCTATTGACTTGAATCCAATCTACTGCTCCTTGAGGTTGAGTAGTAGTCTTAGGTCTACCTTCCGTATATGCAGCTACACATTCAAAACCAGTGGAGCCTTGTTTATGACTAGAAATGCCGCAAGATGTGCAGGCCAAGGGTTTCCATTCATACTCAATATGGATCATATGCACATCACCATCCCACCGAACCTTTACAGCTTCCATTCGGGGTTTTGCGGCCTTAATTTCCACGCAAACTCGAGCATACGAAATTCTAGTCATCTGTTCCGTTTGCAAATCCACATATAGAGGTTTCCCAATGGCGCTAGATATCCTTCCAATGGAACTTTGAAGAAATGGAACCCATTCTCATGTAGTTTAATATCCAATAATTGTTTGCCCCATGCTTTCTTGAAAGCTTCTTCAGTTAACTTAAAGGGAATTTTCTTCCCAGTGTAGTGCCCTACAATACATTCCAACCATAGTGGATTCTCCTTAGCAGCAACCTCTGGAGTAATATTCACAATCATTTTACCATCCTTCTCCACTGGGGGAACAAAAGCTAGGTTATAACCCTAAGTCATTACCCTTGCCACATTTGCCCACGTTCTATTACTGGGAACATGGTTAGGTTGACCTTGAGTACGAGTGGTGTTCTGTCCAGTTTCAATTGTTTTCCTATCTGGATTAGACCTGGACACAGAACGCATTGAAGGTCCAGCAATGTGTGTACCGCTATTAGAACGACTTCGGAATTACTAGGTCTACCTCCGGAATGGGAAATAGAAATTGCTATTGAAGTAGTTCCCGAAACGAAGCCTATTTCCAAAGCTCCCTATAGGATGGCTTTGATCGAGTTGAAAGAACTCAAAGTGCAATTGCAAGAGTTACTTGAGAACGGTTTCATCCATCCAAGTGCATCTCCCTAGGGTGCACCACTATTGTTCGTGAAAAAGAAAGATAGATCATTGCGACTTTATATTGACTATCGACAGCTAAATCGAGTTACTATAAAAAATAAGTACCCACTGCCTAGAATCGATGATTTATTTGATCAACTTCAAGGAGCATCTGTGTTTTCCAAGATCGACTTAAGGTCGAGATATCATCAGCTGAGGATAAAGAAAGAAGATATTTCGCAGAGAGCGTTCAGAACCCGATATGGCCATTATGAATTCACCGTTATGTCATTTGGTTTGATGAATGCTCCAGCTGCCTTTATGGACCTAATGAACCGAGTGTTCAAGCCATACTTGGATCGTTTCGTCATAGTCTTTATTGATGATATCCTGGTGTACTTGAAGAATTCGACTGAACATGAATAACATCTGAGATTCGTGCTTTAGACACTCAAGGAACATGCACTTTATGCAAAATTTAGGAAGTGCAAGTTCTGGCTATCTCGCATGGTGTTTCTTAGCCACATGATCTCGGGAGATAGCATATCAACGAATCCATCCAAAATAGAAGCAATAATTAATTGGCCAAGACCAACGATTGTCATAGAAGTTCAAAGTTTCTTGGGTTTGGCAGGATACTACAGAAGATTTATGAAACGATTCTCTAACATCGCTATCCCCTTAACGCGATTACTAAAGAAGGAAACAAAGTTTGAATGGACTGACAAATGTGAGCGAAGCTTCCAAGAATTGAAACGAAGACCGATGATTGCTCATGTTTTGACTATACCTAAAGGACGAAGAGGATTTGAAATGTACAGTGACGCCTCTCACAAAGGGCTAGGCTGTGTATTGATGCAAGATGGCAAAGTGGTGGCTTATTCCTCGAGACAATTGAAGCCATACAAATTGAATTATCCAACTCATGATCTAGAACTTGCTGCAATCGTTTTTGCCTTGAAAATTTGGCAGCATTACTTATATGGGGAGCAATTTGTCATCTATACAGATCATCAAAGTTTGAAATATTTATTTTCCTAGAAGGAGTTGAATATGAGGCAAAGACGCTGGATGAAACTTCTCAAAGACTACAACTGCGAGATATTGTACAATCCTGATAAAGCAAACAAAGTTGCCGATGCTCTTAGTGAAAAATCGGCCATCGCCCATTTGATGGTCAAGGAATGGACCTTACTTGAGGAAGCTCGGGACTTAGACTTCAAACTTGAAGTTGAACATCACCAGAATTTATTGGCCACTCTCAAAATCGAGCCAGACATCATATTGAAAGTCAAGACGTTACAACAAACAAACCCAGAGATTCAAAAAATCTAGAAGGAGTTAGCAGAAAAGAAGAAATCCAATTTTCATGTGATTAATGACGAAATCTTGAAATTTAACGGACACTTATGCGTGCCAAAGGACGGACAGCTCAAAGAAGAAATCTTAACGAAAGCTTACAAGAGCAATTACAGTATTCATCTGGGTAACACCAAAATATACTAGAATTTGAGACAACATTCTAGTGGACTAGCATGAAGATGGACATAGCTAAACATATGGCTAAATACTTTTTTTTTGGTCCAACTAGGCACCATTTCGTTCATTCATTCAAAGTGGTACTACACAAGTGTTGAAGACAAGAGTCAAGGCATAATAAATCCCAAAGGTGTTGGGGTGGCTTAGATAGCCAATTACAAGGGAGTATCCTTTTCCGTTTGGCCTTCGTGATCCAATCTGCAACTTGGTTGGCTTCCCGTGAGCAGTGGGCTAAGGAAACACTTTTCAATTGAGCTAATAAGTCTTTGCAATCCTCACAAAAATGCCTTAGGTACCATGGGCTTTGGCTTGGTTCAGCTGAGAATTTAACCACAGCTTCATTATCTGTTAGGACTTCCATGTGCAGCACACCATTTTGCCTGAGTTCGGTGGTATCTACCAGCCATTCCAACGCTTCATTTAGCGCAAGGGCTTCAATCTCAAGGGCTGAAGAAGCTGCAAAGTTCTTTGTGAATCCAGCCATTATCACTCCCCAGTGATCTCAACACACTCCCGCTACCGATCCCTCTTCAGAGTCGTCGAGCCAAGACCCATCCAAGTTGAATCTCCAAACCCCCTTTACTGGTGGCGACCATTGCTCGGGTAGCATTTTCTTCTCCGTCCACCGATTCAGTACATAAATGTTCCACCGGCGGAAGGTGTTGGTTAGTGTTTGGCCATCTTCGACAATTGTTTTCGGGTTGGGTCATCTGTTTAGGAATACTAATGCGTTTAGCTCTTTCTAAATTAGCCATAGAATTCTGACAACCCATTCTTATGAAGAAGAACCAGCTCTCGAGATAAGCACTTCATCTACCCATTTGTCTATCCTTGTTATGTTCATCGGAGATGCCTGCACATTCAGTCTTCGATTTGACCAGATTGCTTTGGTCCAGTCGCAGAGGATGAAAATATGTTCAGTAGTTTCGAGGGTCTTCTGACAAATCGGACAAAGTGGGTCAGGTATTACTTTCCTTTTGCACAAGTTCTCCTTCATGGGTAGGGCATTTTGGCACATGCTCCACAAAAAAATACGAATTTTAGGTTCGGTCTGTAGCTTCCATATCTTAGTCCATAGGGACCGAGGTGGCTGGTATGATGAGGATGCTTGTTTTATGTCTGACTTTGATAGTGTTAAGCGTAGTCTATTGTATCCCTGCTTGACCAAGTACTCCTATGTAGTATTTCCTGTCCAGACTAATTGATCCCCTTCCAAGTTCGGCCTAATCCGAATGGCAAGTATTTCTTTCACAATGTTCTCTTCAAATAGCTCCTGCAATAGGTGTTCCTTCCACATTTTCGATCCTTGGTCGATTAAATCTGCAACTCTTTGGGGATCTTCTCGGTTGGCTGGACCACCGATAACCCCGAAGTCTAGCTATTTGTCCTCTCTTATATCAATACTTCCTCCATTTCCAACCACCCATTTTACTTTAGAACTCATCGCGTCTCTTCCCATAAGCAAACTTTGCCACCCCCAAGAAGGGCGGGCGCCTTTTTTTGCATACCATAGATTGCCTCTTGGGAAGTAAATCCCTTTCAAAAGCTGGCTCCATAAGGTAGAAGGAGAGTGTGCGAGTCTCCATGCTTGCTTGCCCAACATCGTCTTGTTAAAAGTAACAAGGTCTTTGAAGCCCAAACCTCCATCTACTTTTCTTGCTTTGAGAGTTTCCCAATTCTTCCATTGAATTTCGGACTTGGATGAGTTTTGTTTCCACCAAAAGGATGCTATTTGCTGCTCTATGGCTTTGCACACTGAGATAGGGATCTTGAATATCGACATAGATTATTGACGAAGCGCTTGTACTACTATTTTAATCAGAGTCTCCTTTCTTGCCTTAGATAACAATTTCTCTTTCCGGCCCTCCATCTTCATGTTTACCCTTGCTAAAATCCATGCAAACATTTGTTTTTTAGTTTGACCCCAATCCGAGGGAATGCCCAAGTATTTTTCGATTTTCTCCATAACTGGTACTCTGAGTGCACTCGCCATGTTGCTTTTCAGACTTTATGGGCAACCTGCACTAAAGAAGATCCCGGATTTGTTCAGATTGATTCTTGTCCTGAACCAAAGCAATATTGATTTAAAATGTTTGCCAAATTCTGACATTCCCCCACAGTTGCATCCAGAAAGAATATTGCGTCATCAGCAAATAAGAGATGAGACAAGGTGGGGCTGTTTCTATTTAGTCTTATCCCCTTTAAACTTCCGTCCTCCACTGCTTTGCTTAATAGATAAGAGAGCGCATTAGCCATGATTATAAATAAGTAAGGAGATAGTGGATCCCCTTGCCTGATTCCTCGAGATGGCTGGAAGAAGTTTAATGGTTCCCCATTGATATTGACACTGAATGTGACAGTGGACATACACTGCTTTACCAATGACACCCATTTCTCACCAAAGCCCATTTTCAGCATATATGCACATAAGAAGTTCCATTCCACTCTATCGTATGCTTTTTGCATATCTAGCTTTAGAATCGCTTGAAACTTTCGTTTCCTCTTCCTAATTCTCAATTGGTGGAGTACTTCTTGAACTATTAAGATGTTGTCTTGAATTAATCTTCCGCTAACAAAGGCACTTTGTTCTGAGGCAATAAGATTCGGGAGCCAAGGCTTAAGGCGATTCGCCATTACCTTGGAGATAACCTTGTAACTGAAGTTACACAAGCTAATGGGTCTAAATTGGGTAATACTTTTTGGATTAAAAACTTTAGGAATGAGAACAATATGTGTTTTGTTGAGCTCGGGGTCAAGTCTACTTGAAATGAAGAAATTGCTGACTAACAGGTGAAGGTCATGCTATATGTCCTCCCAGTGATGGTGGTAGAATTGGCCATTCATCCCATCGAGGCTTGGGGCTTTGGCTGCGCCTAGTTGAAAAATTGCTTTCTTCACCTCCTCTAAGGTTACCAGCGCTTCCAAAGCTTCGTTCATCCCTTCTTGGGCAAGAGGAGGGCATTGGTCTAGAATCGGCTGGAAGTTCTTATTATCCACTGATTCATACAAAGACTGGTAAAAACTTGCAATGTGTTGCTTTAGTGCATTGGGTTCTCAACACCAATAATCATCCACTTTCAGCATTGAAATCTTGTTCCTTCGTCTACGTTGAACCGTAGTGGCGTGGAAGTATTTTGTGTTCCTGTCTCCCCATTTGAGCCAATTAATTCGAGACCTCATCCCCCAGTATAGTTCCTCTTGCCTCCACAAATTCTCAATATGCTCTTTGATGCATTGCACTTCCTTTATGCTTGACTCCCTCACATCTGTATTTGTGAGGTCCGTGAGTCTTCTTTTCAAAGATGCTATTTGGGAACGGGCATTAGAGAATCTCTTTTTACTCCACCCGATTAATGCTTCTATGATCTTTTTCAGCTTGCTCGCAAAATCTGTAGGCATGTCTTCCTGATTCCATATCTTCTACACTAACTCCTTACATTGGGGCTCTTCCAACCAAAATGCCTCGAATTTGAATTCCTTTTTCCTCTTGATCAGCGTTGGGGAAAGTGTAAGGAGAATTGGGCTATGATCGAAACCTATTGCTGGTAAGGCATAAGCCTCCGCGTTGGGGAACAACACTCACCAGTCAATGTTGCATAGAGCCCTGTCTAATCTCTTCTTAACAAGAGCTTCCCTTTCCCTATTGTTCGTCCAAGTAAATGCGCACCCCTTTCTTTCAATGTCCATTAATGAGCACCTATTTAGAAAGTCGCGGAAAGCCACTAGCCTGTAATGGTCTGCCTCTCTAATGCCTACCTTTTCCTAGCAGTACAAAATTTCGTTGAAGTCTCCAATACAAATCCATGGGAAGTGATTTGCTAAGCTTATCGCTTGTATTTGCTGCCACAGCTGAAGTCTTTCCTGAAAGATTGTGGGGGCATGTAAAAAGGTAATACGCATCATGTTCCCACTATCATGGTCCCTACAGGAAACATCAATGAACTCCTTTGAGCTATCTTCAACTGCCACTTCCACGCCTTCGTTCCACAAAATAGCCAAACCCCCCACTATCCCTATAGGATCAACTATCACCGCTTGTTGAAATTGAAGTTGCCTCCTGACTCTGTTTACCACAGTTTTTTCATTCTTAGTTTCCATTTGGAACACTAAGTTGGGTCTATCTTGAGCCACTATGGCTCTGAGATGCTGAACTGTCAAGGGTGTACCCAACCCTTGGTAGTTCCAGCTCAAAATCTTCATATTTCCCTCGGAGGCTTATTAGGGCTAGCCTCCAAAGCCCATTCGCTTATCCCAGCCACCATCTGAATTGGTGTTTCAAGTAGTGCTTCCTCGTTAATAGATTGATGGAGAAAGTCATGCCATCCGCATGAGATGAGTGCTTTCTGTTTCTTCGACACAGCAACCTTCTTAAAGGATTTGAGCCCAATCTTATCTTTCCTTGAGGATTTATCTCGTTTTCCTTCCCTAGCCGGATCAAAAGGGACGGTTTGGATATCTTGCTTAGTCTTCCCCTTGAGTGAGTTAGGTCGCTCAGCTTGCTGGTTTTCGCCCTTCAATTTAGATCTTATAATCAACTCCATGGATGTTCTAGCTTGCTGGTTAGCACCTACGACTCCAGTCCCCTCCTTATCTTTAGTACTTGGCACCTCTAGTCTATTAGGATAATCTCTCTTGGCCTTTTCGGGATCGTTTCTTCATCCTCTAACATTGGCCCCTGTTTTTCATAGAAAATCTTCCAATAAGGACTGAATTCTCGTGCTTCCATTTTTAGCCACCGCCCGCATTTGCCCTCGTTGTTTTCTTCAAGGCCCGATTCCGTCTTTGGTGCTTCTATGCAGAAGGTAGCATAATGACCTATCCTTCCACACGAATAGCAGTAATGTGGAAGTCTCTCATATCTGAAATCCATCCAGAGTTTCTTGTAACCTAAGTCCACAATAGTTCCTGATTTCAAAGGGGAGGATAAGTTCAGGTATACCTTTGCTTTACCATTCTTATGAGGGCTGCCACCTCTCGACTCCAATTTCACCTCCAAGACTCTTCCAATTTTCCCCGCCACACTCCGAATCACTTCCTTTGTTACTCTCCCTCGAGGAAGGCCTACTACATGAACCCAAAACGCGCAAAGTGTGAATTCGTAATAGTGTTCAGGAGTGTTTGGGTCCCCTTCCTGGAGGACCAATAAATTATTGGAGAAGGACCAAGGGCCTGTTTCCAACACTCTCTTCTTCTCCTCCACCAGATTGAAGGAAAATGAAAAGAACCCTGACTCAATGAGCTCACACTCTACCAACGGTCTTCCACGCTTTCCTCATCGTACTTAGAAAAGCTTGGAAGTTAACATTCGATTTTGAAAGTAACTTCCCATACAACAAACGATTGCACTCCTTTTTTTCTTCATTAATATCTCCTATAATCTTCAGACCACAGATTCCCAAGTTTCTTACACAAGACAGCCATGCAAACATCGCTACCTCTCTCACCTTCCATAGTTGAGGCTGGAGAGCTGGGTTATTGCTGGCAAGTGAGCCCTTTGTAGCTGTCTACCCTTGCTTTTTTAGTATTCTTTGATACAGGGCGACAATTGCCCTTGGATCTTGGACCCACAAGAGAGTCGCACCCATCACTCTCCCTTCTCTATTGCTGCCATTTTCAAAATCTACATAGAAGCGCAATTGGAGGCCAGTACCGATGACTTGCTGTGGATGCTGAGGTTGGGTAGGTTGAGAGTAGAATGATTGAAGGGAGTCAGGAGAAATTGATTTAGGGGAAGAATATGTGGGAAGATTTAGAAGTGGTGAGAATAAGCAAATACGGTTTGTATAGGTAAGAGACTCCACCCTCTTCCATTGATTAGGGCTTGAAGCTGGATCAGCTCGGAAGAGGGATCATTTCAAATAGGGTAAACGGAGACCGTAGGGTGAAATGTTTCAGGTAAGGAGGAAGCAGGGGTGGGTGAGAGTTAGGGTTTAGGGCAACGAAGGATTTTGGGGAAAACTATCACCATGGATAGGGAGGAGCTCCACCAGAGAGAGAGCATCTCGCGTTCTTCAGCGAGCGATCGAAGACAGCGATATATGGCTAAATACTTGACGTGTCAGCAAATCAAGACTCAACATTGCAAACCTAGCGGATTATTGCAACCGTTGGAAATTCCTAAATGGAAGTGGGAAGACATTACGATAGACTTCGTAATGAGATTACCAAGAAGTCAAAGAGGACATGATTCCATATGGGTAATTATCGATTGATTGACAAAATCAGCCTATTTTCTTCCAGTAAGAAAGGATCTTCCATTGGAAGGTTATGTCGAGTTATATGTTCGTCATATTGTGCGACTACATGGAGTTCCAGTGACGATCACATCCGATCGAGATCCAAAGTTTACTGCAACTTTCTAGCAGAGTCTCCAAACTGCTATGGGAACGAAGTTGCAATACAGCATAGCTTATCATTCGTAGACGGATGACCAAACAAAAAGAACTATCTAGACCCTTGACGATATGTTACGAGCATGCGTTGTGGATTTCAAAGGGAGTTGGGATGAACATTTACATCTCATCGAATTTGCATATAATAATAGTTACCAGCAAAGTCTCGGAATGGCACCATTCGAGGCATTATACGGTCGAGTTTGCAGAACTCCAGCATGTTGGGACGAGGTCGGGGAAAAGAAGGACATTATTCTCTTTCCTAATGGCTCTCTCAATCTGAGTTTCACTCAAGAAAAGATTTTCCTTGTGTTTTCTAACCCAAGTTGATTTTCAAGAAACATGGACTGATTCAAGGGTGCAAGAGTAATGTATTTTTGTTATTTGTGAAATGAATATGTGTTTTTACAGCAATCATGCACAATGTTTCTATCATATTGCTAAGGCCTCCCCAATAACAGGTGGCATGCATCAATGGGAGTGACATCACTCATAACTTGATCTTGGTAATTCATCCTAATTGAAAACGATATGAAAGCTTGTTTGGTTACCTTAAGATCGCTTCCCTCATTGAGCCATTGAAGCTTATATGGTTGGTGATGCTTAGACGTTGGAA